>CM045742.1:32135000-32152500 GCA_024760905.1 Plotosus lineatus | reverse complement strand
TCTTTTACTCAGACACATACACCCTTCAACTCTGAAACACATCACAAGCCAAATACTCAAACACCTACTACACATACCTCCAACACATGGACTCACACCCAACAACAACAACCTGTAAGTCCTTTGTCTGAGTACACACAAATGAAATGTAAGCTCGACTCAGAGTGTGAGCACACCAAGTATACAGCCTTTCTACTTTAAGTAAGTGGAGGGAGGGGGTGAAGTCAAGGTGACTTTGGGCACGACGCTTGGTAATTGGGTACACATCCAAATGACTTTTTCTGTCCTCCCTAAACACACCCTCACCCAGACACTGCTCTATCCATCTTGCTCTTTTCCTATTTCCTACCTCTTCCCCTTTTCTATCTCGGAGCTGTGATTATATTTCCAAGTACAAGATGGATGATTGAGTCAGAAAACAGAGACAGGATGAAAAGGCTAAGGCCAAAAACACGCGCAAAAACTCACGACGACGCACGCAGCGTGGAGGAATGCCACCATTGGGCCACCGAATCTCATTTTAGATGCGAGTGATCGTGTCTCTCTGAATCCATGATCGAATTATCATTCTTCCTCCAACGCAGTCTCCGCCTCCTCCATGTTTCTCAGTTTCGAAAAAACAGAAGGGAATGAAAGACAAGACCAGGAGACGAAAGAGAATGAGACAGACGTTAGACGTCAAACTGTCACAACTATTTAAGAACTGCACTTGAAATGTAATGAGCTAAAAGATTCTGATACACACAAAAAACAGCAGAGGCAATGTCATTTCATTATAAAGCACAATTAAAAAAAAAAAAAAAAAAGTCCTTCGGCGGATTAAAAAAATGATTTTTAAAGGTCACTTGAGGAGTTCATTTGGATATTTGGCAGAAATGTGAGCTTCCTCCTGTAGCAATCATCAATAAATCAACCCCAGCACTACTCTGTGTTCTGATGCTCGTTCATGTTATGGCAGTAAGCTGGTTAATTAACAGCAATGATGGCAACCGCTAATGAGGAGGCAGGGAGCACAAAGTGATGCCACAGTAACCACCTGGCCTTAAATGCCAGCCAAACAAAGGCGCTCATTACCGACTAGAGCAAACCCTTGGAGACCCGCACTGGGGGCGTGGGTCGAGGCTGTTAGCTGCCTCAAACTGAACATTCTGTGTGTGTACTGCACTCAAAGTAGCACAGTCATCCAAGGAAGGGCAAAAAAGCTCTTTAGGCTCCGGTGTGAATAAGGAGGTGATGAGTTTCTAATAGATCAGCATCGCTGCCCTTTTCAGGATTAATCTGTGCTTGTCATTGCTAATTATCAGCAGCTTCCACGCATGTCTACAGAGCTCTGGTGTGAAAAGGGAGTTATTATGATGATTCTAAGTGGCGCCATTGCCCTCTGATTCAGTATGCACTCACCCTACGCTCAGCTAGTGATGCCTTAAATACAATGCACTATAATTGTTCTTTCAAACCATTCTAATCACACTAGAATGCTGGGTACGGAACAACACGATCCTTCTTCATTATTATAGACTTCTATACGGTCTCAAGAAAATTGCCTTTATAGCACCAACCACTACACTGGTACACTTTTCCAAAGAAATTCTTAAATATTCTCAAAGGACAAAGAGCTCTGCTGTGACGAATACTAACAATGGGTCAGTATTTGGTATCAAGGGTGAAGCTACATGAGAATGGCAAGACTTGATTGGTCGGCTATCTGGGAACTGAAAAATCATCATTCCAAGTGAACACTACATGAACAAAATAGCGGACATTCACTGCTTGTCCTGTTCAGTTGAGGCAGGCAACATTATTACACTTTTAAAACTGAAATGAGCAAACAACAACAATATTTATGACCGGGGTCGAAACACTCCTGCCAGCAAATCCAACTAACTATTATAGTTTTACACACACACACACACACACACACACACACACACACACACACACACACACACGGTACAACAGCATGATCTGGTTATAAGACATATAAAGGGAGTCAATAACACATGTACAGATGCGCTCTTCCGTTAGAAGGGGCACCATCGCCTTCTCGACCTTCAACGAAGCATATGATGTGAATAAACACTAAACTGCATTATAAAGTGCTGTTTATATTGGTTTTTAAAAAACTATTAGTTTCTATTCACACAATGTATAATATACATAAAAATGTCACAAGACTGTGACGGTTGCCATTTTGTCCTCAGGCTTGCTGTATAATTATCTTGGTCTGCGTTATCTGGTACCCAATCCTCCCATGTTTTTCCAATACCCAGTAGAGGGCGAAAGTGAGCACGGGACACATCTACAGGCTAGTTGCTGAGAGGGGGGTTGTGTGTGTTAGGGTAAAGATGGCATTTTGATTGTGTTTTCCCATGCTCACTTTCGCCCTCTATGGGGTATGGAAAAACACAGGACGGCTGGTGCTCGATAGTGCTCACCAATTATATTATGTTGCTTTTTTGTTTCATATGATGTCATGACTTCCAATTTTTCGTTTACAGAGGTTGGTGTGACAATGTGGACATGCGCCAGTGGCTGTCATGTTAAGCTTCTGCTTCTGTGATATGCGTGCAGGTCGTGATGGGTGTCTGCTATGAAGTTTCCAGGTCCTCATAAAATTAGCATATTGTGATAAAGTTCATTATTTTCGGTAATGTACTGATTAAAAATTAAACTTTCATATGTTTTAGATTCATTGCACAACAACTGAAATATTTCAGGTCTTTTATTGTTTTAATACTGATGATTTTGGCATACAGCTCATGAAAACCCAAAATTCCTATCTCAAAAAATTAGCATATCATGAAAAGGTACTCTAAACGAGCTATTAACCTAATCATCTGAATCAACCACTTAACTCTAAACACCTGCAAAAGATTCCAGAGGCTTTTAAAAACTCCCAGCCTGGTTCATTACTCAAAACCGCAATCATGGGTAAGATTACCGACCTGACTGCTGTCCAGAAGGCCATCATTGACACCCTCAAGCAAGAGGGTAAGACACAAAGAAATCTCTGAGCGAATAGGCTGTTCCCAGAGTGCTGTATCAAGGCACCTCAGTGGGACGTCTGTGGGAAGGAAAAAGTGTGGCAGAAAACGCTGCACATCCAGAAGAGGTGACCGGACCCTGAGGAAGATTGTGGAGAAGGGCCGATTCCAGACCTTGTGGGGGACCTGTGGAAGCAATGGACTGAATCTGGAGTAGAAACATTCAGAGCCACCATGCATAGGAGTGTGCAGGAAATGGGCTACAGGTGCCACATTCCCCAGGTCAAGCCACTTTTGGACTGTTGCTCAGTGGTCCAAAGTACTTTTTTCGGATGAAAGCAAATTTTGCATGTCATTCAGAAATCAAGGTGCCAGAGTCTGGAGGAAGACTGGGGAGAAGGAAATGCCAAAATTCCTGGAGTTCAGTGTCAAGTGCCAACAGTCAGTGATGGGCTAGGGTGCCATGTCAGCTGCTGGTGTTGGCCCACTGTGTTTTATCAAGGGCAGGGTCAATGTAGCTAGCCATCAGGAGATTTTGGAGCACTTCATGCTTACATCGGTTGAAAAGCTTTATGGAGATGAAGATTTCATTTTTCAGCACGACCTGGCACCTGCTCACAGTGCCGAAACCACTGGTAAATGGTTTACTGACCATGCTATTACTGTGCTCAATTGGCCTGCCAACTCTCCTGACCTGAAGCCCACAGAGAATCTGTGGGATATTGTGAAGAGAAAGTTGAGAGACACCAGACCCAACACTGTGGATGAGCTTAAGGCCGCTATCGAAGCAACCTGGGCCTCCATAACACCTCAGCAGTGCCACAGGCTGATTGCCTCCATGCCACGCCGCATTGAAGCAGTCATTTCTGCAAAAGGATTCCCGACCAAGTATTGAGTGCATAACTGAACATAATTATTTGAAGGTTGACTTTTTGTGTTAAAAACACTTTTTTTATTGGTTGGATGAAATATGCTAATTTTTTGAGAGAGGGATTTTTGTTTTTTCTTTACTTTTTTGCCAAAATTATCAATATTAATACAATAAAAGGCTTGAACTACTTCAGTTGTGTGTAATGAATCTAAAATATATGAAAGTCTAATGTACATTACATCATCAGTACATTACAGAAAATAATGAACTATCACAATATTGCTAATTTTTTGAGAAGGACCTATATGCTAAATGTGAGGCAGACTAGGGTATGAAAGAGAGAGGACTGCACTTCAGCTGCTATTAGATGGACCACATTGAACCACGATTACACTGTTCAACCCCGTCTCCCGTGGATTATTCAAGACATTTCCGCATGCATTCGCCTCATAACAACAAGGCGGCCTGGGTTTGATTCAGCTCGAGCGTTTCTGTGTGGAGTTTGCATGTTCTCCCCGTGATTGTGTGGGTTTCCTCCGAAATACTGCCGTTTCCTCAAACAGTCCAAAAACATGCACAGTAGGCTAATTGGTTGTTCCAAATTTCCCTTTGGTGTGTGAATTGTGTGAGTGTTTGCCCTGCAATGGTCTGGCAAACTGTCTAAGGTGTACCCCACCCTTGCCCTGAGCCTCCCTGTGACCCTAATTAGGTTTAAGAGGCTTAGAAAAATGAATGAATGAATGAATGAATATGACAATCACTGGACGGGAAACATTGTGTCAGACCTTGAAATTTATAGCGGCACGAATTAGCATCAAGTCAGTGATTGGGTTGGCACAGAAGGAAAGGTCATGCTCCATGCCTACGAGATTTCACTCAGAAGCTCTGTTTCTGTATTAGCAAGTGCACATGAAGACTTCACCGTGTTCTCTAGTCCTATGCTTTAGTAACGGAAGTGTAACTGATCGGATAAAAAGCTCCTGGAAAACAATAATGCTATACCATACAGTGAGCAAATCAACTACAGTGGTACCTCGGTTCTCGAACGCTTTCGAGGTCGAACCAATCGAAATTCGATCAAAAAATCCAGGATTTTTTTTGTCCCAGAAGTCAAAAGTCAAACGCAAAAAAAGAGCTCGAGAAAAAAACGAGAGTGAACAAGAAAAAATTAGACCAAGAGGGAGGGTAAATGCACGCCTTCTGGAAGTTGTTCATACTATATATCACCCTGATAGAGATAAAGCTAGCAGCGCCGTAAGCACCTTTAACGATGAGGTCATGAGTCACTTCCGTAAAGTTTTGAAAAGACAGCAGAAACAAGCCACGTTAGAAATGTTCAAGAACAGAAAGGGACATCCTGGAGAAGAGTCATCCACGCCAAAGCTAGTAACAAAAGAAAAAACACCTTTGACTGATTCACCTGAAGCTGTTATGGAAGGGGATCCTCCTCCTCTCTCCCTCTCCAACATTTACATATGCCAACTGCTCACCACCACAAAAGTAAAAATTCTTATCTTTATTGTTCTTATGCTTTAACTGTACTGTGTTTTTTTTTTTTTTTTTTAATCTTAGTGTACTGTATTCAATAATTTTTCACTTAATTTGCGAACCTATGGTACGAGTTACGGTACCGTTAACTTCTGTTCAAAAGACGACAGAACAGATTAAGACCATTTACATTATTTGTAATGGGAAAAATAGACTCGGAATTTGACCAAATCGGAATTCGACCATTCGTCTGGAACGAATTGTGGTCGAGAACAGAGGTACCACTGTACTTACAAGCTAGCAATACTGACTAAAAAAAGACTGAAATTCCAGAGAGCAATGGAAGCAACAGTGCAGCCAGTCCCTACTCTGTCCTATGTTAACCATGTCCGTCACTACAATTGAATCCCCAAGGAATCATGAGTACAAAACAAATGAAAAATCAATCAAGCGCTTCTTTCCCCTTCTCTGGTTGTTGTACCTATTTGCCTGAAGGACAACTCGGCGATAATAATAAGCTATACACTATATCTGCTTGGAATATAGAACTGTCCCCAGCCCACACTTCATATCCATCATCTGTTTGTCCTTCATATTGCATTTACACTGCTTTCTTTCCCGATAACCACAATGTGAGGCAGACATACTCAACCTCTACTATTGAACTGTACTGAATATTAGATCATAACGCTTCACATCACATTCCCTCTGCTTCTTGCTCCAGCTTTTCTATAGATACAAACATTTAATGAGTTCGAACCTGTCAGAGATAAAGGAAGTTAAGTGGGAATGCAAATTTATTACACAGGGGCAGGGAAAAACGGTGCAACGTGGGTCATCAGCTAAAAGATAACACCTTCAGACTTGTAATTAGAATTTGCGCAAGTTTTCGAGTCAATAGCAGCTTTAAACAAACAGCCAAGTCTTATCAACAGACCCAGACTGTTATCTTGCAAACCCATTCCCTGACCTGAGAGCAGAGAGAGAGCAGTCACTACACTGCGGCTGTGTCAGACAATGAGTCGGCACTCAAAAGACGCACTCGGTGACGGCGAGAATGCGTGTGTGCCTGTGCACAACCAAACAAGAAGAGAGATTAACAACCCACAGGAGATACGGTAGATTCAGAGGTGGATACATACCAACAAGTGGCCCGAGGGGTGGCAACACATACACACACACTTAATGACTCAACCACTTCACAATACTGGGATCATGATTTATTTCCCCATGATCATTTTGATTCAATACCAAAATGTGCCAATCAATTTATTAAGATTTGACCAAACAAATTGACTTCTGTTGGCCAAATAAATCAATCAACAAATATTCCTTCTGATACATACAAAACCTTTCAGTCATTTTCTTAATAAGCAATAATTTTTAATAAAAGGGATATTTTAAGTAATAGGCCATGGCATTTTACTCCAACCTTCACAAAAATTTGTAAATTAAGTTATTTATAATTTTCTTAAACATGAGTAAACATTTGTGAAGGCTGCAGTCAGGTTTAAATCCAACACAACAAATGGACTTCTTGTTGAATGTGTAGTGTAGTCAATCAGACAACAGCGCTTTCCCATTCTATATCTGTTATCAGTGTGTGTGTGTATGTGTCCAGGCTTTCAAGCTATTTCCCCTCACCAGTAATGTGACCCACATTCTCACTTGTGCGTCATCTGGTGTCCAAAGAACGCAATTACAGGCAGGATAGAGTACCTTATGATCATGTCTTCTTTCCTACAGGATGTCACATTTGAACAGAGGCCTATCACTGCCTGATGACAGATCACAACTGTGATAGCACTGAAACTTTTGTTTTCTGAAAATCGATAGGAAATCTTTCATAAATATTAACACACTATTTACCAACATAAAAAGGAAAAGGTAAAGTCCTTTAGGCTTTTTACACCCGCGCCATAATGGCTCGACCTTACCCAGGGGTCTTAGCACAGTGAGGGTCTAACTGGGATTTGAACACACAACCTCCCGATCATGAGCGCAGCACCCGAACCACTAAGCCACTGGCCCAACAATTACAAACAAACAAACAAAAACAAAGGGACACAAACTACGAGTTAACCCCTTTCAGTTTCTCGAACTCGGGCAATTTGTTCAGCCAGACTCTGCTGGTAGCACTTAGAATTATTACACTGATAACATGATGCCACTGAAACATTGCATTAAACAGGATGTTGATACTGAATCAAAGAGTCACCAACCAAGTTACTTTTACTAAGTTTCGATTTTCTTTTTCAGGTGAGGGTTTCTAGAAGTAAGAATATAGCATGGCTATAAATAAATAAGTACATTAAAAATACGTAAAAAGCTCCAAAGACCAAAATCCACACACTTTGTTGTGTAGCTTCACAAAGCAGATTCACAAGTAGTCAAAGTTTACCAAGATAAATTCAGTATGAAGCAAAATTAACGTCATTCCTCTCACATCCTGCAGTCTCCCTCAGCAAGTGACTCTTCTACCAGGTGAATTTTAATTAGCTTTGAAAGCAGAAAGGTGCCATTTTATCCCAGGTGGCTCCTGCAATGCTGTAGCAAGGGTCAACAATCATAAATGCTACGCCCAAGCAGCAGATGTAACCACCCTTGGTGATTGTTAGGGGAAAAAATGGACAGATGGAGTTAGACAGAGAAAAATGCTTACGAGTGGGCAAGAAATATGGAGACGGAGCAAGAGAGAATGAGAGCAACAGTGAGAAATGAAGGGATGGGGAAAAAACGCAAGAAGTGAAAGCAAGAGAAATTGGATGAAGACAGATAGACAGACACTCTGTGTGTGTGTGTGTGTGTGAGAGAGAGAGAGAGACACACAGATGAGATGGGGAGAAAGATGGAGTGCAAGAAAAAGAGAAAAAAGGGGGAGAAGAAAGAGGGAGAGAAATAGGGAAATAGCAAACAGAGGGGGGAGGAGGGAGGGCAGATCTGTGGGGTGAAGTGTCTAATTAAAGCAGACATACTCTGTCCTTGGAGGTGAAATCATGGCTGAGACATTGAGAGAAAGACACTTTTCTTGACGACCTTTATAACAGCAGAGAATGAGAAGGAATGACTGATGAAAGGGACCGAGAGCTTGGAAGGAAAGGTCAAACAGAAGCACAGTGAAGGACAAAAAAAATAGTGACGATGACTAGGAGGGAGCGAACCAGAGACGGGCACTAAGAGCAAGCAATCAGGAGAGTGAGGAAAAGGGAAGACGAGAAACGGAGGAAGAGCTGAGGGAGGTTGGTTCTTAATCAGCAATCTGAAGGGACTCAATAATGAGAGCATCTTATAGTAAATGTCACTGGAAGACAGGATACAGTGACCGAGGGAAGAGGGAAAGGCAGTCACACTTCACTACACCAGTCTGAGGACATGAAAATCGTGTACGAGCACACAGGACACACTCGGCTGTATAGGAGTTTGTTGCAGAAACCCAACAGTGTCTTTGTTTCACAAAACTGTTTTTAACAGCGACGAAGAAAAATGGGCGGGGGCGGGGGTGAAGGAGAAAAGGAGACAAAATCTGCAGCAGACAGATGGCTGATAAAGACACCAGTGGATTCTAAATGACAGCCACTGCAAACTACAGCACACACACCCACACGAAAACTTCAGCCAACACGCTCTCAAAGTCATTGAGATCATAATGCTGAATGAGGCTCAAACTGACAGCCACCTACATTTGTCCTTCATCCTGAAACACACGCACACGCGCACTGCTCAGGTCACAGAGTCGTCTCTCGCTCACTCTCTCAGCCTGGGGGATGAGTAATAGTTGAAGCAAGGGATGGTGACAGAAGGCTATAAAAGTGTAATTTGCTCGTGTTTCTTTACCACGGGAAAGCAAATTCGCTGCGCCGCTCTCGCACCTATCTCAGGATGCTCGCATTGGAACGTAGCAGAGTGAAAGAGAAAGAACGAGAGAAGGGCAGAATGAACGAGCGCGACAGCCAGGTGGAGAGGGAGCAGAGGTGGAAGAGAGTGGGCGAGCGTGATTAAGGCAGGGAGCCGTCTCCTTTTCCCTGCTTCGCACTGCCATTAGTTCAGTCCTTTGTTCCTTTGAAGTACAAGAGAACAATGTGAGACACAGAGAGAGAGAGAGAGAGAGACAGAGAGAGAGACAGAGCTAAGAATAACCCTTCGATGCACATGGCTGTGTGAACAAAGCTCCGTCGGGGCTGGAGTTGTTAGCGGTATAAAGGCACTGAGACCTGTAGTTGATCACTAATTACAGGCTTCTCTCCACACCCTGGTATTACAGACCTGCTCTAAAAAGGCAGGCGGTTAAAAAGAAAAGAAAAGGAGAAGAAAGAAAGGAAGAGGCAGAGAGTGTACGTGTGAGGTAGGACGTGGAGAAAGAAGGAAGAGGGCGGTGTGTTCTGACATTTTCGTTGATAACCGAGTGCTGGAGCGAAGCGTGAGAGAACTGAACTGTTACCGTGTGCCAGTTTAAATCAGAAACGCCTCAGTGCCGCTCGGCAGCCATACACTCCGAATACAACAGCTCTCACAAACATCACAAGCTCTTCTCCATCCCTTATTATTTCTTGTCTGATCCCTCTGCCATGATCTGCCTCTTCTCAAGTGGACTTCAGGTTCTATTATAAAACAACTCACCATCTGCAGTCAATGAGCGGCATCATCTTACACACAGGAACCAACACAAACAGCTATCTAGTGTTGGATTTAGTTTCACCACAGAATCTACACAGTAGAATTAAATCTCATCCAACAAATGAAGGCATCCAAATCTGTACACAGACATCACAGTGTTACGCAGAGGAAACGCAAACGGTACCATTTTTCTCTTTAAAGAGTAGCCGTACAGAATTTCATGTCTCAGCAAGCCTTAGGCAAGAGCAGTAAGTCCTTCATGACAACATGAGGATGAATCCTTCAGAGGAACCTGATTCAAAAGAGAACAGTTCCTCTTCTGGGAGACACCGGATAGTTATTTGATCATTACAGTTCTGCAGACTGTCATATAGAGCCATGACTGAGGTTCAGTGATTAAGGTTCTGGGCTACTGATCAAAAAGTTATGAGCAGTCAAGCTGCCACTGCTGGGCCTTTGAACAAGGCCTTGAATGCTTTCTGTTTCAGAGATGTCACATGTCTCACCCTGAGCACTGACCCCAGTTTTCTAACAAGCTGGGATATGTGAAGATCTTTTCACTATGCTGTGTGTGCATAAACCATCATGAAGGTTTATCTTTGCAGAAAAGGCAAACAGTAGAGAGCAAGCTGAAAGGATAGAGATGAGGCAAAATACAAAGACAGAATGAAGAGGAATGCTGGGGTAAGCACGAGACAGTCATTGTGATTACCACAGCAGCTCGTAGTGGACGCAATCAGAGTATTCAGGTTTGGTTCTTCACTGAGACAGAAATGTGCACCACAGTTTCAGTCTCACTTGAATGTCTTCACAGTAGACCACAACAGATTTTTTTTTTTTTAGCCTTCTGGGGCTTGACCAGTATTATACTCAGTGTTTCCGGACACTTCCATTGGAATATGTGAGTGCTGAAGCTGCCTTGGCCTCGTGTGGCTTCCATTCACAGAAAGTTTTGTCAGCTCAAGCACCACATCAGTTCAAGAGTTCTGAGGGCATCCATGAGGCTTAGATGTCTAGACTAGATGTCGCCTTAAGTTTCCTTGGAGGCAAAAATGTACAAGGAACAGCAACTGCCATGTAGGCATCGCAGTTACTGCCCGTAGACATGACGGCCGAGATGTACACGATCTATGTTAGTATGAGATCAACTCTAAAATGGTCACAGATTGGCCACGGTCATCCCAGCCACCACAGTGCTCATGGATCAACAGCTATGGTATGTCTATTCGTAACTCAGCCATATACAGTTTGTAGGGATGTCGGGGGACTCCTCATACTCTATTCTAAATTAAAAGTGAATCTCAAACATCAAGCACCAAGCAGCAAAAGAAAAGAAAAGAAAAAACAGCTCCTGTCTATATGATGCATGAATAATCACAACAAAATGTCTTTTAATTAGATATGAACTAGCATGTATAGCTCATGTCAGGACCATGAAAAAGAACTGGAATGAAGTTATGTGGTATTATCGAAATAAATGAACTCTTTTTATACACACACACACACACAGTGTTCAAAATAATAGCACTCAGACATCACTAATCCGATCAATCACTGTTTTTGGTAGAAATGATATTTCTACATGGCAAATAATTAATGAGCGTAATAGAGTCCAACAGAATCAATAGCCATGACAATGCATGCTGCTGATTCTGTGTAATTGAATCACTAATTGAAGGGGTGTGTTCAAAATAATTGTAGCGTTCAATTAGTGACGTCATTCATTCTTTGAAAAACAGGTGCCAATTGTTGCCTTTATTGAACCCTTTGAACACCAAGGTTCAGGGTTAAATACAAGGGTTTAGGTTAGTGTTGCATCCGTTCAAACACCTGTCAGCTCTCATCACGCCTCGGCACCCTACAGCCAATCGCTGACCGTCTTCTCATATAGCGGCCAGTAAAGCGGCCATTCAAACACCCGTCAGCTCTTATTATGCCTCAGCTCCCTGCAGTCAATCGCTGATCATGTTACATTGTGTGCTTGACTTCAGCCATTGTTGAAACAGGATTTCAATAGATTGACCGAAATCAGCTAGTTTTTTCAGTGAAAATAAAGCACATTTTGTCTCACAAATAAACGTCAGCAGCCGAGGTACTGGCGCAAATATGAGTCAGGAGGCCGGTGTTCAATGGGTTGAGGAAGGAAGGCAGCAAATGTACATGCTGGTTCTCGAGCATTTCTCTCTGAAATTCTGAGGGAAATGGGTAATTTCCAGACATTGTTCAGAAGAACAGCATACCTGGATTAAAAAGTTGATTGGAAAGAGGAAACATGTGCAGAAAATGTTGTGCAGAAAATGATGGGCTGCTCAGCTAAAAGGATCTCAAATGCTTTAAAATGGTAATCAAAACCTGAAAGATGTGGAAGAAAGTAAAACACAACCATTCAAATGGATCAAAGAAGAGCCAAAATAGCAAGGACTCGGCCAACAATCAGCTCCAGGAAGATCAAAGGAGGTCAAAGGTACCTGTGATTGCAGTTACAATTAGAAGATGCCTGTGTGAAGCCAAGCTATGGGAGAGAAGCCCCACAAAATCCCAGGGTTTTTTTTGTTTGTTTGTTTGGTTTTTTGTAGGGTGGTGGTGGGCGTGCTGAAGAGGTTACAATTTGCCAAGAACATTAACTGGCCTAAAGACAGAAGGCAAAACATTTTGTGGATTGATGAATGTAAGATTGTTCTTTTTGGGTCTACACAGACAAACCCCAACACTGAATTCAAGCCACAGTACACTGTGAAGACAGTGAAGCCAGGTGGAGCAAGCATCATGATATTGGGATATTTCTCATATTACGGTGTCGGGTCCATTTATCACATCCCAGGGTTCAGAATCAGTTTGAATAAATCAGAATACTTGAAGAGGTCGTGCTGCCTTATGCTGAAGAGGAAATGAGTGTTCCAACAAGATAATGATCCTAAACACACCAATAAACAAGTAACATCTTGGTTTCAGACCAACAAGATTGACGTTATGGAGCGGGGCGACCCAATCACCGGATCTATTTAGTCATGTTTTGATTTGGAATGGAATGTCTAGTAGTAGTGCATTTGTTTATGGAAATAAAAGCAATTATAACAATTTTGAGTGCTATTATTTTGAACACAACAGTGTGTGTGTGTGTGTGTGTGTGTGTGTGTGTGTGTGTGTGCGCGCGCACACACAGACACCCTGTTTTGTTTGTTTTTTTTTTGTTGTTGTTGTTCCCCCTCTACAGAATTCAAATGAAACTCACCCCTCATTAAGAACACATTCAAGCTTAAATTCTGTTGTAATACACGGCACATCCCTAACGACAGAAAATATCACATTCACCAAAATCCTCAAACCTCATCACACGAGATTGATTACTGACAGCATGAGACATGTTTTGGATACAAATGAAGAGAAAGGATGATTGATGGACAGAAAGCAAGACAGAAAGTGAGGAAGAAGCCGAGAACGAGTAAGACAAAATGAAAGATAAAGTAACCAAGCTGATGAGTGAAGTCGCAGTCATTCAGCTGTCTAAAGCGCTTTGTGTGCTAAAGCGTTTCTACATTACTGGACAGCCAAGAAACACGTGTTTCACTCAACCACTCGAAAATCTTCCTACATTATTCATACTCATCTACTGCACTCTCTCTTCAACGCAGGTGGAAAATGAGGGGTTTAAATGAAGCATAGATCTTTACCCGTGACAACATGGCTCACTTCAGCACTTACCCAAAGAGCATCTTCATCTCGTGCTGGAACGGGAATGGAATTCACAAGATCACAATAATTAATGGGACGTGATAAATCTGGCATGTTGGTAATTGAGTAGCGCAAAGACATCACTTAACAACATCCTACTGGACTGAAACACCTCTTTTATGGGATGTTATGGTCATCGTAAAGCAAAATATCACACAAGAAGAAGAGGATATCACAAAATACTTTACTGGCTACATGGTTGCCCTCCAACACACAGAAACTGACTTCAGCCATAACATTAAGCCCACCTCACCGAAATAGACAGTGTACACGACCCCTATACACAGAGCAAGTCGCAGGCACTGTGTGTTCGGACTCATTTCAATCATTACCAGAATTACCAGATTCAGCAGTCTGTGCTACTATAACTCTTCGGTAGGATTAGACCAGACATACTACCCTCGACTCCCATCACACAGTGATTAGTGAGCCTTGGAAACCCATGACACTCTTGTCAGTCCGTTACATAACAAAAACACCCCACAACCTGCCGTTATGATGATAAACAGACCCAGTCGTCTGGCCATGACGGTGTGGTCTCTGGCAGTCACTCAATTCCTGTCATTTGCCAATTTTTCCTGCTTCCAACACATCAGGTTCGAAAAATGAGTGCTTACTTTCTACTGAACACAACTGACTTCTCCGTAATTCATTTCACTATTTGTGATCAGAAGGATTTTGATGTTATCGCTGATCGGTGTGAACCTTCAGCAGTCACACGGTACCCACCTCTGTGCCATCTCTTCTCTACTAGCTTGCAAAACTGAAAGTGTAAACTCATCTCGGAATTAGCATTAAATAAATTTCCATTAATGCATTTCATGCTCACTGATTATAACTATATAAGGTATCTAGCGATGAGCAAGACGGTAATATCAATAAAAAAACGTTGTGTGATGTTGGTGCCGATTTTTCAGTTTCAACCTATAGTTGCGCCTACTCCATCGAGCACATTAATGAAACACATGCATCAAACACTCCACCTCAGCCACCAGACACACACACACACACACACTCCTCACTAACGTCAATGCCAGGGTGAGAGAGAAAATGAGCGCTGCGAGAACAAAGCCTGTGAGTGGGAGTTAAAAAAAGGAGAAGATGAAGATGGACTGACAGAGACAGATGCCTGCTGAGGATGCAGAGAGACAGAAAGAGATGAAGCATGAAAAAGTAAAACAGATGAAGAAATAAAAAGAGTAGAAATAAAGATAAAAAAGACCAATAAGAAGAGAGTGAAAATGGCAGAGATTAAGTGACGGGAGAGTTAAGATTAAAGAGAGTCATAAAGCGATGAAATGTGAAAGCGGGGGAGGAGGGAGTGAAAGGGTGCGCATGTTTTGGTACCAGCGGGCAGACGAGAACTACAGGCAAAACAACCGTAGGCAATAAGTGCCCTTGATACACACAAGCACAAAGAAAAAAAAAGAAGGGGGTTTAAAAAAAAAAAAAAAAAAGCAGGATAAAAAAAATGACTATGACAGACGGCAGATCAGTGGGTCTGCCTTCGAACCAGTTCAGCACATGAACATGTAACCGAATCTGGAAGCAGCATTTTCTGATCAGGAATCTTTTTCCTCCACAAGTATTAACACCACTGGCCTGCAGACAGCTTCGAGCTGATCTGATCGAGTAGCTAATCAGCCAAACACGGCACTTGAGGAGTTATCTTGTTGTCCAAAGTAACTGTAAATCAGACGAGAATGTAATTTTACGGCTCACAAATTCATAATCAAATTCCTAAATTCGCAACGGGGTTTCACAATCCTCATGATCCCGCTACGCGTCCTACACAACGTTTACAATGCCATTAGCAAAAATCACAAATTTACAGTGTTCGTGATGTACTAGAGCTGTGTGACTGGTAATAAAAGCAGTTATTTAGTAATAACTCATTAAAATTACATTCTGACAAATATTTTAGACTGTGGAACCTCGTTTTGGACACGTTTTGCTGACACTTTCAGGAGTAAGTGTTTGACAGGCATATTTTTGTGTAATAGATTAAATCATTAGCTAAACCGGTCATTTAAAAATACACACACACACATTATATATATATTCTTCTGTAATCACCTGAAGAGAGGGGATGGTTTCACCACCCCTCGAAACAGATCTGTAGTGATAAATGGAGTTTCAATAGAAAGCCTTTGTCCTGTCCTTTTGTTTATTTGCTCTACCAAAAAGTATTGAGCACTCTCCTACGGAAGGATCTACTCAGAAAATCCTATATATATATATATATAATAGATTGTAAGGAAACTTTGACTTCTGCTTTTCTCTCTCACACACACCAGTTGGAGCAGTGTTCCAGCTGGGCCATTTTAGCATGGCGCCGCACCATGCCAATGTTTACAACGCCATGACCCTTTACACAACACCCTGCCCAAACTATACAGTGCCATGCTTAATTTTTTATATGCAACTGCCGCATGCAGACCTTTGAGTATCCCCTGTTGGAAACTTTCCTGCTGCTCCACGTATTAGTAATGTGTGTGCGCAATATACACGTATTAGTAATGTGTGCGCATGCACAATATACCCCATTTAATTGATGCTTCGAAGCAGAGTGGCGGTCTAAAAGCGAACGTTACTTTGAACATTAGGCCTAGATTTATTTTTAAGGAATCGCTCTCCAGGAGTATTAACTATGGTGTTTTATTGAATTATTCAGATCTATACGGATTACTATCTATCAACATGCCGACTAGAAAACGAAAATTACAAGAGCTAAGCAAGTCTGCTAAAGGCACAGCATCGATGCTTTCCTTTCTCACAAATAGGTATGTAGATTCTAGCACACTATTATTAAACTACGACCGTTAGACATCTACAGTTAAATTTTCATTATGAACGTTGGTTGCTGAACATTATGCCGAACATTTAGAAAATATATATATTTTAAACCTCGTATATAAGACACACCAGCGATTTTGACCTTTAAATTTTGTTAAAAAAAAAGTGCTGAATATACTCGAAGATTTACTATATTGTTATGAGCATGTCAATATTTGTATAAATGCAAATATAACAAATGGATGTATAAACGTTGTGTAATTTTATTCAATTAATGTGCTGTAAAGAGAGACTGTACTGTATGGTACTGTATGACTCAACTGCAACAAAGAGCGGTTTCTGAAGTTGATTTCCTCAATAGCCCAAAACTGGTTAAGTCAAAAAAACACAAGACTGTTGTAAATGAAGACGAAAGACAAGTTTCGGAGATTTATTGCAAAAGTCAACAATATATTACATTCAACAGTTTAGCACTTACCTAATATTAGTGGCTTGTTTTTTAATAAAAAATTTAGTGAAAAAATTTATTAAGCTTGTTGTGTCATTGTTACAAAAACTGTGCCCCCAATACTATGCTTCCGCGTGCATTGTGCCCTCATTTTGAAATATTTACCATGCCCATGTGAAATCCTAGCTGGAACATTGTGGGGGTTAGGTACATTGAATGTGGGAGGAAGGGAAGGTGCAGTTCACTCTATACACCACCACCACAGTTTTCCTACTGATTTGATAATCGAACCAGCAACCTTTTGGTCCCAAAGCCACTTTCCTGACCATAGGTCATGGCTGCACATATGAAAACGGACCCATGAGAGCACGCCATGGCAACAGCATATTAATGGGTGGCGAAATTATTTGATATGTTGATGTTCCTGATTGCCGACCAATTCATTAAAAAGACACCTTTCACTTCTCGACCTCTTTTTTTTTTTCAGTCTGTGTACTCCGCCAAGTCAAGAGCAGCATGGTGAATATAGCCAAGTCCTACATATACAGAGTATTTATTTATTACACT
>CM045742.1:32055000-32130000 GCA_024760905.1 Plotosus lineatus | reverse complement strand
CATGTATGAGAGATGCAAGACAGTGGTGATGTGTGCTGTCAGTGTGACAGAAGAGTTCAAGGTGGAGGTGGGACTGCATCAAGGGTCAGCTCTCAGCCCCTTCTTGTTTGCTATGGTGATGGACAGGCTGACAGACGAGGTTAGGCAAGAATCCCCATGGACTATGATGTTTGCAGATGTCATTGTGATCTGCAGTGAGAGCAGAGAACATGTGCAGGAAAACCTAGAGAGGTGGAGGTATGCCCTGGAAAGGAGGGGAATGAAGGTTAGCCTCAGTAAGACAGAATACATGTGTATGAATGCCAAAGACCCAACAGGAACGGTGAGGTTACAGGGAGCAGAGATAAAGAAGGTGGAGGATTTTAAGTACTTAGGCTCAACAATCCAGAGCAATGGAGAGTGTGGAAAAGAGGTGAAGAAGCGTGTGCAGGCTGGTTGGAGAAGAGTGTGATGTGTGATAGGAAGGTATCGGCAAAAACGAAAGGAAACGTGTACAAGACGGTGGTGAGGCCAGCGATGTTGTATGGCTTAGAAACAGTGGCCCTGGGGAGAAGACAGGAGGCAGAGCTGGAGGTAGCAGAGATGAAAATGTTGAGGTTCTCTTTGGGAGTAACGAGGATGGATAGGATCAGGAATGAGCACATCAGAGGGACAGCACATGTAAGACGTTTTGGAGACAAAGTCAGAGAGACTAGATTGAGATGGTTTGGACATGTACAGAGGGATAGTGAGTATATTGGTAATAGATAGTAGAATGTTGAGGTTGGAACTACCAGGCAGAAGGCCTAGAGGAAGACCAAAGAGACGATTCATGGATGTGGTGAAGGAGGACATGAAGGCAGCTGGTGTTCGAGAAAAAGATGCAAAGGGTAGGGTGGGATAGAGGCAGATGATTCGCTGTGGCGACCCCTGAAGGGTAAAGCTGAAAGGACAAGAAGAAGAAGAAGAAGAAGCTGTTTTGGAAAGGTACATGATATTCAACATAAACATACCCAACATGCTCGCCATCAAGATCACCGTGTTATCTATCGTGGAAGGAGAGGGAGCGGGGTGATATCGGGCACTGTGCATTTTGGCTGAAGGAACTGAGGAGGGCCTGTGGCCTGACGATCTGAAATGTTGAAATGTCATATTTGGTTCTCCATAAATCTTGTGCAAATTTCGGGACCTCATGCTCACATACTTGAATGAATTATTGATCATTAACAGCATCAATATAAATACGGAAATTGTAAAATCTTTGGAATGAGTGATCACATTTCCTTTATTTAAAGACATTTGGAATATTGAAATAGAGAACTGCTCAATAAAGTCATTTCTAATGAAAAAAAAAATTAAATTGTTATTGATGATAATTAAAGAGAAACTGTATTATTTACCACACTATTTCATTGATTTTGTTGATTATTGTATGAGAAGTTTATTGTCTGAAGCGAGTTTAGCATTACTTTATTTCAGCCATTCCACTTAGTAGAAAGACTTTGAAAAAGGAACAGAATGGCATCAAGCTCAAATGAACAAGGTCACGCTGACACATGATGTCATGCGGGACCAATCTGAGTCTTGAGCTAGAAGACCGTAGTCCAATCAGAGTGGAATCGGCACTGTATAAGCCAGTGCAGAGCTGGTTGACGGGTCCGGGCTGCTTCTCTCTGAACAGTTTCTTTTGTATGAATGCTTGCATGCTTTTTCCTTAATAAACACCTCAAAAATTAATTTGGATGTCTTGCGTCATGAACTAGACACGTTTCACCACAACACCACACAACTTAAACATCTTCACAATCAGCTGGTAAGAGTGAAGTAAACACAACACACGATCTCCTGCATGCAGTCAAGATACAGAGTAAACATCAGGAGCACTTGCTCAGTCATCTTGTTTATGGAAGTTTTTTTTTTTTTTTTTTTTTTTTGTCCTTCTCAGTTTTAAATGTTTATCTGTTAGTCCACAGATCACCAAACCTATTCCTGGATATGTAGCTTCCTGTAGACCGTCCTGGGTATGGCATTAATCGGCTTCCGACAGTGAGGTATCTGTTCAGGGGTTTCGAGGCTCTGAAGAGTGTGGAATCATCTCTTAAATCACTGTTATTCCCGGGGCACCCTTTGGCAAGGCATAAGACCAGAGAGCCACCCTTGCCCCAGACCGGGTTACAAATCAACCTGCTGCTCTGCAGATCTGCCTCTTCGGGCCAAAGCTGTGGGAGCAACCTCAGAAGAAAAATCCAAAGAGGAGTCCCTACGGCGGTCCTGCAGCCAACCTGCTGCCAAATGTTTTGCTTTGCACTCATTCGAATCTGACCAGCAAGGCTCAGTGGGGAATCGTGTTGGTTAGCCACTATAGGATCGTCATACACCCTGCCCAGGCTTGCGCCCAGGAGAAGACACTTCAGTAGTCATAGTCAGTAGCAAGCATTGTGTGCCCTAGCCAGATGCATTTTCCATTGCCTTTTGAGACAGAAGGAGGCCAAAGAAAAGAGAAGACCACCTCCCTCAAGACTAATAATTTCCATCTGACCTTTTAATCACCGAGTTCAGGTGTTGCTGGATAAAATAGATACAGGACTGTGTGGAGACGGAAAAATCGATCTCCTGGAACAGGGTTGGTGGCCGTGCTTTAGACACACAACCCAGCAGTTTTTAGTGACTTTCACAGATGGCACATCCAGCCAATAGAATTAGGAGATGGAAAGATGAGATTCTTTGAAGTCTGTCTACAGGTAGGCTGCAAATCTTGTCTTTCGAGTGTGAGACAGATCCTTCAGAACAAATATCAGGAATTCAATTAACAAAAGAACCAAGTCTGTTTGCGAGGATAAAAGACCTCTATGTTTTGGCTGTCTTCTCAATACAACTGATTTTTTTCCCCTCAGTGTGTGAGAATGTGTACATGGTTAGAATAACTCCTGCCTATGTGCATACAGAAAGCCTGAGTGGCTGAAATGTGTAATCGTGGCTAAATCTGGAGCACCAATCTCACTTGATGGCAATACGGTAACTCACATTAATTGACATTGTTGGTGCTTCACAATGTAAAGAAAGGTGACTCCGGTGAAATGAGAAGTAAAATCATCTGTGGCACCTGAAGTCATTTAAGGATTGATTGGGATGAGGCGTAAAGGATTAAAGATTGAGCAGATGCAGACTTGCTCAGGGAACATGTTCTTTAAAAGGACAGCAGGAAACTCATTTAAGAGTGGCTCATCAGTCAATTTCATTTGCAGTTTTTATTGATCCATCAGCAAGTCATTTCACTTTTAGTGATGCCAACAAAATCCTTCTATCCCCAAAGATGTACTGAGCAATTAGAAATGTGCAGGATTTATCACTGCCCACTGTGGAGTGGAGCTTATATCCACATGAGAAATATTTTCTAGAGTGTACTGAAGGATCTTATATACAGAGTTAGGACACATACAAATATGAGGGCACAGCAAAGTGGACAGATGTGTTCCAATGCTGGCCACCACCGGTATTTGAATCCAAACAGAGAATATATTTTCAGAGAGTTGTGTTCATTCGGTCAGTTCCAAAGATGTGTGTAATCCATATCAAGCAACTGCATCTTAATAGTCAATTACTGTCGCTTTGCTTTTTAACATGGCCAGTTTAAAAATAAATAAACTATCTTAAGCAAGCTGATTAATTTAACGCTGGCCATTCTGTTCCAGTGACGGCATTTCCACCAGTCAGTCAGCCATTACCATCATGTATGAATCAAAAGATAAATCCTGATTCCTTGACCAGTTTTTGATTCAAGTCAATCAAGTCACCGAATAAATAATTAAAAAAAAAAAAAATCTCATGTTTGCTAATTGTGGGATGGTGGTGTGGTGGGTAGAATGTTGAGCTCATGATCGAGAGGTCATGCGTTCAATCCCCTGTTCATCATGCTAAGCCTTAATCACAAGTGGGTCTCCGTATACCCAGTAGTAATGAATGGGCACCAATGAAAAAAAAAAAAAACACCTGATAAGTCAGTAGGTTCAGGTATACAATTTCAACAGACTAACCTTATTTTACTGTGGCGTAAATGTAAATAAATATAAAATAATTTAATAAAAAATAAATTACTGGACAAAATAATCAGGAGAACAAGCAAACTAGTGTATGTAAGATCACAACGTGTGCAAGACCACAAGGAAAAAGCATTTCTGCAGGACAAATGGGAGTAACACTATGAATTAAACAGGTTTACTTATTTTTACACCGAACCAAAGATTTTCTTTGTGGGTCATGCATTCAGTCATTTACTGAAGCACTTAATCCAAATTAGGGTTGTCGGGAGGCCGGCGAACATCTCAGTTGACTCTGGACGAGGGCACAGTACACCCGTACAGCTCGCCGGGCCATTGCAAGGCGGTAACACTTTAACGGAAACCCAATGGCCTACTCTTCATGAAGGACAGCAATGGTTCTTTTGCATAGTCAGTGACATGACCAGCTTTTGTAAACCTGGTTAGCAGCACTGTGGG
The DNA here is from genome assembly GCA_024760905.1 of Plotosus lineatus. Lineage (NCBI taxonomy): Eukaryota > Metazoa > Chordata > Actinopteri > Siluriformes > Plotosidae > Plotosus > Plotosus lineatus. The sequence goes on along the minus strand of CM045742.1, from coordinate 32,125,525 downwards.
GACAACAGTGACAACTTGGTTATAGTTGGGCCTGAACCCCCCCAAACTTCAGATTATAAATCCAGTACCCTACCCCAGGCCACCCTTTGTGGGTTATACATGCATTCACACATTTCTCTTTATCCATTTATGCTGTTTGGTCCATAATGATGAATATTCCAGGACATGAAGTGACTTGCACAGCTCTTAACAGTGTTAACGCACAGGAGTGTGTGCACACTCCCCCCTGCCCCCACCCACCTACACACTCACGAGTAAACATCACTTGAAAGAGCCAAAGCTGACTTGGAGTAAATTTCTACTATTTCCAGAATAATACAACATCCTGAATCCCCACTGAGCACCAAGCATGCGCCAAAGATCTCACTGAATGTATTAATGAAATTAATGTAATCAAAATCAATATCTTTAAAATGTTCCAAAATAAAAAAGCAACTAATTCTGTGTTGTTTGGACAGATAATAAGACTGTGTGAACAATTAATAAATTACCAGCTTTAATGTTGATCAATAAAACTCTGATCTACTGAGGAAGGTAAAATATGTCCGTCATGGGATACTGGCTTTTATTCTAAAGTCAGTCTTGCAAAAATAAAGTCTTAGAAGTGTGCAAAGTTTCCAGCAAAGTAGTAAAGTGTTATCGAGACTGGCGAGATAGAACGCTTAGGATTCATGGTGTGAAAGAAGGGGAGGAGGGTGGCAGGGCCTGCAAGCCAAGGATAAATGTTTAATTACACATTAATAAAAACCGTATCATTAGAGGCAGGTCCTGTCTGCTTGTCTGAAACATAGAGACACACAGACACAGTTGTGTGAAGACAAAGACACACATACACACACACACACACACACGGCATGCTGAACTAATTCAAAAAGACAAACCCATTAACGTGCACCACCAAAAATAAAGCCATCACAAAGGCATCCGGCGCAGCGGCTGTGTGCCCGTGACCAGCAGCTGCAGCGAGCAGGAGAATGATGGACATAAACCGAGAGACAGCAAGTGAGAAAGATAATGAAAGAGAGAGAGAGAGAGCCATATCATCGGGGGGGGGGGGGGGGGTGAAGGGTGAGGAAAGAACGTGAAAGTTGCACAGCAGTGCAAGAGAGATAGCTGAGTAGATCTAATTCTGTGTGTATGTGAAAGGTTTGGAGCCTGAGGGCTGGATATAATGAGACTCACCGAGCGAGTGTACTATACCTCACACACGGCCTTTACACAGTACCCTGGTAAATTCTTTCCTACACACACACACACACGAAATTAAAACAGCCATTACTGGCAGCTGACTATCACTATATGTCAGGCTCATACCTTACCTGAAGCGTAAATACCCACCTTACACCTAACCACACACGCACATATAAACACAAACAAACACACACACACACACACACAGAGTGAGCTCGATTCAATCAGCAAGCTGCCAGTGGTGCTCAGGGAAGCAGCAACCCTTTTTAACAAATGTTTCCCATTGAAAGACTGAACCCTGTGATAATCATATGTTGGCGTACAGAGGACATTAAAATAATAACCATGGTGAGTTTTACTAGTTTCACCTGTGGCTTTGAAAATACAATGATAACAAATCCAGGCACAAATCCTTTAAGCCTCTATATACATCACAGAGACAATATCATGGATGACGATTATGCACAAGATAAGAGTGTGTTTAAGCGCTTTATTCTCAGCATGTCCTTGCACAGAGCAGGTTTCCATCAGAAATAGAGCAAGAAATACAGCTCCACTTTCTAGCAAGTACTAATAAAGAACTCCGAGAACTAAGTCACTGTTTTTATAGCCGTCTTCCTTCTTATAAACGATAACCCTCTGAACTCTTCATCTCGGCTGTATGACGGAGCTGGAGACAAGAAAAGGTCTTGTCGAGAAATATGTGAAAACTGTAGGAGGAAAAATTGGAATGATTTCAAGTGTTAATACTAAAAATCAACTTTATTAAAGCGGAGAGATCTGTATGCATGATCAGATAAAGAGAGAGAGAGAGAGAGAGGGGGGGGGCTGCTAAAAGGATTAGGCCAATCAGATTACAGAATCAAATCCTAATTAACAAAGATTAGAAGGATTATGAGCACAAAGTGAAGACACTGAGGGGTGTTATCTTCATATCCCATGTGCATTAACAGTTAGGGTTATATGAGCTGGATAATGATTCGGGGTTAAACATGCACAGTTAGGTCTTCAGTATGGCAGTGAAGTGCATCACACCAGGTACCATGAGTCACAACATCCTGTTTCAGTGATGCTGAGACCAGACAGCTGCAGTGATGATACACACATTGAGCACAATCTGTCTATATGAGATATATGCCAAAATGTCAGAGCATGAGTGTGAGAGTATGAAAGTGAGGGAGAGAGTGAGACAGACAGACAAAGAGAATGAGTGAGCAAGAAACAGAGTTGGTAAGAGAGTGAAAGGGAGGGAAAGAGAGCAAGGAAGAGAAAGTGGGGGAAAATGAGTGAGAAAGAGTAAACATGAGAGGGAGAGAGAATGACAGAAAGAGTGAAAGAGAAAGAATGAGAATATGAGAGGGGGATGAAGAGAAAATGAGAATGATTGGGGAGAGAGACAGAAAATGAGAGGGATTAAGAGTGATGAGAGGGCGAGAGAGAAAATGATATGGAATGAAAGACAGAATGAGAGGAAGAAAGAGGGAGTGAGAGAGAGGGCAAGAGAGCAACAGAATGAGAGAGACAGAGCATGAGTCAGAATGAGACAGCGAGGGAGAGAGAAAATGAGAAAGAGCAAGCAAGAGAGAGAACAACAGAATGAAAGAGAAAATGAGAGAGAGAGAGAGCGAGCAAGCAAGAGAAAATGAGAGCGAGCATGAGAAACAGGGAGAGAACAAGAGAGAATGAGAAAAAGAGAGATTCATGATCCTGGACATGAAATCTCATCTCAAGCTTATTGATGGTCCCATAGATCTGAAGTCCATATGGAAGGATTTGCAAAATAAAATGGAGCTGCTCTCAATCAGAAGCCCACAGACACCCGGAGTTTCATTCCCGGGTGAAAAATTTGTTCAAGTTCAGTGAAAAATCAAATGTGATGTCTCAGGTGACTCCAGGAAGAGAGCTCGTTTTTTTTGATCATTTAAAAATCTTTGTAAAACAAATTCCAAAACTTGGAACTTCCAAAAATGTCAAAATCACCTTCCACGCTGCTCAGCAGTAGCGGCCTTTCTAGATATTATACTTTTCATTTCTCTTTGACTGTCTCTTCCACTGTCTGTTCCATACAGCCTGCAACTGAGGGACGTCCAACTGATGGACAGAAGCTTCAACATGCTTAATTCAGGACTGATCCTCCCCTCCCCCTATTCACAATACTGAGGATCTACAGTATTCAACATCACTCCGGGTTCCTGTGTGTGTGTGTTATGTACTCACTGGCTGAATAATAATCAGTGTCTACAAAAAATAAAATTAAAAAAAAAAAAAAAAAAAAAGAGGACACAAAAATCTGAAAATTTGGATTTGCCATTTCCCACTGACAACAGAACTCGTGCTTCTCACACAAGAGCATCCGCAGGGAACAGTTGGGGGTGAAGCCAAAAAATGGTTTTCTTGGAGAAACGTGACATCAACCGTTGCAACTTCTCAAACAGCTGTTTATAGAGTTGCAGGGCCGTATAATTTCAAAAAAAGCACATCTATCTTCTTCTGCACACATGAGCTCTCAGATGTCTGTGATTGGTTAGTGTCACTGTGCTTGACAGTACAACCCCACTCCCGAGCTAATTCAAATGCAAGCTGTAGCTAGCAGTTACTTGAATAGTTGCAGCTGCAGTAGGGCAAAAGTTTTTTTTTTGAAGTGCATGCAAGTCTGCAAAATCACAAGCAAAGGTTTATCTGTTTTCATTTGCATTTGAATGCTTTTGGCTCGAGATAATAAATGAGGCGCTCCAAGTCCATAACAGCCCTTTTCCCCGCCGCCATGAAATGAAAAACAGGAATTAATGCAACAAGCTGATACAATCATGGTACTCCGCACGCATCTCCTGCCATGTGCCAGACTGTGTTTAAAGCAAAAACACATACTTCAAAACAAACTACTCCTTGCTTATAATAAAGAAGGAACCTCTAAATCAGCTGTAAACTCGAATGCAATCCAGAAGTTTTCTTGGAACAGCACACAAACTTTTGCGCTTTATCGTCAGGTGCAGCCTGATTAACGCCGATCTGAATGAAATTCATAACACTGTGAATAATTTGCTTAATAATCTTTAAAATGGAAGAATAATCATCGTATAACCTTTTGAAATCATTGTGTGTGGGTGTGTTACTGTCACTGCGAGGAAAGAGTCCATATTAACCATTTTAAATCATTCATGCGGTGAAAGGAGACCGATGAGAGCAGAATGATGAAAGCCATCAGTTAAACTGCCAGCAAACGTGCAAGAAACTCATATCCACCACACTCTTTTCGACTCCTGAATGCAGTTGTGGTGTTGAAACTCTCTCTGCTGACTATGTGGGATGAGGAATATGATGGAGAAGAGATAAAGGAATAAACTGTCTGCTGCTTTTTCTATTGCGTTCACTCTTTATTTCACTCGGTGTCCATGTGCAGGTGGAAGTCGAGCCCCAAATGCACAGGAACAATCACAATCAGGCTGCTGCCACGGCAACTATCATCTCTCTTGCTCTCTCATACACACACACACACACGAGCAATGAGCCATGCACACACATCCACCGGCAGGCTCTCTTTGTACTCAATCTCTAGATCACTCCATCATCACCTTCATCCTCTTATCTCTCAAACTCTGTCAGCGCTGAACTCATCTGTCACTTTAATCCCATAGATGCCGCCGTGACAGCTTTTCCCAATTTTATAATTGCTAAAGTTGTTTACAAGGTGGGGTCATTATTATTATTAATTTCACATGAGCATATCACACACATATATATACATATATATATAATAAATAAGGGGGGGGGGGTGTTATAAGGCTGATAATAATCAGGTTCCAACTCATGTTAGTCAGTTGGAGCCCAAAACTCAACATCACCTCAGCCAGAAAGGAGAAGATAAACTGTTCTAATACCCTTTCGTTTTCAAATACTGAATAAAATGCAGCACTATTTACAGTCTTTTTGGTAGAACCCAATAATTCTACTTCTCCCAGGACTTGTCTGCAATTCTCTTGCTGCACCGGCATAAAGATACATCAGATTTCTGCTCCCATGTCCGGTAACAATTCCTTTGGTGTCCACTCCCACACTAACTCACTGGTGTGAATTATCTCCGCTAAAATAAATAAATATGGATGACGTTTTTGATTTATTCAAATCGTGTAAATGGTACAGGACTGTACAATTGGGAGGAATTTTCATGACACGACAGAATGTGAATAACTGGAGCAAAGAACAGGATTTCTGGGGAAAAAAAAAACAAACAAAAAAAAAAACATGTTTTATGAAGGGGGAATAGGAACGAATTATTGGAAATTTAATTTTTCTTTTTTAAATTGGAAAATGTCAGCCTTAATTAGGGATGCACCCATCACAATTTTCCTGGACGATTTTAAATTCCAATTTTTCCACAAGTGTGACCCATCAACACTGAATTGTTTTGAAGGATTAGAATTGGTAACCTACACGAACAACAACATTTCTTAAATGCAAAACTGAAGAGAGGTTCTTTCATGTCATCAGTAACATTACAGACGCTCCCCGACTGACATTTTTAATTAGTTCCGGACGGCCAAACGTAAGTTGAAAGTGAACGTAAGTTGTTCCAGTGACGTTTGACGCTCATACTGTACTATACATCCATAAATACCATTACCGTATCTCATAAAACACCCCTAAATCAATTATCATAAACATAACATTGTAAAATAATATCAAATAATATCAACATTAATTTCAAATAAATTAAATTCAAGCAAAATAATTTCAAATTAATAAATTTTAATAAAAATTCACTCATCAAATACAGTATCAAATATAACCTTCAACATTCTCTATGATGCCATCTTTCTGCTTGTAAATGGTTCCGATGGTCGACAGATGATCACTTTACATGAAGCTGAGCCGACTCACTTTACATGAAGCTTAAAACAGCCAATCAACGCTTACAATATGTGAGGCGCTCAATATAGAAAGTAGTGGACTTGCTGTGCTTGAAGGCGGGTTATACGGACTTCCGGTCTTTCAAGCGAGCAAGGGCGCCCTTGAACTCATTTAGTACTTAGCCTGCACTGATGTGAATCACCAGTAGCGCAAAGAGTTCTCTTTCTTTTCTGGATTCGGGTTTTCATTCATTTTACAACTCCCTTTGCTTAACTGAGTATGCATGGTAGATTGCGCTGATCCGACTAGAGCAGGGGTCACCAACATGGTGCCCGCGGGCACCAGGTCGCCCGCAAGGACAACATGAGTCGCCCGCGAGCCTGTTCAGGGGTCGGGAACCTATGGCTTGCAAGCTCGACGTGGCTCTTTTGATGACTGCATCTGGCTCTCAGATAAGTCAGGTGGCCTTTCTTAACAGAATAACTAATACATAATTTCGCTGTCCTTTAAATAAAAATACAGAAAAAGGCCATCAAATAAAACAAAAACATAAATAAATCTCACGCATTTCAATCTATACATCTATTTTGAATGCCACTTGTCGCTGTGGCGCGCAATGTAGAGACAATCCTTTCTGTACTCCAGTGTGGACGGGGCCGATACCTTGAAACTAATTTTATTGGATTATATGCAACAGCCTGCGCGAGTTGTTTTTGGGTAAAGAGATAAATTTTCCTCGTTTTGATCAGCTCATGTGTCAGAAGCCAAGCAGAGCTGGCAAGCAAAACATAAATGAACAGAATGAAAAACTTCAACATACTTGTCAACTCTCACGCATTTCATCTCCTCGTCAATCTCTCACGCAGTGTCTAAAATCTCAAGCAACTAATACAATTATTTCTCAATTTTATTTTATTTTTTGTTATTTTTTTTTAAGGATGTAATTTCATTGAGCAAATGCCATTGGCTACATCTTTTACATAAACATACAGCTTCTCTTTCTGCTTCTGGCTCCGGGATCCTTTACCATAAAATCAGATACATACGTGCACTTAAAAACGGTTGTGAAACTTGCTCAGATGATGTTTTCATTTATTAATGTACTTAAATGTAGATTTAGTTAGAATTGTTAACATGGTTAATTAGTTTCAGTTTCAGTTCAACCTGCATACCAGCTGATTGCCTTGGGACACGCTTCCTGTCACATAAACACAGCAGTATGAGTCCTGTCGTATTGACCATGTATGGCTCCACATGCGCACACGTGAAAAACATCACGACCAACCTGCGGTCACATAATAGATAGAAGCCTGAACACCTGCATGAAGCTGAACTTCACTACGTATCAACCAGACTACAAAACCATGCAGCACCAGAAGTCGCATTAATAGTAAGAAGTACTTTTCTTATTAATAAATAACTTCGTTATAACAATGTTGTTTAAAAAAAATTCAGTCATATTATACTCTGAAATTGTTGGTCTCAGTATTAAAAAATATGTTTGGCTCTCAGAGGATTTTTTTTTTTTTGCTCTCTTAGTCAAAAAGGTTCCTGACCCCTGACATTGATGAATATCATTAATTATTAATAATAACATATAAATAAAGGTAAATTGAGCAAATTTGTCATGTCACAAGTGTGAATCGACCTGGTAGCCCTTCGCATTAATTGGTATCCAAGAAGTAGCCCTCCGTTTCAAAAAGGTTGGTGACCCCTGGACTAGAGAGTTAATTCATCTCTGTGTATGAGACTCGCACCCATGCTAGTAAGCTTATGATTCTGACCAATCATATTTGTTTAGGATTACAAAAGTCCGCAAAAACAGTGTAAACACAAAGATCACAGAGATGACGTCTTAACACAAGGGTAACACGCTATATAACTGAGATATATATATATATAAATATAACATATATATATATAAATAAATAATATATATATATAAAAAACACTGAACTGGGAAGAAGGAGGGGCACGTTCAGTCTTTCGTTTGTAAATAATGGACACAGCATCATTACGTCAGCGTACTACGTAGGTACGTCTTAACTCAAAATTTGACTTTTTTTTTTGAAGAAAAAAACCCTGTAAAATGGATGAACGTAAGTCAGGGAGCATGTGTACTTATTGTTATTATTATTATTATAGTACAAGTAAAACACTGTCAGTATTGTCATAAATAACTGCTAAACTATTATTTTGTAATATAGTAATTCTAAGTGTGATTTGTGCAGTTGCCCATCTGTCTACTCAGCTACCCAGAATCTGTTTTATAGTGCAGTGACCACCACAGCTCGGCAGTTTTCCCTTCTGGACTTCTTCACATTGAGCATGTTCAGCTGTGTGATGATGTTTGAAGTATCTGATTAAGTTTGCTCCTTTTTTTAAAAGGTGATTTTCATGCATCGCAGATCAAGTGTGTTGTGAGCAAAATAATGTCAGTCAGACATCATGAACCTGATCAATCATTGTTTTTGGTAGAAATAATATTTCTACATGACAAATACTATACTAGCAGGTGTAGTAGAGTAATAGAATCCAACGGAACCAACAGTCATGATACGCTGCTGCTGATTCTGTGTGACTGCATCACTAATTGTAGGGTTGTGTTCAAAATAGCAGTGTGAAGTTCAATTAGTGACATCATTCATTCTTTGAAAAACAGGTGCCATTTGTTGTCCTTATTTAAGGAAGGAAGGCAGCAAATGTGCATGCTGGTTATAGAACATTTCTTTCTGAAATTCTGAGGAAAATGGGTCGTTCCAGACATTGTTTGGAACAGCAGCATACCTTAATTAAAAAGATAAAATGATCACAAATGCTTTAAAATGGCAATCAAAATCTGAAAGATGTGGAAGAAGTGAAATACAACCATTCGAATGGATTGAAGAACAGACACAAAGGCATGGACTCAGCCAACAATCAGCTCCAGGAAGATCAAACAAGGTCTAAAGTTTCCTGTGAGTTCTGTTACAATTATAAGACACCCATGTGATGCCAAACTATCGGTAAGAAGCTCCAACAAAGTCCCACTGTTGAAAAAAGACGTGCTGAAGAGGTTACAATTTGCCAAAGAGCACACGGACTGGCCTAAAGAGAAACAGTGCAGCATTTTTGTGGACGGATGAGCGCAAGGTCTAGTGGCCCCCCAAAACGACTCCCACTGAATTCAAGCCACAGTACACTGAAGACGGTGAAGCCTGGTGGCACAAACACCACAATATGGGAATGTTTCTCATACTTCAGTCTTCTTTTCCTTTCAGCTGTTCCCTTCAGGGGTTGCCACAGCAAATCATCTGCCTCCAAGCTCACCCTATCCTCTGCCTCTTCGACTCTTACTCGGCAGAAGGCAGAGAGGAAGACCAAATAGGAAATTTATGGATGTGGTGAAGGAGGACATGAAGGTAGTTGGTGTATTTCCAACCTCAGCATTCTACTACCAATATATTCACTACCCTCCTCCTCTGTACATGTCCAAACCATCTCAGTCTAGCCTCTCTGACTTTGCATCCAAAACATCTCACGTGTGCTGTCCCTCTGATGGGTGTTGAGCCTATTTATCACATCCCAGGGATCATGGATCAGTTTGAATCCATCAGAATACTCGAAGAGGTCGTACTGCCTTGCTTACGCTGAAGAGGAAATGCCCTTGAAATTAGTTCCAACAAGACGACCCCAAACACCAATAGACGGGCAATATCTCCGTTCCAGATGAACAAAATTGATGTGATGGAGCGGCGGCCCGATCCCGGGATCTTCATCTAATAAAAAAACTTGAAGTGACATCAAAAATACCGTTTCTCAGGGAAAACCACAAAATACAGAAGAACTGTGGAATGTGGTCCACTCATCCTGGGCTAGAACATCTGTTCACAGGTGCCAGAAGTTGGTTGACTCTGAGCAGTACAGATGTGCAGCAGTTCTCAGAAAGTGTTTCTACAACTAAATATTAGTTTAGTGAACCAAAGAAAAACCAAATCTTAACACATTCACTTTATAAACTGAAAAATAGTTTGGAGTTTGTTAAGAAGCAGACACTGGTTTTTTTTTTTTTTTTTGTTTTTTTTAAACAGTCGAATATCCACTCGTCTTCGATTTATTTAAAGGAATAAACACAAATTTGATAATATTTTTCTTCGTGTTTTGATTTTGAATAGAATGTGTCGTGTTCCCCATGTATTTGTTTGTATGGAAATAAAAGCAAGAATATGATTTTGAGCTTTATTTAAACACACTGCTGCATAGGATATGATGGGAACCGGATCAGAATTGGAAATATGTCATAAGGATGGTGACCGTGATCTCAGTCCGATTTCTCAGTCTATTACTGCATGATACAGGTCCTGCAATTGCAATATGAATATGATACACTAAGAAAAGCTTGTTTCAAGTTATGTAGCCAGTTACAAGTGACTGGTATTTTCATGGGAAAAATGAGTTCCAATACAGCTTGGACCCCACTCTCACTTATCATCCAGGAAGAAAGTCAGAGCGAGAATATTCTGGGCTGTGCTCTGGAGAGCAGTAACAACAGTCGGTAATAAACTTTCTCCAGCAGGCAAACAAAAAACACCAGAGAGACCACCGAGTCGGGGGAGAGCGGAGAAGAGTGCGATAGAGAAAAGAGACACGCAGCATCTATAATTGAGGAGATATGGAGTTAGGGTTTTGGAAACAAATGTGAGACTGTGGTTGGAAATAACATGAAGGCGGGGGATACATCCCTTCCTCATCTCTTTTTCCCTCTCAGATGAACTGCTCTTGTATTTTTAATTCAACTTCAGTTTAAAAATTCAAAGCTTGTGAAAGAGGAAAGGAGAGCGCAGCATGCAAGTACCTGAAAATGGACAAAACGAATACACGTTTAGTGGTGATTTAATGAGTACAAGCCTAAATGGAATACCTGGCTTTGATGAGAGAGTGCATGAGAGAGAGAGAGAGAAAGAGGAACAGAGAAATAGCATATACTGTATGAGAGAGGGGGGGGGGTGTACTGAAATTATAATCAGGAAAAAGTAAATTGAGAAAATTCTGACGAAAAAAAAATTTCCATTCTTAAGCACATCCCCATGGAGCCTCCCCAGAAGCTTCAGCAGGAAAACTCGTGCACTGATTCCCAATGCTTTGAGCGAGGAAAATGACTATTGAAAGACATCTAGCAAACCTACAAGATGTAATTTCTTCACAAAAACTGTCGCATGATATCATAGACGCTCTGTCTAGCTGTGTGATGCACTGGCTGATCTATTGTTTCGTACTGGCTCAGGTTTCATCCATCCCTGACTACACATCCCAAATCCGGAGTCGACTATTTTTACTGATTATTTACTTCAAGTATCTAATTCTGCTACAGGTCACCACAGCCGATCGGGATGGCATTTCACAGGGAATCAAAGAGTGACAGGACAAGCAGAGACTGAATGCACGGCAACTGAGGGCTTGATGTGTGTGTGTGTGTGTGTATGTTGGGGGGCACGTTATAATTAAAAAGTTATCATATCAGACAGCAAAAGCATTACGGGGGGTGGGGGGAGAATACAAACCATCACCAGCATGCTTTTATTTGTATAAAGTCAGATATCCTTAGTTCATAACTGTTAATAGCCGTCAGAAAATCAGATTCAGATAAAAATTAAATTAGTAAGATCTCCATTATTCAGGGATTTCGAGAACACCTAAGCCTCAAGCTACTCAAGTTCTTGGGAAAGAATACAATTATTGTTTCATGCAAAAGTACTGATTAGTCAAAGTATGAGCTTTAGAACAAAAACTTTCCTTCCATCATTTCATATTTTCAATTGCCATAACCAAGATGTTTAATATTAAAATATTATAAATGTTAATGATGTCATGGGTCTGTTGCTGCTATTCAGTAGATAAGAACTGAGCTTCAGTGGTGCCAACAAGTTATTGTTTGTTTTTAAAATAAATAAATAAAATGAGGTCACATAGTGACATAGGGAAGAGCATGTCCACCTCACATCAAGAAGGCTATGGGTACAATTCCCAGACACTTACTTGTGGTGTTTTTCATGCACTCTGGTGCCTTTATGGGCTTTATCCGGATCCTCTGGTTTCCTCCCATAATCTAAAAACATACAGATTGGGCTAACTGGCTGTTCCCTAGTTGTGTGTCTATGTGTTGTCCTGTGCTGGTTTGGCAAGGTGTTCAGGGTGTACCCCGCCTTCACCCAGTGTTAAATGAGAGCGTCAGCATTCCTATATCCCCAATAGGATTCCGCGGTTCAGCAAATGAGTGAGTGAGGAAATAAATAACATGGCTTGATTCTGGACTCAGCCAGTTTCATTTCCAAAAAAATAATCAGAAGTCTCGTGCTCCTCTGTACAGATCTGCATGCCCCCCTTAAAAGGCAATTCAAACAAAAGGGATGCACCAGAAGAAACACTATAATTTTAACCCTATCAATCTGACTTTAACACTATTCTGGTAAGAAAGGGAGCTTTATATAAATCTAACAGGCATTCAACCTCTCGTTTGAGTTACCGTGTTAATGAGATTCTTGAAAAAATTCCAGACAAGCAACAAGCCTAACACGAGGACATAAAAACAGGACGAGAGTGTAAAATGCACAAAGCCAGACAGCCAGACAATAGGGGAAACAGTAGAGAGGGGAGAAATGTGGGAAGGGGAGGTGGGGGGTTGGTTGTATAATTTCATGCAACAGCAGGAAAACAGTGGAAAAACTAAATGTGCCTGCAGGGAAACAAGAGGCTGGAGACTAATGCTAAATCTCCCTATCACACACAAACACAGGATCTACCCCCCCCCCATTCAACATACATGTGCAACACACTCATGCACAAAAATCAGTGTGTGGGACGGGCAAAAATTACAGAAAGAAGCAAAGGGAATCATTTGAAATATCACGTGCTTCATGTGCTACACACGGCACCCAGACTGAGGTTTCTGGGTGGAAATTCAGCTCCACTTACCTTCCCTCACCAACACCCTCCGGCTCCACTAAATGCATTTCCCTTAATCACTCTCCTACAGTCCAAACGTTGCTCTTTATTCTGACCCGTCCATTAAAAAGAGTGTGGTGTAAAGAGGGGTGAGGGATTTTCTTCTGTATTAGAAAATCAACAGTCAAAGAATGTGTCTTTTTTTTTTTTGAAGAGCACTCCCTTGATCTTTGAAAGTTTTTTTTTTTTTTTTTTTCGAGAGGAGGCAAACTAAAAGTTGTTGGGGTTAACTTCAAATATGTCTTTAAGAAATCATCGTTTTTGCAATACCATGTCTTGTTACATTTGGGAAAGGGTTAGCTGTACCGTTATGAGCTTATAATTGCATTTTGTCTGTTTTGCCCTAAAGAGGCGTTTTCACACTACAATTACAGATGAAAAAGAGAAAAAGTAATAAAATAATAAAAATACATCTGGGAATGAAGAAAAATAAGTCTGCACTCAGCTTTAGGCAATACTGGCTCTAATTTCTCTGAAAATGTAAATTGGTTTAACTGTGTTTGTGAGAGTGGGTGAGAGAGAGAGCGAGAGAGAACTAAGCATAAAGAGACTACACCATATCTGCTTATATCAAATAGAAAACCATCCCATAATAGTAAATCCCCATCCTTTACTTATATTGCTATAATCGTTCCTCTGTTCACTCTTTGGCTGCTTTAATTGCACGAGTGTGAGCACTACAGAGAAGCTGTGAATCTCTCTCTTTTCCTGCGATAAGAAAGCGCAGAGCGAGCGATGCGAAGCAAAGGGCCGTTAATGCTGCTATCTTGTCATCTGTTTCTTTGAAGAAGAATCTCTCTCGCACTCTCTCTCTCGCTCTCCCTCGCTCTCATCACTGGCATCAAAGTGCAGACCCTGTGAGGAGCCACGGTGAGCTGAAGGCCCACAGGAGAAGAGTGGTGCGGCTAATGCTGTTAAAAAAAATAATTAAAAACAATCTCATCATCAAAGAGAGGCGAAGCACGGACTAATCAGCTCCACGTTTCAAGTTGGTACCGCTTCCCTACACAACATGCACACATGCTCATCTTCACTCGCTCCCTCTCGTTCTCCCTCTTCCCTGCTTGGCCAAGTCTTCTGTTCTTTCTTTCTGCATGGCTGTCTGAAACATACGCCGCAGACGTAACATATGTCTTGTTATAATTATTCCAATGGCCAAAAGCCTTACATATGGTTACACACACACACACACACACACACGGCCAAGGCTGATCTGTAGGAAGGTCACATCCACACAAAAAACATTTTATGGCCTCATCACTCTCCCTTTCTCTCTCTCTCCTTGCAATGGCAGCTATAATGGAGAGGTAATGTAAACCACAGTGCAGCTCTGTGATTAGAAGCTCGGCTTTGCTCGGCGCCCTTAACGCCATTTCACTAAATCCATATTAAATGCCTCCCCCTGCTTTTCTCATCCTCTCCTCCGCCTCTTTAATGGTAATAAGCATTTAAATGGTAATGGACCCTCTCTCTCTCTCTGTGTGTGTGTGTGCGCGCGTGTGTGTGGAACTTGTTTAAAAACACGACTAGTTCGACAGATAAAGCTCAGATTAAAATGGCTGAGCTGTTGTAATGCATGGAAGACTCTCACACTCCTCCTGAATTTGCATGTAAACGAGAGCTCGAATAGGAGCGCGGCAGTGGTACAAAAGCGCAGTCTGTTTGGGTAAATAATCTGTTGCATTTGGCAGCAGTGCCGAGGCAAGCCAACAGATGTGTTTGAGTGTGATAAAGAGGAAATGAATGCAAAGAGACATGCTCCAACCAATGTGTTCCACAACGATGAGAGAGAGAGAGAGAGAGAGAGAGAGACAGAGAATAACAGCCTTAAAATTACTGTCAGAGCAAACTTCACCTCTTCGAGAGATGAGAATATATAAACATTCCCTCCTTATTATACGGCAATGGGCAGCAACTCATTTATACTTGGTCTGTATTTCTCCATGCAAACACATGCACATTTACAAGTTTAAACAAGACTTCATAATTAAGTCAGGCAAAGAGCTCAAAATCCTACCAGACAGGAACATTACAAGAGAGAGAGGTAGAAAAAGGTAGGGGAAAAAGGCATGTAACCAAAATGGAATTCAAAGTCGACAGAAAATAAAAATAAAAATAGAACACTGTGGACGATGGAGAGCACAAAAAGAAGAGAAGCAGAGATGCTGAGGTAGAGGGATAACTGAGTGGCATTAGTGACCGGTGCATTAACCCCACCAAAATTACTAATAAACAAAGTGATGATAAAGTCGACGGAAAACAGAGGTTTCTGTCCAAATGTGATGCTGTATAATTTATTCACTAGCAGGACTGTGTATGATAAAAGCATTATCCCTTTATCTCTGTGCTTCTGTCACACAACAAACAACAAAAACAAAGGCAAGCCCTTTACACTGGAGATTCTTCCCACATACAAATAACTGCTCCAAAAAACCCAGATTCCCAAAGAGCTGAGAGACAGTGCATGCACGCAATGAGAATAGCTCCGCCCTTTCTTGGACATTTGCTTAAGTTGAACTGTTCCAAATATAATCGAAGAAAAACCCAAACACCCAACAATAGGAACACACCTCAGTGCCCACACTGCATGAAACTAGTGTTGAGTCAGAACTCATTTCCTCCTCCCAGAGCAAACATAGCAGATCACACTCCAAAACCAATGGCTGCAATTTATTACCCCATAAGCTGTTTACACATAGATTTTATAACCCGTCTCTGGAGAAGAAAATAATACACAAACCAACATGAGGCGAAATGAATCGAAACACAGAGCATAACAAGCATCGCCCCGTGTTCCTTCCTTTTCCCTTCCATCAGCAAGCAAATGTTCTGCAATGAACCTCAATCACTTCCATCATGTTCAGATGGGAATCGCAAAGACGTGCATACGCACAGACAGCTGGCAGAGCAGAGTGAGAATAAATTACAAAAAGTGCAAGAAAGGATGAGAGCAGAAATCTCCGAACACATGGGAAATCATTAAATGCGTGAGATTCACTTCACGGCTCCTCCCGAAGCCTGAAGTCTGAAACTAAAAAGTGTTCTGTATGTCCCATTTGGTAAAATAATACGAGCCATTAAAGTGGTACCCCGTGTGAGGAATAGCAACATCAAGAGACAGAGAATCCGGGGGGAGGGAGGGGGGCCTTCAGAGTGTGTGGAGAACAGATGGATACCTGTAGATGAACAAAGTCTTCAGGAGTCATTTGGAGAAAAAAAATTAGCAGACAGTAAACGATCTGAAAGTTTTGCGGCAGAAGGGAATCCAGTATCGACTGGTCACACAACTGGGGATGTGTAGCTCGGACTCACTTTTGATCTTTAAAAAGACAGGAAGTGTTGAATAGCGTGTTTAATTACTGCCCCTTCTCTTCCACGTCATGGAAATTTATTCAGAAAGAAAAGAAAAAAGTACATTCGTCAATCATCTCTGAGTTTGGAAAACATCGTGTTCGTAATTCATGGTGCAATTTAAACGAGATCAAAAAATTATCTCTGTCTCTTACTGTCAGTGACTGAACAAAACATGGACAGAAGGCCTCACACATTATGTTCCAATAGTTTGGCAAATCTATGCAGTATACAAAACAAATCTTCAAGATGTTGACAATTAAGATTCTCAAATACTGGATTACAGCACCTTTTTTGCAAAAATTTTAAAATATTTCAGCACAACAGATCTTTTCCTTTCGGCTGTTCCCTTTTTATACCCCCCCCCCAGAGGTCGCCAAAGAAAATCACTGCATGTTTGATTTGGCATAGGTTTTTACGGCGGATGCCCTTGCTGAAACAAGGCGAAACTTTGCGAAAGTCAGTAATGGTTCTTTTACATGAACCTCTCGCCATAGACAGTGAGAGACATGGCCGGTCTTTGATAACCCAGTTATCTGTTTTGCTAAAACCCCAGTGCAGCTAATACAGATGCTCCCCAACTTATGAACATTCGATTTATGAACATCCGGAGATACGAACAGTGCTGTCTGAGGTCGAAAGTGAAACAAAGTGAAATGAAATTGAAGAACACGTAGAAATTGAATAAAATCTATAGAACAATATATCAAATATAAGTACTAGTCCTTCTCAAAAAATTAGCATATTGTGATAAAGTTCATTATTTTCTGTAATGTACTGATAAAAATTAAACTTGAATATATTTTAGATTCATTGCAATCCAACTGAAATATTTCAGGTCTTTTATTGTTTTAATACTGATGATTTTGGCATACAGCTCATGAAAACCCAAAATTCCTATCTCAAAAAATTAACATATTTCATCCAACCAATAATAAAAATAAAAAAGTGTTTTTAATACAAAAAAGCCAACCTTCAAATAATTATGTTCAGTTTTGCACTCAATACTTGGTCGGGAACCCTTTTGCAGAAATGACTGCTTCAATGCGGCGTGGCATGGAGGCAATCAGCCTGTGGCACTGCTGAGGTGTTACGGAGGCCCAGGATGCTTCGATAGCGGCCTTAAGCTCATCCACAGTGTTGGGTCTGGTGTCTCTCAACTTTCTTTATGGGGTTCAGGTCAGGAGAGTTGGCAGGCCAATTGAGTACAGGAATACCATGGTCAGTAAACCATTTAGCAGTGGTTTTGGCACTGTGAGCAGGTGCCAGGTCGTGTTGAAAAATTAACTCTTCATCTCCATAAAGCTTTTCAACCGATGTAAGCATGAAGTGCTCTAAAATCTCCTGATGGCTAGCTGCATTGACCCTGCCCTTGATAAAACACAGTGGACCAACACCAGCAGCTGACATGGCACCCCAGACCATCACTGTGGGTACTTGACACTGGACTTCAGGCATTTTGGCATTTCCTTCTCCCCAGTCTTCCTCCAGACTCTGGCACCTTGATTTCTGAATGACATGCAAAATTTGCTTTCATCCGAAAAAAGTACTTTGGACCACTGAGCAACAGTCCAGTGCTGCTTCTCTGTAGCCCAGGTCAGGCGCTTCTGCCGCTGTTTCTGGTTCAAAAGTGGCTTGACCTGGGGAATGCGGCACCTGTAGCTCAGTCCACTGCTTCCACAGGTCCCCCAAGGTCTGGAATCGGCCCTTCTCCACAGTCTTCCTTAGGGTCCGGTCACCTCTTCTGGTTGTGCAGTGTTTTCTGCCACACTTTTTCCTTCCCACAGACATCCCACTGAGGGGCCTTGCGACAGCACTCTGGGAACAGCCTATTCGCTCAGAGATTTCTTTCTGTGTCTTACCCTCTTGCTTGAGGGTGTCAATGATGGTCTTCTGGACAGCAGTCAGGTCGGCAGTCTTACCCATGATTGCGGTTTTGAGGAATGAACCAGGCTGGGAGTTTTTAAAAGCCTCAGGAATCTTTTGCAGGTGTTTAGAGTTAATTGGTTGATTCAGATGATTAGGTTAATAGCTCGTTTAGAGTACCTTTTCATGATATGCTAATTTTTTGAGATAGGAATTTTTGGTTTTCATGAGCTGTGTGCCAAAATAATCAGTATTAAAACAATAAAAGACCTGAAATATTTCAGTTGGTGTGCAATGAATCTAAAATATATGAAAGTTTAATTTTTATCAGTACATTACAGAAAATAATATGCTAATTTTTTGAGAAGGACTAGTAAATGATTAAACTTTATCCTGAGGTACACTTAATACTAGGCTCCAGCAGAGGGGCGTGGCTGACACGTGCTTTACACTGAGGAAGAGAAGCAGAACAATACATTTCTGAACTCATGCCAAAACTTTCAACGAAGAAACAAATTGACTCCAGTATTATAATGAACTAGATAAGAATGCAACTCTCTGTAAATCTTATCAGATCTGCTGTGCTGTGCTTGAGAGGAACCAGGAGTTGAAACACTGGACATCATGATATTAATACAGACACTCCCCGACTTGCGTTCATTCGTTTTACATTTTTTTTTTCCTTTCAAAAAAAAAAAAAAAGGAAAAAAAATGGTCAAATTTTGAATTGAGACGTACCTATACAGTACGCTGACGTAATGATGCTGTGTCCATTGTTTACAAACGACATACTGAACGTGCCCCTCCTTCTTCCCAGTTCAGTTTTTTTTTTATATTACATATATATATATATATATATATATATATATATATATATATATATTTCTTTCTTTCTTCCTTTCGGCTTTTTCTCTTTTTCTCGTTAGTCGCCACAGCGAATCATCTGATTTGGCATAGGTTTTTACATTAGATTCCCTTCCTGTCACAACCCTTTTAGCAAGGGACAAAAACATGCTGACAACTTTGCAGCCTACTCTTTACGAAAGTCAGCAATGGTTCGTTTACATGCCTCTCACCATAGACAGTGACAAACATGGCCCGCCTTTGATAACCCAGTTAGCCGCACTGGGGGGGAGACAGTGACAACCCTGTGGGGACTCGAACCCCCAATCTTAGGATCAGCGATCCTGCGCCCTACCTTTATAAGACGTCATCTTTGTGTTTACAGTGTTTTGCGGACTTTTGTAACTCTAAACAAATATGGTTGGTCAGAAGCGTAAGCCTACTAACATTGGTGCAAGTCTCATACACAGAGATGAATTAACTATCTGCTCGGATCAGCACAATCTACCATGCATACTCACAGTTAAGCAAAGAGAGTTGAAAAATTAATGAAAACCCAAATCCAGAAAAGAAAGAACTCTCTGCTCTGCTGGTGATTCACATCAGTGCAGGCTGAGTACTAAACGAGTATTCAACTGCGCCCTTGCTCACTTGAAAGACCAGAAGTCCGTATAAGCCGCGCTTTGTCTCAAGCACAAACAAGTGCATTACTTTTGGTGTTGAGTGCCTCACATATTGCAAGTGTTGATTGGCCGTTTTAAGCTTCATGTAAAGTGACCATCCGTCGACCATCGGAACCATTTACAAGCAGAAAGATCGCATCATTGAGAATGTTAAAGGTTATATTTTATATGGTATTTGATGAGTGAATTTGATTAAAATTGATTAATTTTAAATTATTTTGCCTGAATCTAATTTATTTGAAATTAATGTTGATATTATTTGATATATTTGACATTATTTTACAATGTTATGTTTCTAATAATTGATTTGGGGGTGTTTTATGAGATACGGTAATGGTACTTATGGATGTATAGTAAAGTATGAGCGTCATACGTCTCTGTAACAACTTGCGTTCACTTTCAACTTACATTCGGCCGTCCGGAACCAATTAAAAACCTAAGTCGGGGAGCATCTGTAACGTACGATTATGTTGAGAGAGAGAGAGAGAGAGTATACAGTAAAAACTCGTATAGATTACTTATACAAGGTTTAAACATACGTTACCCTCTAAAGAATGCGCTCTAACGACTTACGAACAAATTCATCTGTCGAACAGCCGTCTGGAACCTAACTCCTTCGTAAGCTGGAGAGCGTCTGTACTTTATTTATATTAAAAAAAAAAAGAAAAAAAAAAAAAGTTGCTTGCCAATGAGCTGAACAGCTAGCAAACTTGCCCCTCAGCTAATAGTGTAATCATGGCAGTCCGATGAGAGTGCTTCACACCCGGACAAGCATCACTGCTTTACATCACCCCCCCCAAGCAAAAACATACTCATTACATCAGAAACATTTATTAATTTTCTCAGTTTCTGAATCCTATTTAGGGTCAAGGCAAGGCTGGCGCCCCTTTCAGCCAAATGCAATGTACTCTCTGGACAGCTCACCTGGCCATTGCAGCGCCAACACTCACACAGCCATTCATGCTCACACCTAGGTAATTTGGAACAGCCAATTCGCCTATTGTATGTGTATAGTGCATGTCTTTGAACTTTGAGAGAAAACTGGACGATCAGGAGGAAACTGACCCTAACACAGGAAGATCATGCAAACTCCACACAGAAACACCCGAACTGGGAATCAAACGTGTCAACCACTACGCCAACGTGCTGACCAAATCAGAAACAGTAGATGAAAAATTTGGGCGAAAAACCAGGACATGGACATACAACGTTTTCCCATTGAAGTACAGTAGATAGGGTGGAGCTAAAAACTGTACTGCCACCAGGATCACCACTAGACTTCCACTGGCTTTGCTTTTGATGTCAGGAATACTGTCTACGCATATTAAATGGCCTCTACCCACAACTGACTACCATACATATTTTTTTCTGAAATAAGTACCCATGACATGGATAATAAGAGGCAGAACTTAAGCTCTCTATGCTACAAGTGTGAATGTAGCATGAATGAAAATCCCAGAAAACAAACAGATGCAAACGACATGCAAAGATGCAAAAACAAGTCCCTGAAAACACAAAACTTCATTACCCATTTGTGCCTCAAGCCACTGAGGGCAGAATTGAATGTCATCATTATCTCCATTCCCACATTGCTGAGGTGTCCTTGTTGACTCTTATATGGGGGGGAAGAACACATGTAATTAACAAAATAACAGAGGCAGAAAATAAGGAATGCAGAGCGGACAACACGGGTGTCAATAAATTGCAAGACCTCTTACGCAGATCTATATGATTGATCTGCATGGAGAACATGAGGGACATTTGCAGACAGAATCATTGATGAATTGTTGATGGAATTACATATCTGACTGCACAAGATAAAATACTGTGATTTCTCACTGCAGAACAAAGTGGCCAATTCCTACCATGTAGACATGTCACACCGAATTGAGCACACAGGTCTCACAAATTGTTCCAGCTTGGCATGCTGGGAACAAAAGCACAGCTTTTATAAGTTATCACTATGTATTCTAATATGGGCAGTGGTGCTCTGGTGGTATAGGGTGCTGGATCGCTGATCCTAAGGGTGGGGGTTCGAGTCCCACTCTCCACAACGTTGTCACACAACTGAGAATAGCCAAGGAGAAAATCTCACTTCATTAACACTTATCACTGTCCTGTCATACACAGGTAAACAGGTAACACATCACTACAAGCAATGAAATATTTTCACTCAGAGACCCTTCAACATTGTACATAAAGAAACATTTAGATAAAATATGAAGTAAAAAATAAAAGGTAAATAAAATAAAAATTTATACTACAAGAAGTTGGGGGGAAAAACATTATATATATATATATATATATATATATATATATATATATATATATATATATATATATATATATATATATATATATATAAATCATACAATGCCCGTACCTGTATTCAGCTTTTATACAGCACCACTTTCAATAAAAACAAGATACAACTGAGCTGTTGATGGCTGAGGGCCTTACTCAACGCGCAAAAGAGGTATGGTAGTGGGATTCAAGTTCCAAAGCTAATCAGCAGCCTAGTAATCAGATTCCTTAAAAACCAAGCAGTAGCTACCAATATGTAGTGTAAAGCCTTAATGCACAGTAGGTGCACATATAATGCAGGCACCATTATAAAAACTAATGTTAAACATGCACACAACCAATCTACCATCTCTCACAATAAAGCCCTATATATATATATATATATATATATATATATATATATATATATATATATATATATATATAAAAACAAACGTGGCAGTGGTGGCCTAGTGGTGTAGGTGCTGGATCACTTGATTCTAAAGTTGGGGGTTCAAGCACCACTCACCACAGGTTGTCACTGTCCGCCCCAGTGCAGCTAAGTGGGTTATCAAAGGCTGGCCATGTCTCTCACTGTCTACGGTATGAGGCATGTAAAAAAAACATTGCTGATTTTCAACAAGAGTAGCTACAAAAGCCATCAACGTGTATCCGCCCTGCGATGGTCTGGCGAGCTGTCCATAGTGTACTCTGCCCTCGCCTGGAGCCGGCTGGAATGGGCACCAGCTTCCCCGCAACCCTAGTTGGGATTACAGAAATTGAACTGAATGATGAACTGAGACATAAAAACAACCCAGGACAGGGACCAGGACCATTTGTGGTGATGTCATGCAAAGGAAAATACTGTCTTAGACCCGTGATCATGATCGGTCTTGTAGATCAGCCTCGATATCAGGTCTATTTCTTCAATATATTTTTGATGCCCTTTGATGTCCCACAGCTGTGTTATGAATTTCACATGTCGTCTGGATCATCTGATCAGCAAAAATCAAACAGTTTAACAGATTTCTAACCATCACCATGGCTATTTTACACTATTTTACATGGATAATAAAATCTCTGTTGAAACAATTAAGATTACCAAAATTAAGTGTGCTATATTTTATAATGTGTGTACTTACTAGAAAAGATTTGTGTGCTACATAAAATTATCTTTATAACCTGCTGTCTAACACTGTTCTCTGCTGCATCGTCGCTTCTGTTCTCCATGCTGCCAAATAAAAAGCTACAAATGGCTTCATTCTGAAAACATCAACAGACAGAGGGTGTGTGTTGTTCAACAGGGTCTGTTCGCAGTACAAGAATTCAATACGGATATCCACTGCCGTTGGAAAAACAAGCAAATGCATTCTAGTTGATATTTTAACTTACAGCCAAGTCATTATGCGTACGTACTTAGTTATAGCTTGAGTTTTTCAAATATTCATGTCCATAACAGTTAACAATTAACTAAAAATGCTAACAACAGCGCTAATGCTACAGGTAATATCACTATCAATCAAGGTGCAATAACACTATGGCATATTACACACATTCTCATAAACCTACATCACACATCAGTTAGGTGGTGCTTGAGGTTTTTCATCCCATTCGGGCCGAGAAAAAAAAAAAAACCCTACCTAAAAACATCAAGGAAATTCAAAAGTTAATTCCTGTCATTACTGCTTGAAAATTTAACAGCAGAAAAAGAAGAAAATAACTGAATAAAACTCAATTCAACGTATTTCGTGAACCACCATAGCTGTTGTCACAACCAGCTGAAATATCTGTGTCTGTAGCAAGTGCTTTCAAGGGCAACATTGACTGAATGTAAAAGTTAAACTTTCTTGGAATTTCAATTTAAACTGTATTTCATTATTTGTGTAGGTACTGAATGCTTCAACTAAATTCCGCAGCATCCTTGACTGTGCACATAATTCAGTCAATAAAAATGACTGGATTTTGAACAGATTTTCAGCATCAAACTTTAATTTATGTTCAATTCCTGGCTGTCTCCTTTAACTTGCTATCGTACCACTTTAATTACTTTTGCTGCTATTTAATTATTTTTACATAATACTGCTGTAATGCGTACACTTACAAAGATGTTCCTATTAAGTCTCAAATATTTCCCCACACATTTGTCTTTTACAAATATTCTTTTGTGAAGCACTGCTGTTGACAAATGGTCCCAATGTCATCTCAGCCTGTTAATGAATAAATGAAATGTACAGCCATATAGTATTTCTTTAATGTTGCTTTGTGACTAGAACTAAACTACTACCACTATAAAAACTGAATTGATATTGCTGTGTGTCAATGCTGTAAATGTACAACGAGAGTAAATACATAGCTACAATTTAATGTGACATTAGACACAAGCCAGATTAAATAGCAACAAGTACAGTAGGCCCTTGACTATAAGCGGTTTTGCACTCACGATTTTCATATTCGCGGACTGCTGAGCAACTCTTACATGATTCAAATTCAGCCAATGGCTGTCCTCCTTCCTGCTGATTGGTTGAGATGATGTAACACTCCTTTTTCCTCATTCACGCACAAGTTTTCAATGAGCCTTTTTTTAGTGTGTTTTAATTACCAGTTAAGTTCCATGAAGCCACACCTGCTAAGCACCTAAGTCTCTTCTGATGAAATAAGACTTTCTCCGGAAGAAACGACTGTTTCCTCTGAAGTGCCTGAAGAAGAATAATCGTCTAAACCAGGGGTGTTCAATCCTGCTCCTGGAGATCTACCTTCCAGATGACTTCATTTCCAACCCTAATGTGGCCCATGTGACATGTAACACCCAGTCAGATCTTCATGAGGTGATTGGATGGTTAGGTGGGCGTGATTAGGGTTGGAGCGAATGTCTTCTGGAAGGTAGATCTCCAGGAGCAGGATTGAGCACCCCTGGTCTAAACTGTTGTAAAACACTCCACTATTAAAGTCTTTTTCAATTATTATTCCAGTACATTACCTAAGTTAATGTTTAGAATGTTTGTGTGTGGTTTTATTGATGTAGCATGTTTCTCATTTTGTTTATCCAATTTATTACATTTCTTGTTCTTTTATGTCCTTTTTGTTATGGTCTGTGTTTTGGGGGACTTTGATTTTGGCACTGTGCCTCTAACTAACTGTTTACGCACCACTTCGGCTGAGGGGCGTGGCTGAGCTGCTCTGTGGCTCACACCTGAATTCACTATTCTCATTTACTTCCAATAAACAAAAGCAGGCTCACCTCTGCGCCAGAGGATTAACTCGCATCACATCACCACTTCTTTGGTTTGTAATGCTGTCTAACTCACTCACTCTAAAACTCTGTTTTCTACTCACTCCGACTGAGGGGCGTGGCTGAGCTGCTCGGATTTAACGGGTATCTGTACCCAAAATTGACAGCGTTAAAAAAATATCCACTATACCTTATTATTAAGTTTTAAACATCGCGTGATGTCGGTAGTTTATGTACAAGTCCACATTTCCTTTTCTTCTGTATGACGTTCCTTGCTCACGAAGGTTCAGCGCGCGGACATGTTGGCTTTTTTTTCACCGAGGTCAAAGGTCATTGTGACCTAACATCGTTGACAGTCATATAGCCAATTGCAGAATGTCAGTATATTTTCCTCAAGCAATTCATGTTCTTTACAACAATAGCACTCCTGATAAGTTTTTTGCCACACGCAGTTTCCACAAGAGCACTAAATATTTGCTGGTTGTTTGCTATGATTTTCCCGTGTAGAGCTTCTGCCGACTCGCCAATATCGTCCTCCGAGTCGTCACTTTCCTGGTCCGATTTCACTAAATGTGGATAGTCTTTTTTCAGTGGTTTATAGAAATAACCTTCTAATCCTTCTACGAAATTGTCTTCGTCTATGGTTTAAAAAAAAAAACTACAATAATGTCTGTTTTTTTCCAATTTTCAGTGAGCTTGTGTTGTGTCACGTATATAGCCATAGGTTTACATTGCAATCTCGCAGTTCCAGTAAAGGCTTTGTCAACGATGTGACGTCACAGGAAATGCAATGTTGCAAAACTCCTGTGCTCTGAAGCTTGACGTTACTGAAGCCCTTAAATCGCTTAAAGCTGGTTTGTGAGAGAATATAATAAACGCCTTATAGGTGTTTTGTAACTAGCGAAACACAATACATCAAATTAGGTATATGAGCGCTTTCACTACAGGTACCCTTTAATGCAGTTAATATCTGAATTCAGTCATCTCATGCCTAATGCAATACCTCCCTCTAGTGGGCATTTTTGAAAACTACAGTGCTGTATGCTTCAAGGAGAATGCATTTAAAGGTGTTTTTATATGCATGCTGTATAAATGTTTATATTTTATCAATAAATATCACAGTAAAAAAAAATGAAAATGTTCTTAATCATTACCACATTTTAATACATTAATGCTGAATTAAGACTGTCTGTAGAATGTGTTTAAGAAGCATTGCGTGTGTAACAGATACATAGTATTTTACTTCCAGTTGCTGATTCGCGTATGTATGATGATACATGGGGTTTTACTTCCGGGTACAGAACTCGCGGATTATCTTCATTCGCAGGAAGGGCCGGAACCAAACCCCCGCGAATATTGAGGGCCTACTGTACCAGCAGCAGTGTTCATCATCCTTATGGCATAATCTGTGTGTAATGTTCAGTTCATTTTCTGTAACCGCTTAATCCTAATTAGGGTCACGGGGAGGCTGGTGCCCATCCCAGCCAACTCCAACCAGAGTACACCCTGTACAGCTCTCCAGGCCATCGCAGGGCAGAAACACGCCGACAGCTTTGCAGCTACTCTTGTCAAAAGTCAGCAATGGTTCTTTTACATGCCTCTCACAGTGAGACAGTGAGAGACATGGCCGGCCTTTGATAACCCAGTTAGCTGCACTTAGGGGGGGTGGGCAGACAACCTTGTGGAGAGTGGGACTCAAACCCCCAACCTTTGAATCAGCAATCCAGCAGCCTATACCACTGGACCACCACTGCCCCTTGTGTGTAACGTAGTAATGATTATGTTTAAATGATACAGAGATGACTTGAACATAACTGACCATATAAAGCACAAAACTAGGCAGTTTTATCCAGATGATTACTATCAGAGTTAAACCAATGAGGAGCAACTACTTTTTTTCTGGAAGTGAAGTGAACTCTTTGGGCCCAGTTGTCCAGCACAAGTAAGCTGAAGGCTCTTAACTTCTAATGGTTCCTTTCTTGTGGCGCTGTTCCAATCCATGGTCTTTTTGGGTTTTTTTTTCTTTTCACTTTTTTAATGCAGGAATTCTGCAGGAACAGTGTCTGGTTTTAGACATAAAACCTTAGGCTTCGTGCCAAAATATTTCTACCTGGAGTTCACACTGAAAACAGGTTGGCCTTTAGTGTTGTTTGCAGACAATTGAACTGCGTCCGATAGGAAACCTCTTGAGTACAGTCTGTGCCGATGTTAGGCAGCCAACGTTTTGCCAACTCATCTTTTCCTGTCATCAGTCGATTTAGGAACACAAAAGGAATGTTTCCCATGATTTCTGTATTTGTTGTGTGTGTGCGCGCTTGTTGTATGCGTTGCACTACGCACTTTTCATGGTACACAGCTCAGCACTGGCTAATGTGCCATCTTACACTGGTGTCTGCAGCGTGGGTCAGTCCATGACGGCCCAACCAAAAGACAAAACAACAAGGTTGGATCCTGACCAGGATTAGAGCAGCTAATAAAGAAGGCAATATATAGCTGCCTGTGCCAAGTAATAGTAGTGGTAGTGTGGCAGCACTTGATAAGGGACAAGGATTGACGTGGCCTGATGGAAATAAATACTTACGACATATGTCATAGCATTAGAAAGTTATTTAAACGAATTCACCACAGTCTCTTCAAGTGCAGAAGCAGCTACGTGGCACAGCATCGCAACTCACTGCTACATTTCATTCAGCAAGTGTCTCTCAGTGTCTCCCAGGAACAGAACAGAATGAGAAATTAGACAGCAACAGATGGCAAAAGGGTGACAGACAACAGCAAAAGCCCTAGACACTACTGTAAGTGTATGAGTGTGTGGATACCGAGCATATAAATATGCAAGGGTAATATATTTTGAGATATGTGCAACGGTGGTGGAACAGCATGTGTGTGTGTGTGTGTGCGCGCGTGTGTGTGTCAGAGGGGGGGGGGGGGGGGTGTAAGAAGTGATTCAGTGAGAGTCCCTATGGTGCTGGTCAGTGCAGTAATGAAGTATACTGCTAGATGCATCACAAAAGGAAATGGTGCATAAGCGGAGGTGAGGGGTTGGGCAGCGCCGGCTGGTTGAGTGAGTTCTATGGAGAATTGCAAGCCTCGAAGGAGAGCTGAAAAGAAGATTGGCAGAAGTAGTAAGAGCATTAAAGAATCATCGTCATAATGAGATACAGCAGCATCAAACACACGCACGTCTTCTCTCTGAATTTTGTGTTTGCATCCTCCCTGTCTCGTTCCCTTCTCCATGCATCACGCTGGCTAATTGGTCTGTGGTAGGTGTAAACTTCAAAAGCCAACCAACTCACTAACACTCTACTGGCATCCTGCATCAAAATGGAACCGAGCGCTAGTTTGTGAGGCAAGACAGAAAGTTTCAAAAGCACACGAATTTGAAACAGAATTCGCAAAATCAGTTGGAGCTCAGGTCAGGAATGAGCTACTGATTCTGACACACAAATAACATCTGAAAATCCACACTGAGCAAAATACAAGTACAGGGATCCTCACTTTCCGCGTTAATTGGGACCGAGTTACCCCCGCGACCGCCAAATTTCTCGAAGTAGGATCGACCCCCCCGACTGACGTATACGAACATGTATATATGATCAATTATTACATATTCAACGCTATAAATGCTTATAATAACAATTAAACATTCAAAAATATACATAAGATGTAAATAAAATATAAATACACACGCATGCAGATGCACGTGCAAGTACTCAGATGCACACCTCACATAAAAATATAAGTAGTTTTGATTTCTTTTTTTTTTTTTTTTGGGGTGTATGTGTGCATAATTGGCCTTGTTTTGTAGCATTTTCCTTAACTCCCCCCCCCCCCCCAATCTTCCTGATTTGTCAATTCGATGAATATTTAAAAAAAAAAAAAACATGCAATGCACTGAAGCTGCATGACTTGAAGCAGCGAGCGATCCATGTACTTACATGAACAACATCAATCCCTGATTATTTAACACACATTTTGTTGATATTGGACAGTGGTGGCCTAGTGGTATCAGCCGCTGGATTGCTGATCCTAAGGTTGGGGGGGTTTGACTCCCACCCTCCACAAGGTTGTCACTGCCTCCCCAGTGCAGCGAACTGGGTTATCAAAGGTCAGCCATATCTCTCACTGTCTGTGTTGTGAGGCGTGTAAAAGAACCATTGCTGACTTTCGTAAAGAGTAGGCTGCAAAGCCGTCAGCTGTGTTTCTGTCCCTTGCTAAAAGGGTTGTGTCAAAAAAGGCATCCGATGTAAAAACCTATGCCAAATCAAACATGTGAATCATTTGCTGTGGCGACCCCGAATAAAGAGAAAAGGCCGAAAAGAAATCTCTATCATTTTGCTGATATTGGAGTATATTTTTTTCCTTCTACAATACATAAAATCAGCTGCAAGATTAAAAACAATCCACTTATTGGACTGATTTTGAAAGGTCTGTGAAAACTGGAGGATCTAGGATCAGCAAATGCAGAACCTGGGAGATCATGAAAACATCATGAACCTGAGCTTGTAATTTAATGAGATACCATGGAGTTGTGAGTTAGCACACGGCCTACTGCATTACACCGCTGGTAATATTTATAGCATCTACATGGATCTCTTCCATAAACATTTCAGTCATGTGTATTTTCAAATTACTCGCTACCATTGTACCTGCAATCTCACACTTGAAATTTTATATTTTAAGTATTCAAATGTAAGAACAATACCTCAAATAATTTATTAAATACATCAACACTACTACACTTTAATTATGATTACAAGGTTTGAGCATCTGGTCAGAATGCCCCCCAGACACCTCCCTGGTGTGGTGTTTCAGGCATGTCCAACCGGGAAGAGACCCCGGGGACGACCTAGAACACGCTGGAGGGACTATGTCTCTCAGCTTGTCTGGGACCGCCTCGGTGTCCCCCCGGGAGAGTTGGAGGAAGTGGCTCGGGAGAGGGACGTCTGGACCTCTTTGCTTAGGTTGCTGCCCCTGCAACCCGACCCTGGACTAAGCGGAAGATGATGATGATGAGGTTTGAGCAGGATGGATCAGTCTTTGCCAACACACAAGTCACCACATTAAAGATTTTCAAGAATCCCTGAGTGACAGAACTAATGAGGTCACAGGATGTCCAGTTTTATTTGTACTGGATGTGTTCCCTGATATGTTTTATGTTTTATACTTTTAGTCTGCTTTTAAGTAATTCCACCAACATGCTTCCTGAAACCACGAGTGAGCACATTAATCAGTAAACAGATCGTTTCGGAGGTGCTCACTACCTCAGCGTCTTGATTATTCATGTTTGTGACGCAAGAAAGCAGTAACACTATTTTTTCACTTGTTTTCCTCAGCTGTTAAACTTCTCTGAAAGTCTCTCAATTCACACATATGCAGTATGTTCAACTCTGAGCCCTGCATACTGACATTAAGCTTATTCAGCGTGTCTGAAACATATGCACGTTCCTTAATCCATGTCGTACGCCTGGAGAGTGTAGACAATCATGAAAAAAGTATTCACAAGCCAGATCCGACCAAATCGAAAGCAGTACTATTCCAGCAGAGTTGAAGAAATGGGATTTTTATTTTTTTTAAAGGTCACATCTTAATGAAGAGTATAATCTTAAAAACAAAACAACGCTTCCAACACTTCCTCAAATAAGCAGAAGCTTCTCCGCATTAAAACACAGTGTACAACAGCAGGTGCTAACTGCAGTCCTTCACCATGTCACTTTGCTGTGCATTTATACTACCATATTTCTCCCAACAATGAACATCTGATCCCAGGAATCTATTCAGTGCTTCATGAAAGGCATCACTGAGACTCATTTCACATTCTTGTGTACTTATAGCTGCTATTTAAGTGTGTTCACACTTAAGAGTGTAAACATACAGTGCACTATTAGTACCTGGAAGAAGTACTTAACCCTGGCATTGCCAAAGCCAAAAAAAAAGGCTTTATGACACGCGAATTCATTGCATTTGCCATTTGTAAATACTGCACTCAAACACACAAAAGTGACTGTGAAGCCTTTTTTCATTGGTAATTATCTTATGTTATTCGGTCTCAAAATGAACCAATAATAGCTGCCCTTGTAAAAAGAAACATTTTTTTACACATACATACATATATACACATGCATATATATATATATATATATATATATATATATATATATATATATATATATATATATATACACACACACACACACATATATATACACACACATACATATATACACACACATATATACATATATACACATACATATATACATATACACACATATATACATATATACACACATATATACATATATACACACATATATACATACACATATATATATATATATATATATATATATATATATATATATATATATATATACACACATATACATATACATACATACATATACATATATATACATATACACATATACATACATATATATATATATACATACATACATACATATATATTGCTATTTCGGATTTGAATGTGTATATTAATCTCGTTTTGCAGTTATTGTTAATTAATACAACAAAATATAGATTTTTTTTTTACACTCTTGATTATTTCTCAGATATTGTGATATACATGACTTATTACATTATTTTTAAATATACTGTTAATATTACATTAAAATGTTTCCAATTTGTCAGAATTTCTCATTTTCATTTTACTTCGGTGGCCATCTTGGATTCTGGTTACGTGACCACAGTTACCCACTTGAAATCACTGAAAATATGTTTTCATAAGAGTAAGTTAAGTCGTATCATAGAAATAAGGCAATTACATTCAAACTGTTAGACAATTATAATAACTCAACATACTCAGAATATAGCGAGAACTGCCATTTTTATATGTGCTAGTGTAGTTGATGTTTTTAGCCATTAAATACTCAATATATAAGATATGAAGGAATTTTTTGTGTTGATTTCATCATTTTGACATTTGGAAGAACTTGGCAATCTCTATATTTTCATATACGAAAACAGGAATTATATAATCTCCTCCGAAGGAATAGTTAACCAAGACAAAATGTGGTGGCCATCTTGAAATTGAGGTGATGTGACCCAAATTTGACCTCGGTGACCTAAAAAAAATGTCTTTTTGGAAAGGCCTCTATATAATCTTCATATAAGGTTATATAATGCTATTTATTTGGTAGTTTCTGCATTCAATATCAAATAGGGAGGTAATTTCAATTTTAAAAAATGCATGGAATTTTGAGTTTTAATATTGGGCACTTCTAGTTTAGGGTGATACAAATTATCCTACACTGCACACTTAACCCTGAGTGTTCACAGTTTTGACCAAGTATAGAAGGGATGAGGCTTTCAACTTGGGTGAAAAGTACAATCAAAGAAACAGGACACACATGCGTGATGGAAATGTAACAAGAATTCCTTTTTAAAGCTGTGAGCAGTACATTTTATGTGACACAGTGAAATGAATGTCACCTCGGGTCAGCACCTCGTCATTTCTGGCAGTGCATGAATTATAGTGCTTAATCAGAGACAACAGCACTCTGCTGAAATTCACACGTAAACAGTGTATATAGACTAATACATGGAAATAGACCGAAGTAGTCTCCACGGAAGGACACGAGAAGTGATGTTTTAAATGACGGCTATTCAATACAGCTGACTTTCATTTCAAAGCTACTCCAAACATATCACACACATCCTCCTGTGTTACTATATCACAATATAAATCTATAGACCTGTAATTTAGTACACCGAAGATGCTCCAGTTGTAAAGGATTTCTTAGTTAGCATTAGTTAGCTATTATCTAGTTATACTAAAAAGGTATTTAATATACACTGTTGCAGACAGACAAGCAAACAAGTACTAAATCACATGAACCATTCAGCAATTTAATAATATAGGCCTGTAGGAAGGAGGGGGGGCAGAATTAAAGGGGAGAATGCTACAGGCTCGTCAATGACATCACCAAAAAGCACTTCGACCTTACTGGCGACATCATCAACCTGCAACCCTGCCATCAGCATTCACATGAAAAGAGAGGAGAACAAAGGGACAAGGAGAAGTGAGAGGTCGCCCCTGGCTGGCGGTGAGGTTCTTTTGCTTGGCTCGGTAGGAAAGACCGAAGAAGAGCAAGATCGAGGTCACAGAAGCCTGACAGAAAAGAGCAGCAAAATGCAAAGTACTGCTAAACACACACACAGTTTTTTTAATAGGATTGGGCTGATGGAGAATATGAAAAGGGCAGCATTCATTTACAGACAGATATCAGAAAAGGTTATCCTGCATCAAGCCAGAGAGATGAATGAATGCACAGACACACACACACACACCTCAGATGGTCCAAGACAGCTGACAGACATGACATTTCAAGTCTTCAAACTTCTCAAACAACAACACAAAAAAAAAATTCCCACAGCCATGTCGGTGTGTGAGCACATAGTTGGCACACACTCCCTCATTAAGTTGGAGGTTATTGCATACTGAATCAGTCACATAAATATGGAGGAGTAGAGTACATGGAATTCTGACAGCAGACACGCACACACACGCACGCACGCACACAAAAGAAGAGGGGGGGAGAGGAGGCAGAGAGAACAGAACAGGAATATGGAGGAGAGAGGTGATCGAGGTGACGATGTCTGCAGAGGAAGAAGGCTTCAACTGCAGAATCTAACACACACACACATTCCACCGGGACACATGTGGCAGCAGTTTGACACTGAGTAGACTTGCACAGAGGACACACACACACACACATCTCAAAAGGTCAGACTCGTATTAAATTCAGTATGAAAGGGGTTTTGCATATAAAGTCCTAAGTAGTGTGATGGCCGTTCGACAGACATAAGCAACACACACACACACAAAATCCCCCATCCTGCATCGCAATGAGCTTTCTCTCTGTACTTCAACTCTTCCACCTTTACATGAATCCCTCCACTCCTGAATACGTCTTCCATCCCTCCTTCCACAACTGAATATCTCTTCCATCACACCATCATCCATGCCTATCCCTCCATACACCCATAGAAACTCCCATCCATCCACACATCACAGAAATGAGACAGAGAAAGCTTACCTCTTGAAGCTGTTGTGGTAGATCAAAAACATGTGGGGAAACAAAAAAAACAAAACAAAACAAAACATAAAAAAACAATATATGATGATCATATGTAGTCACACATCTAATTTTTAATTCAGATAATCATGTTTGCATGTTGTACCAATGTTTGCATTCGCATCGGAATTCAGTACTTACATTTGGTCTGCGAGGAGAACGCCAAAGTGAGTCTGGAAAAAAGCTCTTTACTTTCATAGCTTTCCTCTTTCACTTTCACCCAGATGCTGCTCTCTGAAAGATCCTCAGCTCCAATCTTCAACACACAAGTGAAGCCGTCAGCTTATCCATCAATTCATCTATGCACCCCTCTGTCCAAATCTGATATCCCTCCATTCAAAAGAAAAAAATCCACGCATCCACACAGACATCCATACCTTTTCCTCAATTAGCTATCCATCCTTTCACCATCAAAAACCTAGTCCTCCATTAATCCATCCATCCACCAAATTAACTTAACAGCCCATCCATCCACCTAAAACAATTCACTAAAGTATTTCACAAAACCTCAACTTATTGAAACACTTGTGTCCCTGATTAATTCCTCCAAAAAGGATGAGTGATCTTCAATATGTGGGATTACAGCTAATACGAAATTGCCTAAAAAGCTAGTCTTAAATAATTCAGAAGCGAAAACATCATGTCATATTGAATCCTCATGTACGATTACAACATGCATCATATATGAACTCGTGTCCTATTACACCGGTGCTGAAATAGCCCAGCCTGACTTCACTAGCAATTTACTACAAACACACATAATATATTACAGCAAACAAGATCAGTGCTGTTGTAGTGGCTCTAAAATCCTTTCTCACTGCAGAAATAATAACTATCCTGCCAGCTGCAGCGATTCCCAATTAGGGGTTTAATGGATTATCACGAGTGAATGCTTTATCACCAACGACATGCTATTTTAGCTCGAATGAGTTTCCCCTTTCAGAAAGGCACAGCGCCCCTGAAACTTGGTCCACGCTACATGAACACAACTTTAAGTCAATTAATCTCTGTTGGCGGCAGGGCGAACAGTAAGAGCTGCTGAAGGCCTCTGAGGGGTGGGTGTGTGTGTACGTGCGCCACACAGGCCACATCTCAAGAAGCGTCATGCTAACAACCTCCATCCTACAAAAACAAATAAGTAAATAAAAGAAAGCAGAAATGGGGAGAGTGGAAATAAAGAATGGGAGAAAGGGTTATAGAACATGGAATTGGGATTGGAATGAGTGAGGCAGCGAATGAAATTCTTTTTTTTTTTAATAAATCCTGATTTTACCATAAATGACCACAATGGCATAAAACTTCAATATGAACAACATCACTGTCATCATTGTTTTTCTTATTCTGTCATTTCAATCCATTTTCTCTCATTTACTCCAATAAATTCTTTCTTTACCTATTTCAATCTATCATATTAACCAGCTCCAATACATACATATCTCTTCTACAAAGCCAGATTGAACCAAATTAAATGTGAGCAATATTAGTGTAAGACAAGAAAGGTATGAGGGGAAAAGAAACACAAAGAAAAAGAAGCTTATAAAAATTAGCCTGAGACTCTCTCATTACGGTGCTCGCTGACGATCAAGTGTGAGCACTAACATTTGTGATTGTATGTGCATGTGTGTTTCAAGACGGGTACGATAGTGAAAAATGCTGGATGAGAGAGAGAGAGAGAGAGAGAGAGCACGCGCGAGCGCAAAAGTTAATTTAAATGACAAAAGAATGATGTCCTTTCTAGCAGCAATTTAATTATCTTTCACAGCCACAGTTAAAAGAAGCAGACTTATTAAAAAGCAATTTCACTGACATCCTAGTCAAAAAGAGCTCTCACCACGAGAAGAAAGCAAGAGAGAAAGTGAGAGAGAGAGAGACACTCATGAACTCGACTACAGCCATTAAAGAGTAGCTTTAGGCTAACAGGGCAGACGGAAGTGTTTTGATGTTTTAAATCCTGTTCAGGGTGTGCGTGTGTGTGTGTGTGTGTGTGTGTGTGAGAGAGAGACAGAGAGAGAGAGAAAGAGAGGAAACAAGAAGAAACAGAAAAACTAATAGTCACAACACAAGTAATCCATACGCAGATAAAATGCCATCAGGCTCACTATACTCGGCAGCACCCACAAACACACCTCTAGGGGCCCTGACACAGCCACATGATGCCAATGCACAGTTCTGACTGAGACGGGAAATAAAGTCATGATGCCTGGTGTTTTCTGGGAAAATTTGTTTGTAAAAACTGATAAGCGCCTCCATACACTTTTCGCCCAAATAAATAAAATAAAGAACTAAGGTGTCATAAAAGTATTTTGGTTACCCATAAATAACCCATCAACTGAATTCACGATAGGCAGACTCCAGGCTAGTTCTAGTGACATCAAGGAAATGGATGCAAAAACAAATGCACCTGAGCTCGAGATAAGTACCCTGGCCAAGGGTCTGGAGGCTAACGTACACGAAACACTTCAGTCTGGCTTTTAAACCAGTGCAGTACACAGACGAAGGAAATATTTCATTTGTGAATGTTTGCAACTAGTAAACATGTACGTGAGCTCAATTTTTTTCTTTTCATTCCAATGACAAACAGCAACAGGTGAAAATGTGTCACTTCTAAAGCTAACTAGTCCAACACAAACTAAAATAAAACACTCAAGCGTAAAAAAAAAAAAAAAAAAAAAAAAAAAAAAAAAAAAAAATCACTTTAATTGGTATGAAACACACTACATTGTGTTAGTCCCATTGGCCGATCAGGTGTACTTTGTATAAAAAATAAACAAGCAAATAAATAAATAAATGCCAGCTGAGCTCGACCACTAAAGCACAGAAAACCCCACTCACCAATCACAACCACACCCTCCAAAACTTACCTTACTCCAGTTCGCCCTCTTAAGCTGCACCTCTGGTTTATACTCTTTCTTGGGTTTTAGGCCGAAAGGCAGTTGTGGTATTGGAGTAGCCCAGGCTCCAAAGCCTCCTGGTGGTGGAGGAGGCATGCCAGGCATTGGAGGAGGAGGAGGAGGTGGCATTCCTGGTAGTCCTGGAGGCGGAGGCGGTGGTGGGCATGGCATACCTGGCATGGGAGGGGGAGGTGGTGGTGGGGGCATGCCTGCTTGGCCAGGCAGTGGTGGAGGCGGTGGCGGTGGGGGCATGCCTGCTTGGCCAGGCAGTGGTGGAGGAGGTGGTGGTGGAGGAATGCATGCTTGGCCAGGCAGTGGTGGAGGAGGTGGTGGTGGGGGCATGCATGCTTGGCCAGGAAGAGGTGGAGCCGGTGGTGGTGGGGGCATCCCTGCTTGGCCAGGAAGCGGTGGAGCCGGTGGTGGTGGGGGCATGCCTATTTGGCTTGGCAGAGCCGGGTGGGGCAATGAGGCTGGTGCTGCCAGGTCAATGGGTACAGGTATTGTGATGACCTTCATCTTTTCTTCCTCAAGATCCTTCGACAATTTTTCAATCTGACAGGATGAGAGAGAGAGAGAGAGACTGATGATCATTCTCATTAGCTTTCACAATTAATTGCCTTCAGGTCCCCCCATCTTTCTTGATTAATCAAACAAATTCATCTGGGATATCTGGTGTTTTTTTAATCGACTCTGGTACATTAAATCAGACACTCACCAGCAATTTATTTAATATACCAAAGATATGCTATTTAATTAAATATGGAGGATACATTACACCTCACATATTTCTAAATCTATAGTTTACTGATATATATTCAAGTTAAAAAGATAAAATTATGGGCTCCTGAGTGGTGAATCGACAGGGTGCGTAGCTATTAACCCAGAGATTTACAAGTTCGAATGCCACAGCCATTCGTGGCCGAGAGTCCACGCGAGGGAGGGATGGCATACGCTTGCTCAGAGTGATCGCCAACCAATCATGGACGTCTGTGATCTCATTTGTACGAGGGGCGAATAGCGCTTTCCATCCGAGAGTGTTAGACCGTCCCCAAATACGCATGGCGCCGCAGTGCGAAAAGAAGCGGATGGCTGGCATTACATGTCACAGAGGTGGTGTGTGTGCAAGCTTTCGCCCCTCCGTGACTTGCAGTGCCATCCAATTAAATAAAGCTGTATATAGTGTTAAAATAATCTACCCTGTTAACCATAATAAAATAATTTGCTCCCTATTGGCTTCAAATATATTCAGCCTTATTTAATTATGTACGAGTCAGTGTGTAAATCTTATTATGAGAAACACAGGAAAGAACGCCAGAATCTTAATCGTACTTCAGTATTTTTCTCTGTGATAAACACAGAGAGGATCAGTGGTAAAGAACAGGCTAACTTTTCAATTACGGTGTCCATTTTTAGATCAAACTGCATTACCACCACCAGAAACAAAAAATAAATAAAACAAAATCAGTGATGTTCCTTGTAGTTCTACATAGTTCCAAATATAAAACAAGGTCAAACCAGAGTTGACGCAAATTACTAAGTGATATGGATTACAGAGTCACACTGTTGTCAGGCGAAGTTCTCTCACAGAAGCATAGCTTACTCAAGCCCCTGGGACAAATAATGAGGTTAGACAAGGATAGAGGGAGAAGAGGAGAAGTAGCAGATGTGAAAAGGTCATAGCTGAAATTGAAGAGAGAGTAGTGGGGTATAAATCCATGTCTCATTAAAGTGATCATTTAATTATCCAGAACTCCATACACCTCATTAAAACTGACCAGTCTGCTAATTTCGCATCAGGGAAAGAGGAAACCTGACGGAAAAGAGAAAGAAGCTGAAGACGGTTGAGTCAGACATTTCTTGCTCCGATTAACAAATGGCTGACGCTTCAAATCCCAGAGTTGTTCATAAAGAGTGTGTGTGAGAGTGTGTTGTGACAAGGACAAAGTTTCTGACGGTTGTTTATCTGTTTCACATTAAAAGCCGGTTGAGGTGACAGGCTGTGTTTAGCTCAGCAAGTTTCACATTCGCTCTGTCTGGCTCTTTCACATCCGTCTGTATTTCGTCTACACGGGTCTCCTCCTTCTCCTTTCTCCTCTCATCCGCTAAAACTTCTTTATTTTTGCTGACTCCACCTCCCCCCCCCCATCCCCATCAACTATAATTATTACTTTAACACCTATTTTCATTGCAAAGAGTGTACTGTCTGTGGTATCCCTTGCTAACAAGAACGTTTCCATGGAAATGCAGAACTCTTTGAGGAAGTTCAGAAACAGGGCTGCAGAGGGATTTTTAGTTTCAACAAAAACTGGAGTTCATGGACTAGGTCTGCATTTCCATAAGTCTATTATTCTTGTGTAAAATAATTAA
Organism: Plotosus lineatus; assembly: GCA_024760905.1. Taxonomy (NCBI): domain Eukaryota; kingdom Metazoa; phylum Chordata; class Actinopteri; order Siluriformes; family Plotosidae; genus Plotosus; species Plotosus lineatus. The sequence continues at coordinate 32,085,891 of CM045742.1, read as the reverse complement.
GGAACAAAACAAATGGGGACATACTGTAAGAGGAAAGTCAACAGAATGGTGAAATATGGCCTGATGTTAGGCAGAGTTACTGTTACTTCCCTGATGTTAATTACTTTCCAAAAACGGCACGTCCTGAAGTGCTTCATACGCCACAGAAGCAACTTGGTCAGTGCTCTCCTTCACCATATCAACAGTTATCCCTTGTTGGTTCAATAAGATTTATTTTATAAGATTGATCATGTTAAATTATGTAGCACATCTGCCATGTAATATAACTGACTGAGCTGCTATTTTAACATGATTCAACAGCTTCATTTTGATACATGGCTCCTGGTTGTGGCTCCTCAGGGTTACTGGGCTCACCCTGCTCATTCTTCTGGTTTGATATGATTCACTGCTGATCTCAGTAGATACGGAGAAGCTGAAGACTAAAGATGAAAGATTAGTTTACCGTGCAATCTTTGCCTTATTTTCATGAAAAATTCCTTCTGTCTCCCAGAGATCTCCACCCAAGAACTGCTGCTACATTCATAAAGACTATCGAGCTAAAACTGATGCTTTAAAGAAATCCTAAAAGAAATATGAACAGAACTGGGCCCGTCAGAAATTGAGACTACATGACATTGTTATAATTGGGCAACTATACGACTACTTTAGCAGCACAGTACACATTGAGAAGATTAAAATTGAACCAGCTCAGGACCCAAAGCTCAATATCCCACCATGCATTGCATTTCTTTCTGTTACAGCAAATGCATTACACTAATCCTAATAAAATCATGCACTTCCACAGAGTGGGTTTTTTCTATGTCAGATATATGGATGATAAAGCTACAACTGCCATTCATACTACTATAGTTCACTGTCTGGTCTGGCTTTCTCTGGAGCAATTGTCAGGGTTTCTATGAAGAAAAATGGCATAGTTGCCAATTCCTGGTCCCTCCCTTACTGTATGCATTGTTTTCTCCAGCACGCTATTCTTTGACTCGGGTAGAAATAGACTCATGTTCCTAAAAAGTTCCTAGGTTGCAGAAAATGTTTTTATAAGACATCTGATGTGCTCTACTCATTGATTACTATGGCATGTGTTCATGCTCCTTCCATTCTTATATCTCACAGCCATTTTCACTTATAACCTAATCATAAAAGTGCTTGCTATAGTCTTCTCACACACAAGTCCCCGGTTTTTAAAAGCAATAAATCATTGTGCGTGCCCTTTCCTAAGATGCACTCAGTCTTTTTAAAGAACAAAAATCAATACATACAAGTTCCATTACTGTACCAGGCATTTTTTTCTTTAATAAACCCTGCACTGCCTCTGAAACGCCACTTCTGACATTGCGACTGCTGTGGTCTATTTTAGCTGCCGTTGCCATGGTTCAGCAATGTGTAGTTTCTGGAGCTGAAACCTTTGCTCGTCATGAACTCATCCGATCTATCAGGTCTGGAAAATGTCGAAGTATATACAGTACTTTACCAAGCTCCATTATTATAAAAAAAACATTGTGTATTTAGAATTAGATTTGTATGAAACTTACTTCTTTAATCACAGCATCAATAAATCCTTTTAAATCAGAAAAGCAATATGGACATAATTATATATCGTCTCTGCAGAATTTTATTAAATATCTAACATGCTTTTAAAGTAATGGAATAAAACTTTAAGTATCAAATAATTACTTTACGAAATAATAAACCACAAATCAAAATAGACATCAAATAAAACCATAAATTAGCCCACACAATTAAAACTACATAATTTACAAAACTCATAATAGGTGCGCTTGTCAAACAAAGAAGTGAGCAAGTAGATCCAGACTCTACAGGAGAAAACTTCTCTCCATGTGGGTAAAGCACAGACAGCCTTGCTGCCCACATACGTACACTGAGGTGCTCCTGAATATATTATAAATTAAAATAAATTCCTACTAAACTCGAATAGAACAAGTTAAATAATGCACAGATGAATAAATAACTTCAGGTGGAGATGTATACATTTACACTGCTGTGATACTTTGCGCTCACCTCACATGCCTCATTCATCTGTTCTCTCCATCCATTTGGCGTTTCTGCTCTTTCGAATGATGATACATAAAAGCACGACAGATTTGTCCTCCCAAAACGTTTATACCCTCGTCTTACCCAAGCCTCAGTGGTACATTCTCAGCTCGAGATTTGTACTCAAGAACTCGTGACTATCACAATCTTCAGAGTAATATCTTTTTGACACACTCAGTGCTGACTTTACAATACAACTGGAAACGTAAGGGCGTTATAATCTCAGTGGCTGCATCCAAATATTCATGTTGCACTCTGAGAAGATATTTGAATTCTCAGTATTCTTAATATGCAAGCTGACCAGAATTCATGCTTGTTCACTTTTGCTAAGCTAATGCTAACTCTACAAACATCCAACAAAATGTTGGTACAAAATGGGCTGTGGTGGCCCAGTGGTCAACACTCCGGCTTACTGATTCAAAGGTCGGGGGTTTAAGCCCCAGTACTATTAAGCTGTGTGGGGCCAGTGACATAGTGGTTAGGGTGCTGCACTCATGATCGGGATGTTATGTGTTCAAATTCCAGTTAGACACTCAGTGTGCTAAGACCCCTGAGCAAGGTCTCAACCACAAATGTGCCTCTGTTCACCCAGCAGTATAAATGGTTACCAGTAAAATATACTGAGAAGGTAACTAGCGTCCCATCCAGGGGAAGTTGTACTCCTAAGTCGCTTCATGCTAATATGGAAACCGGAGATAAGCACCGGCCTGATGAGCCACAATGGCTCAGGTGTAAAAAGCCCGGTCACTGTTGGGGCCCTGAACCCTCAGTTGCATAAAATTATATGTACTGGAAAATGTAAGTTGATCTAGATAAGGGCGTCTGGCAAATACTGTGAAGTTATGATGAAGACATTGCACGTTCACGTTTTGCACATATCAGTTGCTTACAAGAAATGAACTTACCTTAGGATGGGGCTGACACGTTACCATGCGGTACATATTTTCTGCAGTAGTATTCTGCACAATGAGTATTCGGACGGAGACGCTATCTGGTGTCACCAAAATTTCAATGGGTTTCTCTCAAGCTTTCGTTCTCATGTCTCGGCACGGTTTTTTCCCAGTTTGCACATTGGCAATCTACATGTAGAGGATGCTTTGTGATAATTGTAGTGTTATTCAACAAACCCATGTGAACTGGTGCATCTTTAGACGACAGACTATTGAATTATGCATACAAGGGTCACGCACGACTAAATGTATATCCAAGATATATGTATTCACTAAGGCTTTTGTGCTTAGTGCATCCTATTGCTTGTCTGGATGTAGAAAGGGTCGATTTTCTGTGAAATACATGGAGCTGCTTTCATGTCTGTAGATTTGCTTCTGGTTTTATCTTTGATGAAAGCACTGACTCAGTCTTGAATTCCTTTAAAGGACAGCTCATTATTCATATTCAGATTGTGCTGGATTATTGACATTCTGAAATGAAGCATTGACTGTTGTATGGATTGAGGATTAAGGATTAAGCATGAAAAGACAGTGTACCATTAAGATGGCTCGTTAATCCCTCACAACTCCACATGAGATGCCAACGTGATGTGATTTAGTACCTGATTTTTGAGTTTGCTGATTTCACCCTGTAGACCTTGGTTCTCTTTGTCCTTGTCCACTTTTTCATTTCTGAGAGCTTCTTTTTCAGCACCGAGCTCTTGGACCTTCTGTTCATAATCGCCCTCCATCTTCTTAAACTCCACCTGGAGCTCATGGCGAGCAGTTAGTTCCACATCCAGCTACAACACAAACACACAATCTCAATCAGGTTACGAACTTGTAAGTGTTAATTGCAGAACAGTGGCAGTGGTGGCTAATGCGATGCGTTACTGATCCAAAGATCAAAGGTTCAATCCCCACCATTTTCACTGTTGGACCCTTAACCCTCAATTACTCAGATGTATAAAAATGATAACTGTATGACGTTCTGGATAAGAGCATCTGCTAAATTCTGTAAATGTACTAGTTGGACAAGGATCCAGGCAGCTCATAACCATGTGTCTTGTGTACATGCTAGAATACACCAGGCCCATCATAGCATTTTAAAAAGTATTTAATATGGACTGCAGTTACAGGAAACATGACGTGTCTGCCGGAATGCTCAGCACTCACGATGTGGGTCAGCAACAACTTGATGCATCTGACAAGCTACGTGTTCATACTGCATCTGTCTGCCATCACGCCATGAAATATGAAACTGAGAAGACAGAACAATGTGGGAGGCAGTGAAGCTTCCAGGCCCCTTTTACCTCCTGTCACAGCATTTTACCAAACTCTCCCATTGTATCCACTGTCACGGAGGTTGGGCACATTTGATAAATCGCTCCATTCACTCAGAGATGCAAACTAAAGAGGGAAAGTGAGTTTTAAACAAGTTAAACACTGGTTTAAGCCAAATAATGCAATTAAAAATGTCCTAATACTGGACTGGCAAACTGTGACAAACAAGGAAATTAAATAATCATTAATTTAATGACAATTAGATTTTCTCCCACTTTGTTCCATCCACTGATTGATCTTAATATGACCTGTTGACCGAACGGTGATTACGTGCATCCAGTAACATTAACCTCGGAATTAAAAAAACAAAACAAAACAAAAAACCCCATTTATGACAGCTGAAATAACTCCAACTTTAGATCATTCATCTGATAAAAAAAATGTGTAACATACTAATAAATACAGCCAACCGACAAGTACCAAAATCTCATTCTCTAATAACGTGAGACTAATTTTCTGCCTTTGGACTTGGACAACTTGCAATTACTGAGGCGGCAATGGGTTGTGATTTGTATCGGAACTCCTGAAACATACTGTCAGTGTATTTAAATTGATGGACGAGTTCTCCAAGGTGCCAGTGAGCCAAAACAGAAATAAAATAGGTGGAAGCAGGCATTTGGGAGTGGCCTACTCAAAATTCTGTGCACAATCACATTAACGTGCCTTCATGTGATTTCTTCCATGAAGAGGTATCAATTGTGAAACAAGCCAACATACAGAGGGAGTACAAAAGAATCCCTATATATATATATATATATATATATATATATATATATATATAAATATATATATAAATATATAATACACACACACACACAGTGGTACCTCAATTTACGAAATTAAACCGTTCCGGAAGTGGTTTCGTAACCTGGATTTTTCGTAAATTGAACCGCATTTTACATGTAAAACGTGTAATTCGTTCCAAGGCTCCTCACACTACCCCTAAACCCTTTAAAGATTATAAAAGCATACTGTTAAGGCCTCCTTCTGCTTCAATATTGTAACGGTGGTAGACGGGTTTGGCCATATTCCATTCCGATATCACTCAACCACATGCCACAAGCCTGCTTCTTCTTTTCACTCGCACCGGGAATTACGCGTGTGCACGTGCTGACCATGTCTTCTTAGCAGAGTTATAATCTTACAAATGTTTATGCAAGGTTAAAAGCCTGAGCCAAAAAATAAAGTTGCAATGAGCACACCCAAAAAAAAACAAAAAAAAAAAAAAAAAAAAAAAACCATGAAACAAGTTGCTGCTCAAGGGAGCTGCGTCATCCCTCCTAGCCATTGGGAGGCCAGCGGGGCGGGATGTTGGGAGATAGCCAATGGGAGAGCAACTCGTGCATTGTTTGAAAGGCACGTTTCGTAAGGAGATTTGTAAATAGAGAAAAAAAATTTGGAAAATGTTTTTCGTAATCTGGATTTTTCGTTTGCTGGGACTATCGTAAATTGAGGTACCACTGTATGCATGTACATACATATATACACACACACATACACACATGTGTACGTGTGTGTGTGTGTATTCTTTTCCTTTCGGCTTTTCCCTTCAGGGGTCGCCACAGCGAATCATCTGCCTCCATCTCACCCTATCCTTTGCATCTTCTCTTATACCAGCTACCATCATGTCCTACTTCACTACGTCCATGAATATATATATATATATACACACACACACCCAGTCGGCCCCCTACTTACGAAATCAACCCGTTTCAGAGCCTTTTTCGTAACGCGGGATTTTCGTAAGTAGGGGGCTCCCAAGACTATTCCAACTCTTTAAAAATGATCAAAGTACACCAATTTTGCATGAAATGTGTTAAAAGTAAAAGAAAATTATGTATTAAACCATTTAAACATTTTATGAACATCAGGCATGTGATTTGACCATCACTAAAATATCTGAAAATCAGTCAGGGGCCCAAGGTGAAACCCTGGTGGGGACGGGGACCGGGGCAAAGCCCCCGGACGCGCCGAGGTTTTAAGCATTTCAGAAGGGGGGAAAGGCTATTTCATGACACTGAAAGAGCTCTAGAAAGTTTAATTTCGAATCTCCATATGCATACTGAACCTCAACTTGTGGGTTTATCATGTGGGATTCCAACACTAATAAAAGTGTCACAGTCACAAATCAAATAGTCACTCTTATAGATATGTCCTGCCTCACAACACTGTCATCAACAGTCATTGTGTTTAAACACAATCTGGAAACAAACTATACACATGACATGCTATATATGACAAAACTTTTTTGAAATAATATTTCTTTATCTTTAGTGCTTTAGCATGGCACTTTCTTGCTTCCTTTTGTGCAGCCCGAACTGTCCTTCTGGATGCTGCCTTGGAAAGTTTGTTGTCCTTCTGGATGCTGGGGCGTTTCGGTTGAGGTTGATTCATAGTTTTACATTTCCAATATTAATGAGATAATTACACGCGCACACACTCCCGCTGATGTTTAGAAACACTGAATAACAATGCCTATTTAAACTGGCGAGTTAATGCGGCTTTAGTTTTGGCGGAGGTTAGACGTTCAGGTTCCTAAGTTTCCGTCCCTGAGATACGACACAACCCCCTCTTACGAAAAGAAATTCAAAATTCAAACGCGGCAATCAAAATTTCACACGACACACGAGTTGCTCTCTAATTGGCTGTGTTTCAACATCCCGCCCGGTTGGCCTCCCAGATAGAGAAAGAAAAAATCTTCACTGTTTAGTTTAGTTTTTTAAGTTTTTTAATGGGGTATATGTATATATGTGTGTATATATATATATATAAAAATATAAAAATATAAATATATATATATATATATATATATATATATATATATATATATATATATATATATATATATATATATCTCAGTGGTTCTTAACCTTGTTGGAGGTACCGAACCCCACCAGTTTCAGATGCACATTCACCGAACCCTTCATGAGTGAAAAATAATTTCTTCGAATCTGGCTCTCTTCACCTTGAATTCAGCAAGCGTTGTGTTCTTGTATTTCGATCTCCATGCAGTTTCAAGAGGTGTTCCTTTAGTTTGCCGGTGCAAGACTAGAGTTGCTCAACTTGGCATTGCAAATCATGCAGATAGGACGCTGAGTCCCATCACGTTCCGTGATGCATGTGAATCCATGTTGTACATATTCGTCCGACCACTTTCTTTTTTGCTCAACATAGTTAGTATGGATTAAAATATTCCAAAAGTAAAAACCGACTCACCGAACCCCTAGATTCCGATCGAACCCAGGATAAGAAACACACACACAATAAATATAATATATATATATATATATATATATATATATATATGATTTTCTGAGTAGATCCTTCCATAGGAGAGTGCTCAATACTTTTTGGTAGAGCAAATAACAAAAATAAAAGGACAGGACAAAGATTTTCTATTGAAACTCCATTTATCACTACAGATCTGTTTCGAGGGGTGATGAAATCATCCTCTCTCTTCAGTTGATTATAGAAGAATTCTTATAGAACAGTTTATACACACACACACACATACATACACATATACACACACAGAGCTGCTTTGGAGCCTGAAATGAAAAGACACATTCAAAATATTTAAAAAAAATATTTTGGAAGGACCAGAAAGGGTCCTAGTAATACAAAATACATTCAATTTCATGGTTATGAATGTTGCTGTGCCCTTAAAGATTGATAAAGCTCTGAATAAAAGCTTTCTTTTCTAGACCCACTTTACCTCCTTATCACTGAACTAAGCTGTACAGAAGCTGCACACAGCTGAGGTTCACAGTAAACATGTTTTTAAATCTAAGAATGATGATCAATGACCTTGATAAAAAGCACATGTTCATACAACATACAAGTGCCTGAGGAAGACTGTATTCACCATCATGACTGGAGTCTTTTATGCATAAAGCCATTTAAAAAATCCCAGTTCCACCTGAATAGTTTCAAATCTCAATACACTTGTATTTGCATAGAGCTTTTGACACGAAAGGACTCTTTTGTGCATTGCTCACCACAATAATGGACCCAAAAATAGCTTTTTGTGTACACAATACAAAAACACAATGAAAAAAAAACATAAATGCAATGTTCTTAATGTACAACTCGATCTACGTTCCAACCCTGACCTATGGTCACAAGCTATTGAAAGAACAAAATCGCGGTTACGAGCAGCTGAAATTAGCTTTCTTCGCAGGGTGGCGGGACCATCCCTGAGAGATAGGGTGAGCTGAGGTGGCTAAGGCATCCGGTTAGAATGCCTCCTGAACGCTTCCCTGGTGTGGTGTTTTGGGAATTTCAAACCGGGAAGAGACCCCGGAGTGTATCCAGAATATGCTGTGGAGCTTATGTCTCTCAGCAGGTCTGGGAACACCTCGGTGTCCAGCCTGAAAGAACTGGAGAAAGTGGCTCCAGAAAGAGACATCTGGACCCTCTTGTGTGTGTGTGTGTGTGTGTGTGTGTGTGTGTGTGGTGGTTAGGGTGCTACACTCATGATCAGGAGGTTGTGAGCTCGAATCCCACTGAGACCCTCACTGTGCTAAGACCCCTCGGCAAGGTCACAACCACAAGTGTGCCTCTGTACACCCAGCAGTATAAATGGGTACCAGTAAAAAATATACTGGGAAGGGAACCTGCGATGGACTAGCGTACCATCCAGGAGGAGTTGAACTCCTGGTCGCTTCACGCTACAAAAAACGGGGATAAGCACCAGCCTGATGAGCCACTAGGCTTGGGTGTAAAACCCCAACAGACTTTACCTTTTTACTTTTTATATATATATATATATATATATATATATATATATATATATACACACACACACACACACACACACGCACCCATCCTTATCCTCCTACCCAACCCCCCCCCCGTCTCATTTTTTTCTCAAGTATTTTTTGAGTTCGACTTCTGGATTTTGTTTGATTTTCAAGACAAAAAAAAAATCCCAGATTTTTTGTTCCAATTCCAATTTGTTCGAACTCGAAAGCGTTCGAATACTGAGGCTCCACTATGTATATATACAGGAATCCCTCGCTACTTCGTACTTCAATTCATGCGGCTTCAGTGCATCGCAGTTTTTTTTTTTTTAAATATTCATCGAATTAAAAAATAAGGAAATTAAGACAGAATAGGGGGAAAAGTTAAGGAAAATGCCACAAAAACAAGGCCAATTATGCAAAAAAAAAAAAAAACCTTAAACCAACAAAAACCAACTCAAAACCTCCGAACAAAACTACTCATACTGTTGCATCTGTGTGTGCATATGTATGTGTGTCGTTTTCTCATGCAATACCATCTGTATGTGTGTGTATTTACATTTTATTTATATCTTGTTTTTTTATGTTTGTTATTATAAGCATTTATCACATTGAATATGTATTGATTGGCATTATATACACAGAAACATTAACATATACGGTAGTCGGGGGGGGGGTCCTAATTCGTGGATTTCGATGGTCGTATGGGGATCTCTGTCCCAATTAATCACGGAAAGTGAAGGATCCCTGTATCTAGATGTATATACACACAGGGATCCCTCGCTACTTCGCGCTTCAATTAATGCGGCTTCAATGCATCGCGGTTTTTAAAAAATAAATATTAATCGAATAAAAAAAATAAGGAAATTAAGGAAAAACAGATGGAAAAGTTAAGGAAAATGTCACAAAAACAAGGCCAATTATGCAAAATCTCCCATCAAAACTGGATCCATTGTTGCATCTGTGTGCGCGTGTCTGCGTAGCCACATCCACTTCTGCCGGAGTCTAGTATTAAGTGTACCTCAGGATAATGTTTAATCATATTTCATACTTATATTTATGACCTATCTTTCTGTAATTTTATTCCATTTCTATTTCTACTTGTTCTTTAATTTCATTTCACTTTTGACCTTGGACATGTTGGTATCTAACCAACGAAACCAGTTTTGATGGGAGATTTGGGATTGTTTTTTGTTGGTTTAGGGGTGTTTTTTTTTTTTTTTTTTTGCATAATTGGCCTTGTTTTTGTGACGTTTTCCTTAACTTTTCCACCTATTCTTCCTTAATTTTTAATTCATTGAATATTGATACCCAACCTGTTAACACATCTGGCTGCACCCCGTCCCATGCTTCATTGGATGGATATTCTTTTTCCTTTATAAAAATACAAGGAGGACTCTAACACATTCGTTCATTTTCTGAACCACTTAATCCTAATTAGGGTTGCAGGGAGGCTGGCGATTTTTTTTTTAATCTAAATGTTTTTGTTGCGAGCAGAATTGCAATTTAATTGTCTCTGAAGTCGTTTAAATCACACATTGTTGTTTTATATTAACATGAAGGAAAAGGGGGGGAAAACATTATATGCAGTGTTATTTGATTTTAAATGTCAAAAAAGGATTGTGGCTCCCATTGTTTTCTTTAATGTGGAAAGCGTGCCTAAATGGCTTCTTTGAATGGCAAAGGTTGCTGAGCCCTCAACTAGAAGTAACCAGAATACTAAGGCAGATTCCATTCTGATGATGACCTTGTTTCATACAACATTCACTTTCTTCGCACTTCGGCAGCAAAACGTGTTCCTTCCTGAATTATATCAAGTAGTTCTACTTTTTCATGCACGTCATTACCCTTTTCTGGCAATACGGCGCCTTACCAGAAGCCTGAGAAGGTGCGCAGCGTTTGGGTGGTATGATGGAGCTTAACTGTAACTAAATACACACACTAAAAAAGCACAGGCACAAAGTGTGCGCGAATGAGGAAAAAGCGACGTTACATCTCTACCAATCAGCAGGGGGGGGAATAGCCATTGGCTGAATTTGAATCACTTGACAGTTGCTCAGCAATCCAACAACATGCGAAGCCACAAGTACAAAACCGTGAATAGTCAAGGGCCTACTGTATATATGCTGTATGTTTATATTTTATTATCAATAAATATCACAGTGAAAAATTTATTTTTTCTTCATCGTTACTACATTAATACTGTATTAATGAGTAAAACTGTCTAAAGAATGTGTTTAAGAAGCATATTTTAGCACATGTAATATATACATAGTATTTTACTTCCGGTTGATCATTTGCGCATGTAATATGATACATGGGGTTTTACTTCCAGGTACAGAACTCGAGGATTATCTTCATTCGCGGGAGGGGCCTGAATCGAACCCCTGCAAATAACGAGGGCCTACTGTATACACACACACACAAAACCAAATATTTGACTGCAAAAAGCACAAACTGGACTGCAAAACTTCAAGGAGCTTATGTTGTGCAACCTCTGAATCATCTCGTACTTACAATCAGATTTTGTGTGGTAGAGATGCCATTTTTAGAAAAATGTACACAGTAATGGTCAGGACATTTTCTCAAGACAGCATTTTATGCATTAAATTGTTGACAGTGACTACACACTAAACAAAGATAGTGGTAGGATTTCATTATTTCTGAGCTTTTTTTATCCATTTCCATTTCCACACACAAAAGTAATGCTGCTCATCGAAAAATGTCATCTACAAGTAATTGCACATCTACTCGTGCAAAATGTCCTTCCCGTTACCAATGGTAAAAATGACTGGAATGAAAGTGCCTCATTTCCCTGTGATTTTTTGTTTTGGTCAGTAATATACAGAAAACAGTATCTATCAACCTATTGTTTTCAATTTAATGTATTAAAGGCTGTCTTTTTTTTTTTTTTAAGAAAATGTCCTCATTTCTGTGTTCATTTTTCTTAAAATAAAAATGGCCCATATTGTTATTTATAATTAATATTTAAATTCTGAGTATTTGGCATGGATTAATTGACCACCCGAACAAGAATCAAATATGCACATCAAAAATACTTGAACAGAACTGATTAACATGTGAAGCTTCAGATCTGCTGAGACCAATCACAAAGATTTATGTAAATTAATATGTAAATTAGCTCACTGAAAAGGAGAAGAATCCCTTCGACTTTCATTAGTTCCTTTTCTCCCTGGTCTGATTAGTAAAGTGAAGACATGGCTGATTAAATGAAGTTGAAGAGGAAAACTGATTCTCGATGACAAGGCAGAAGTATGTTTAACGTGTCACTATGGAACAGAACACATCCGTCTTGAATGCTTCTGTTTATAGCCATGAAATTATAATGCATGAGTATTAAAACATGACTTTTCACCTTTCCGCAGTATGACCAGGATCTTAAATGAGTGTGAATTTTTACATCTCTGAAACTTAATAAATTGTATCTGTCTACCTTTGAACTAAACATTAATGACTGATTTTACTTCGCCCTCTAATATGTTCCCTTGGTGCACCCAGTGATCATTTATCATCTCTGGAGTATATGATAAAAGATTCAGTGCAAACAATGTTTGACTTGTGAGCTCAGATCCTTTGTCCAAATCCGCCACACTCGGAATGGCATCACTGAATGAATGTGTACACGAGAACGAGGTGGTCCTGTGATGGGTAATCTGTGTAGACGGACTACCTCCAGTACTACATGTGAAGAGGATTTTAGAAACTGAACCTGTTTTAAAACTGAGCTCCTGTTTTAGCCACCTCTGCTTGATGACATTATCGAGCACAGGTCACAGAGAAGAAGCACACTGATTAAATCCCTCTTCCACTGAAGAGGTTTCAGAGCCGCTTTAGGAAACCAGCAATTTGGAGGTGAGAACCGCTTTGAGAACTTTATCCAACGTCATCTTTTCACAGCACTCCTGGGCATAACAGCTAACCTCTTTCAGCTCCTTTGTTCCGAGCCTTTGTTCATAATAGCAAGCAGCAGAACAAGAGGCAGCCATTCACTTTCCATGTACGTGCAAAACACCAGTGTCATGTTTTCAGTAGGACAAGCGTCAATTGCATTGAGATTTCCATTGAAATATATTCAGTTATATGCAAATTAGATATGATGCAAAGTAAAGCAACAAATCCAAACAACTGGCTCAGTTTAATTCTACAGCAAACACCATCTGACTTGTCTTATGCTCACCCCTTTCAGCTTTATTTAAATATATATTTTTTTATCATCGAACATACAAAAACGGAAAAATAACTGCAGCTTTATCCTGTCATATACAATGTTTAAGTAAATAAATTTGAAGTACATCAGGACATTACAAAACAAACTCAAGTCAGCAACGTGACATATCCTCGAGGATGTCAGCAATCACGGACCTCCATTCTCTCCTGTCCCTTGTAGCCCGACAGAGCTGCGCCATTTTTTCTCCATTTTTCCATAATTTATTCATATTCAATTCCCACCCATCAGGTTGTGTCTTCCGTTTCACACGACCAGCACCAACCAGGGAGGGGCGAAAGCATGCACAGGCCACGTCTGTGACGCGCGATGCTAGCCATCTGTCTCTTTTCAAAACTGCTGCGCCATTCGTATTTGGGGATGGTCTAACACACTCGGAGGGGAGGCGCTATCCACCCCTTCGTACGAATCAGCTCACAGATGCCCATGTTTGGCTGGCGATCGCCGTGAGTGACAGGTAACTGCGTGTATGCCTCCCATGAGAACTCTGTCAAATAGTTCCCACGGACGGCTGTGACATTAAAACCGGAGTCGAACTTGAAATCTCCGGGTTAATACTCACACACCTGGTCAATGAGATACTCTGGAGCCAAAGCTGCGAGTTTTACATGTCACCTACAAGCTTTACAAATGCAGCCATGAAGCCGGGGGGTGGGGGGCATTGGGGCACTAACCAGTGTCTCTCCCCCTTATGCCGGTCCCAAGCCCGGAGAAATGCAGAGGGTTGCGACAGAAAGGGCATCCGGCGTAAAACTTTTGCCAAAATGCAAACCGGAAAGACTAAACTCAGACTAAACTTCAATCATGCTGATGGAAATTGGACTACTGTTGGTCGAAGAAGGAGAGGTGGGAGGCGTGTCCGTAGGCAGAGAGAGAAGAGGAAAAGCATGAGTCTAGGACTGAGAGTAGGGACTTTGAATGCTGGAACTATACAAGGAAAAGATCGAGAGCTGGCTGACATGATGCAGAGGAGAGAGGTGGACATACTGTGTGTTCAGTAGACCAGGTGGAAAGGTAGCAAAGCTAAAAGCTTTGGAGTTGGGTTTAAGATGTTTTATCATGTTGTGGATGGGAAGAGAAATGGAGTAGGAATCATCTTGAAGGAGGAGTTGGTCAGGAATGTTCTAGAGTATCAGACAGAGTGATGAGTCTCAAGTTAGAAATTGAAGGTGTGATGTTCAATGTTGTTAGGGCTTATGCCTCACAGACAGGATGTGAGCTAACAGAAGGAGAGATTCTGGAGTGACTTAGATGAAGTGATGCAGAGTACCCCCAGAGGTGAAAGAGTGGTCATTGGAGCAGACTTCAATGGACATGTTGGTGCAGGCAACAGAGGGGATGAGGAAGTGATGGGCAGGTGTGGTATCCAGGACAGGAACACAGAAGGACAGATGTTGATCGATTTTGCAAAAAGGATGGAAATGGCTGTGGTAAATACTTCCTTCAAGAAGAAACAGGAGCATAGGGTGACTTATAAAAGCTGAGGTAGGAGCACACATGTAGACTACATCTTGTGTAGGCGATGTAATTTGAAGGAAGTCAGTGACTGCAAAGTAGTAATGGGTGAGTGTTGCCAAACAGCATAGGATGGTGGTATGCAGGATGACGCTAATGGTGGGGAAGATGAAGAAGGAAAAGGCAGAGCAGAAAACAAAGTGGTGGAAGTTGAAAAAGGAAAAGGGTCGTGTTGTCTTCAAGGAGGAGTTGAAACAGGCTTTGGGTGGTCAGGAAGTGCTTCCAGATGACTGGACAACCGTAACAAATGTGATCAGGGACACAGGTAGGAGAGTACTTGGTGTGTCCTCTGGAAGGAAAGTAGATAAAGAGACTTGATGGTGGAATGAGGAACTGCAGGAGTGTGTACAAAGGAAGAGGTTAGCTAAGAAAAAGTGGGACATTGAGAGGACCGAAGAGAGTAAAAAGGAGTACAGGGAGACACAGCGTAAGGCAAAAGTAGCAGTGGCTGAGGCCAAACAGAGGGCGTATGATGACTTGTATGATAGGTTGGACAGTAAGGAGGGAGAATATGATTTATACAGGTTGGCACAGCAGAGAAATATAGATGGGAAGGACATGCAGCAAGTTAGAGTGATAAAGGACAGAGAGGGAAATGTATTGACTGATGACAGAAGTGTGCTGGGAAGATGGAAAGAGTACTTTGAAGAGCTGATGAATGAGGAAAATGAGAGAGGAAAAAAAAAAAAAAAAAAAAAAAGAGTTGAAGAGGTGACCATTGAGGAGCAAGAAGTAGCAAAGATTAGCAAGTGTGAGGTGAGGAGGGCACTGAAGAGGATGAAGAATGGAAAGGTAGTTGGTACTGATGATATACCTGTGGAGGTATGGAAGTGTCTAGGAGAGGTCGCAGTACATTTTCTGACAAGAACATTCAACAAGGTCTTAGAGAGTGAGCAGATGCTGGAGGAATGGAGGAGAAGTGTGCTGGTGCCCATTTTTAAGAACAAGGGAGACATGCAGAGTTGTGGCAACTACAGAGGGATAAAGTTGATGAGCCATACGATGGAGTTATGGGAAAGAATAGTGGAAGCTAGTCTTAGGGCAGAGGTCAGCATTTGTGAACAACAGTTTGGTTCATGCCAAGAAAGAGCACCACAGATGCAATGTTTGCTTTGAGGATGTTAATAGAGAAGTACACAGAAGGTCAGAGGGAACTGCATTGTGCCTTTGTGGATCTGTAAAAAGCATATGACAGGGTGCCAAGAGAAGAACTGTGGTATTGCATGAGGAAGTCTGGAGTGGCAGAGAAGTATGTCAGAGTGGTGCAAGACATGTATGAGAGATGTAAGACAGTGGTCAGGTGTGCTGTCGGCGTGACCGATGAATTCAAGGTGGAGTTGGGACTGCATCAAGAATCAGCTCTGAGCCCCTTTTTGTTTGCGATGGTGATGGACAGGCTAACAGACGAGGTTAGGCAAGAATCTCCATGGACTATGATGTTTGCAGATGACATTGTGATCTCTAGTGAGGTGGAGGTATGCCCTGGAAAGGACAGGAATGAAGATTAGCCTCAGAAAATCAGAATACATATGTGTGAATGAAAAGGACCCAGGAGGAACGGTGAGGTTACAGGGAGCAGAGATAAGGAAGGTGGAGGATTTTAAGTACTTAGGCTCAACAATCCAGAGCAATGGAGTGTGGAAAAGAGGTGAAGAAGCGTGTGCAGGCAGGTTGGAATGGATGGAGAAAAGTGTCCGGTGTGATGTGTGATAGGAGAGTGTCAGCAAGAATGAAAGGAAAAGTGTACAAGACGGTGGTGAGGCCAGCGATGTTGTATGGCCTAGAAACAGTGGCGCCGAGGAAAAGGCAGGATGCAGAGCTGAAGGTATCAGAAATGGATATGTTGAGGTTCTCTCTGGGAGTAACGAGGATGGATAGGATCAGAAATGAGTACATCAGAGGGACAGCACATGCAAGATGTTTTGGAGACAGTCAGAGAGGCTAGATTGAGATGGTTTGGACATGTACAGAGGAGGGATAGTGAGTATCTTGGCAGTAGGATGCTGAGGTTGTAACTACCAGGCAGAAGGCCTCGAGGAAGACCAAAGAAGAGATTTATGGATGTGGTGAAGGAAGACATGAAGGTCATTGGAGTAAGAGAAGAATATGCAGAGGACAGGGCGTGATGGAGGTGGATGGTTTGCTGTGGCGACCCCTGAAGGGAACAGCCGAAAGGAAAATAAGAAGACCTACAAGCTTTACGAGACCATCCAGGTACTTTTGTTTTGGTCTTCCCTCTTCGTTTCTGCCATTTCGGTCATGATCAAGTTCTCTCACATCTCTCTTCTGGTGCCGCTAAGAGTAGCAGCCTTTGCAGCAGCTGTGTGTGTGTGTGACTTGCTCTTCTATTTCTTTACATCTCTTGTGTGCCTTTACCGTTTTTTACTTATATATCCTCTGGATATGGACCTTTACAAATCAAGACTCGTTTATTTGAGGGAGAAATTACTGGCCCTGAAAAAGTCCCGAACTGGTACAGTTTCAAATTTACCTGGTGAGGTGAGGTTGTCAAGACAGTAAGCTAAAAGCTAAGCGGCTTGCAAAGAAGTGGCATTACCAACCTGCAGTACAAATTTCCCTGGGATTAATAAAGTATCTGTCATAACATGACCAAAAAACCTTCAACTGTCTTCCTCGAACTGTCCTCATCAACTCCTTGCTCTCCTCTACAATCTCCAAGACTGCTGTTCATGAGATCTTCAGCATTCTCCTCCACAGCCACATTTCCACTGCCTCCAACCTCTTGCTATCAAAGTCCAACTCTCAACACCATGTTTGACCAGGTATGCGTTATCCCATTAATGAAAAAAGGAGTAATTTTGGCATATGAATCCTTATTGTGCTATATTTTTACATGTGAGAGCTAATAAAAAATCATCATCATCATGCCATGGCATTCTCGGCCAATAAATGCCAAATTTGAAACCAGAGATGTGATAAGCTTTTCTGTCCAGAAAACTCCCATCTTAGTGCTGGAACCAAGTTTTCTAATACGAGCACCATCTAGTTTGTTTATAAAAAAGCAGAAACAATTTGTCCCTCCAAGTTCTGGCTAGATTTGGAACCCAGTGCCATCATGTGTCAGTAGAAAATGGCTATTACAAACAACAAGATAAGAACTTCTGAAAGGGGGACCTTCAAATTTTGGTTCAGCTTTTCTGATATTTTCACATTCATCTCTCTCCCTCACACACACACACACAGACACAGAGAGAGAGAGAGAGCCACAGAATGGCATCAACAATTTCTGGGGACACTCACAAGAATGTGTTTGTGTGCCAGACATGTAATTATGTGGCATCAGTGGAAACTGAAGGGTCTCAAATACATTCTCAGTTTCACTCATACACACAGTATATGCTGATAATGAGAGTCTGTTTCTTTCCCATTCTCCTTTGCTACACAGCTATTCTCTAAATTAGACAGGGAGGAACAAGGAAGAGAGGCAGAGAGAGAGTAAACACTTGTCTGACAGTCTCCTGACAGGGGTCATCCTGCATATACACTCACAAATTGGACAGAGGGCATCTCCTTCTGCCCTGATTTTGGGCATAATGATGGGAAAATTGCTGTATATGAGATTGCTATCTAAGACACACACATGCACGCACAGGGATAATTGTGGAGTGTGTGAAAGAGTGTGTCTTGCTAGGAGGGATTAGGAAAAAGCCTGTCAGAAAGGAGGAAGAGGAAATCTCCTGTCTGCTCCCATCTCCCCTCACAAATTACACATCTGCCAGCTGACAGTGTTTGTGTGTGTGTGTGTATCACTGAGAATTTTTTAAATGTCAAGAAAGGTTGATTACATGAAACCAAGAACGGTAGAAAGTGGGTTTGTGACCTTGGGACAGGGAGGGAATCTGTGAAAACACTTATATGCATGTTCGTATTTACCTTTTTCTCCAGCTCCGTGGCCTTGGTCTCACTGATCTCTACTTTTGTCTTATCCACCATGTTATCTAGAGACAAAGAGAAAAAGAGAGTGAGTCGAGCGTGTGTGTGTGTGTGTCACATTTATCTGGCTGTGAGGATAAAGTGCCCTTCAGTGTGATGAGTCTGTGTCTCCTCTGATTCGTGCTCTGATTACTGAGCAACCTAATTAAAACCCCATCCTTGGCTCTCTCTTGTTCTCTCTCTCTCTCTCTCTCTCTCTCCCTCACACACACACACACACCACTCTTTCACAGTAAAAATTAAAACTTAATATAAATTCAACCCCGACCTTGTATAAAGAATCAACTTAAGAAATCATTAAATAATCCTAAAGGAATTTTCCAGAACAAACTCTACCCACAGTGTGTGTGTGTGTGAGAGAGAGAGAGAGAGAGCGAGAGAGAGAGGAGATTACGCAAATCTTACTTATAATTAAAATTCTGAATGTGTTCGATTCTTCATTTGAAAGAAGCGGCTCTGCTATACAATCATCATCCACCTTAAAAACTTACAACACCTTCAGGAAAGTTACTAGTGAAGAAAATGTCTAATGCATAGCCCCAGCAATGGAAAACCACTACAGTTGAAACAGATGAATGAAAAAAAAAAAGCAGAGCGCAGTACAACCGTGAGAAGACATTCAATCATGTCCATCCCATCATAAGACTTTGATTGTGGTGTTTAATTTTATATTACCCAAGCCCTATTTAGATGGGATTAGTTTTACATGGAGAGGTAGGGAAGGCATTTATCACACGAGTATCTCTGGGATGTTAATTGCATCAGAAATTAGTCATACCAGCAATTGTCTCCTTCATGCACATGTGTCTGAAAAGATTAGGTTGTATTTCACCTTCTATTCAACAAACAGAGGGAGAAAACAGGTAATTTGTATTCTGTCAGAATTTAAATAATGCTAAAGTGAAGAGACACTCCAGGAAGTGCTCTCAATAAAACCAAACAAAAAGCCAGTATTGGACAGGTTTTCCACAAAAGATTCAAATAAATAAAGCTTGACATTTAAAAAGACTGTTGGAAAAGCTACATATCGGTATTACGCTCCCAGCACCTTCACACTACCACATGGGCAAAAAGCTGTGCACACCTGACCATCAAACCCATATCTGCTTGCTCAACATTAAATATTCCAGATAACTGTTAGGATAACCTCCACCCTTCTGAGAACACTTCCTTTTATTAATGAGGAAATGGTGAAATATGGTATGGATGGGAGCTCTGGTTCATCCCATAGGTGTTCAGTGGCGTTGAGGTCAGGGTTCTCTTCAGGACATGTACATTCTTCCATTCCAAACTTGGCAAGTCAGGCCTACATTAGGTATGCTTTGTGCACTGAAGCAGCACTGGCATACGGCAACAGGTTTGGGTTATGCAGTAAAAGTTAGAACATACCTGGAGACATTACTGGCAACTGTTCTGCTTTTCACTCCTATATGATGTTTCGGTATATTTTCTGCAGTTATCAGGGCAGTTTAAATAATAATTTAAGATAGAGAATTAATTTGGAGCCTACTTGCGGTGTCTCGCCTCAAACAAAGGTCTTAAATAATTACAGGAAGCAGTACTCAACAATCACATCTCCAGAAATCTTATCCCTTCTGAAGAGCATTATAATGAAATGCTTGAGTCTTATACATCAATTTTGAGTGAGTTGTATGTGTTTTTCATCGTTCATACTTTCACCTCCATATCACATGATGGACGGTCTTCATGTTACACATCCGACATACTGCAGAAAACTTCTTACTTCATGCACTCATAGATCACATTGTAATCGTGGTCCAAATGACTCGAGAGAGAAAAAAATCGAAACAGCCTGAAGTGATGGCACTTTGGCTCGACCTGAAAGAGTGGGGTGCGCATGTCCTGAACAAGCCAAAGATCACATTCACAACTAAAGGCCAACAGGACTAACTAGAGAAGAAATATGATAATACAGACGCACAGGTATAAATGAGCCCCCATGACGGACACTGTGTGGGAGATGCACAGTTGCTATTTAATATACAGTGCCTCAAGCACATGAACAGAAATAAAGACAAAGAAAAAAAAAAAGAAAAGATCACAAAACAAATAAAACAAAAATGGAAAGATACTACAAAGTAATAAGGAGGCAGTGATGGCCTGGTGGTAAAGGGTGCTGGATCGCTGCTCCTAAGGTTGGGGGTTCGAGTCCCACTCTCCGCAAGGTTGTCACTGAACCCCCAGTGCAGCTAACTGGGTTATCAAAGGCCAACCATATCTCTCACTGTCTATGGTGAGAGGTTCATGTAAAAGAACCATTGCTGACTTTTGTAAAGAGTAGCTGCATAGGCGTCAGCATGTTTCAGCCCCTTGCGAAAGGTTTGTGTCAGGAAGGGCATCTGACGTAAAAACCTATGCCAAATCAAACGTGTGGATGCTGTGATTCGCTGTGGCGACCCCTGAAAAAGCCGAAAGGAAAAGACGACGACGACTACAAAGTAATAAAGACGCGCACAAATCCAAATGACAATTTCTTCCTTAAGAAACAAAGGACAAAGTAGGACAGAGAGACCAGATGGAACTGAGGGCTCCACCCCCTTTTTTTACTTTTTAAAGCTGTACAAAATAGGACAAGAGGCCAATAAGAGAAGGGGGGGTGTACAAAAAAGTAAACCCAGCAGTGTTTAGAGTTCAAAGGAAACCTTTAAATAATGCAGGCAGGGCAGAATTAGGCTGTTCTCCTTAAGCTATAAGAGGAAAGGGGGGGGGGGGGGCAGCACATTTATGAAAGAGTTTAAAATATCCCTGCAGCACAAAGCCCTCGGGAACAGTACAAGCACAAATGCACACACCGACCACAGATAACAACCCACACCTCATTCTTCTTTAATAACACTCTCAGATTGGCAGGTTTCCGTTTGAACGACTGATCCTGAAAAAGTGCTGCTAATGGAGCATAAAACGGAGCAGGAAAGTTGAGATGTACGATATGGTGTGAGAAAAGATTCATATTCGGATCATGATACGTTTCTGAATGATCGTTGATTCACCAGAAACTAACCTCTCCGTCCAACTCTCCATCGGGCAAAAGAGGACCTGCACAAAGGATCCTCGCTGTCCATCAAACACGGGGGTAAGGTGTAAACATCCTGGCATGATCGCTCAAAGTTGTTTTTGTTTGCTTTTTAGATATGAAATAGAACGGTGCTGCTCTTGGCATCCAGTTGCACGTCATATATTTTTCTATTGCCTTATGAAGATATTAGGGTGTAATAAATCAACAAATAGCAATTTCAGTAAATACTGTCCCCTCAAATGGTGCACAAGTTTAAACAACACGTTAATCTGGCACTCTTCCAAGAGCACCTTCACTCCATCACAACAAGTTTTAGGTACATCATTGCCATGTCAGTGCTGTTTTTATATTTAGTCATTTTCTGAACCACTTAATCCTAATTAGGGGTGCATTTTGTGAATTTGTGCTCATCTCAGCCGACTCTGGGCGAGGGCAGAGTACACCTTGGACAGCCTGCCCTGTGATGGCAGGGCAGAAACCCGCTGATGATGATGTTCTTTACTTTTATGTTTATGCATTTGGGAGACACCCTTGATCCAGGGCTACATACATTTGTTTTTTGAAATCTCATTTATAAAACTCAGCAGTTGAGGGTGAAGGGCCTTGCTCAAGGACACAACAGTGGTAGCTTGATGGGAATGGGGCGTGACACTGTGACCTGTTGATCAGTATACCAGCACTGTAGCCTCGGAGCCGACACTGCTTACAACATCCTTAGCAGGTTCTCACCATTTTCGGATTGGACCACGTCCTCACTACATGTCCCAAGTTCAACTACATCCTGCGCCTCCACTGAGACCACACTTGAATCCTTTTCACTTTCTACTGCATTCCTATTACATCTTCCTTCTTTTCAGGAGAACATGAGTGCATGTGATGGGGTTGAATCATTTTAATTGTTGACCGATCAGATTATGCATATACTAACACAGTAATTAGCCGATCAGGACGTGTGAATGAACAGGAGGCAGATCGTGCTGTGATAAAAGCGTTAGAGAAGATGTGGGTGTACACATCTGCCTCCTGTTCATTCACACACCCTGATCGGCTAATCATCGTGGAGGTGGATCGAAGAGTTCCTGCTGTTATGACAAACATACATCAGGCTTATTTCCAAAAGAAACATCATAGAGAATCAGCGAGAGAGGGTCTTTAAGTACTCGTATCAAAAGTTTTAAATCCTGGATATTTCCATTGCAATTACTGCTCTCCAGGCCTGGTCCTCGTGGCTTAGGAGTGGGTGTGCTCTCCATTTGTAAGTCATTTTGGATAAATGAGTGAATAAATATAAAAGTGCAAATTTCATGAGCATTATAAAAGCTGTTCTCCGTGTCCTCTTAAACCCGAGTGCTCTGTGCTGCCTCCATGTGGTAAGAGCTGATTGTGAGTCTACACTGCACAGACAGTGATGAAAATGGTGGCTCTGTGTATTACCGATAATTGCTTCGATGTCCAGCTGGAGGTTTCTGCATCTAAAATCAGGATCACAGCCATTCCTGTGGAGCACGATCTGCGCTATACATTCATCTATCAACCTGTAGTACTGCGGCCTGTGAACAAAGACAGGGAGAGAGAGGGAGAGAGAGAGAGAGCGAGAGAGAAGCAATTCATTTAGAGAGTACACCAGCAACCTTGAGATTCAGATCGGTGCCCTGAGACAACGTGCAGAGGCAATTATTAAAGACAGACAGTAATGAGCGAATTAATCAATAAAGAAAGAAAATGCATTCTGGCTCTGACCCTGTAAATAAAAAAAAAGAAATATATATATATATATATATATATATATATATAAAATAAATAAATAAATAAAAAAAAAATCAGAGCATACAAAACCTGAAGCTCAGACACAAGCTGTGAGTATACAGAGTACCGCATTGTATTGCCCATACATCGGTTTAATATACAGAGATGAAGAGTTCAAGTCTTTTTCCAGCTCTCCCACATTTCCACACTCAATACATCGTGTGTGTGTGTGTGTGTGTGTGTGTGTGTCCTGATGGTCAGATATTTGATGGGCTTGCAGACACACTCCATTTGTGAGGAGTCTGGCATCGTGACCTGGTGTGAAAGTAATTCAATACTTTCATTTTACGCCAAGCTGTTTCTCTCTCTCGACTTTATTTGGTATCAGTCTTTCTGCTTGTTTTTTTTCCCCCTCGTTCCCCAGTCCGTGTCTTTTTTCAATCGACTTTTACTTATTTCTTTGGTGGAGCAAGAGAGACATCTAGTGACTTTTTTTTTTTAGCAAATTTCCCGATTGTCGAGAAAAACTCCCCAATATCTGGTCTTGCAAGTAGAAAAAAATCTCTTCCTCTGACTTTTTTCCTTTTTATATTCCAAGCCCTGGCAAATTTTTTCTTTCATTACAACCACTTTGTTCCAGCTTTGTATCTCTGCCATTTCATGTCCTTCATATTTTTACTATCACTCCCTCAAAATTGTGTTGTGTTATGCGCTGTACGATACAAAAACCCTGGGGGAGAGAGAAAAAAAAAATGTACAGGGAACAAAGAGTGAAAGAGTGACATGCAAGAAGAAACGAGAGATACACGCACAAAACGTGTCAAAGATGAAAGTAGTTGAACAACACACGTGTGTGTGTGTAATTGGGTTTTGAAAGCATGAAGAATTCTCTATGCTGTTTTACTTGTTTTTTTTTGACATGAGGTTTTCCACACACGCATGCACGCACACACTCAACCCCCGCCCTCTTGGACAGACAGAGACACTTCAATTTCCTGCCTGTCAGATCACATCAAGCTGATGAGGAAACAGCAACAGTCTGACAACCTGAAACCGTTTACCCTCTTCCCCCTGTCTATCGCTCACCAAATCCTCTGCTTCTTCACTTAAGTCATCGTTTTGGTTTTCTCTCTCTCTTTGGGCCTGTTCATTTTAAAGCAGTCTTTCGCCAAGGTGTCTGAGTGACATGTCTATGAACCGTAATTCTATTTCAAACTGTAACACGCTGGGGAAATAACCATGAAGATGTGTATAAAATACAGAGCCAAACGTATTTCATCTGCTTACACCACTTCTGTGCGTGCGTATTTTAATACTGTGTGTGTTAAATGTTACATGGGTGAGTTACCTTTATAAACGGTCGCCGATGGCAACTGGGTAAGCCTCCCACTACACATCAATCAAAAGCTTCATCTCTTTCATTTCCTCGCCTCGCTCTGTATATCGATTCTTTCTCCCCCCCCCTCATCTCACGTCTCCTCACTCAGACGTGCTGGAAGTCTCGCAATCACACAATCAACAGTGAGGGGACCATTCTGCGCCTACACCTATTCAACATTGTGCTTTGTGGAAAGCACAAATCTATGTAATTAAAGTCAGCATATTTTTATTTTACAGTTATTTAACTTTTCATCCAACCATTTACTGTACACTTTGCACTCTTTCATGGGGGTAAGTGCACACTGAAAGCAAATTCATTCTCGGAGAAGCCGTACTCTTTCCTTTTCAGGAAGGGAAGACAATAAAATGGGCAAAAAATGAGGATTGCGAGTGTGAAGAACCTGACTCGAATCACGATCACAAAAGTTTAGCTGGTTGCAAATGACTGCAGCGGTCTGACCAGAAATAAAACCCGATGTACAGTTCAGTCAGCTAGAACAAATTAGATGAAAGCTTGGTAGCACGGTATTGGTTTTCCACAGCGCACGAATAAACCAGTGTGTTTTGGCACAAAGTCTCCGATTGTTATTATTCCTTATGAATGTTCAGGTGAGCTCCAGTAGCCATACGAAAACATCTACACTCGAGTGTTCAGACCTAAACTATAAGGCCAAATACAATGTACAGTATATACATCTGTATTTCCATCCATCGCTACCTTTAATTGTTCAACTGTTATTCCACAAAATCTGATTAGAACTGAGATGAAGTCGTTTGAAGACTAAGCTCAGCAGGTTTTTCATTCAGATCTGATCAGATGGTGTGGAATAAATTTTACTTTACCCTCTGGATTGGACAAAATATAAAATGTTTAATTATTGCATTTAAAGTCTTACACACACACACCATGGGGAAAATAAATATGAAACACAGCAACATTTTTTCAGTAAATTTTTTTCTAAAAGGGCAACCTAGGGTTGGGGGTTCGAGTCCCACTCTCCATAAGGTTGTCACTGTCGTCGTCCCCCCCCCCCCCCCCTCCTGCAGTTAACTGAGTTATCAAAGGCGGGCCATGTCTCTCACTGTCTATGATGTGAGGTTCCTGTTAAAGAACCATTGCTGACTTTCGACAAGAGTAGCTGCATAGCAGTCAGCGTGTTTCTGTCCTTTGCTAAAGGGTTGTGTCAGGAAGGGCATCTGACGTAAAAACCTACGTCAAATCAAACATGCGAATCATTCGTATAACTTCCATGAAGATGGAGGCAGAGGATTCGCTGTGGCGACCCCTAAAAGGGAACAGCCGAAAAGAAAAAAAAAAAAAAAAATTATATATTTCTAATGGGACTTTTCACATGGAATATTTATCAGATGTTGATAACAACCCTAACAGTTCAAACATACAAAGAAATTGAAACAAATAAATTCATAAATAAAGTTAGATGCAATACAATGAAATGACACTGGCAAAAAGCAGTGAACACCTGAAGAAAACCAAGTGCACAAAAAGGCAGAGAAAGCCAAGAAACCCACTGAAATCCATCAGTGTTTAGAGTGCAATCCAGTCCCCTATCAGTACAAATTAAGATCAGCTGGTTGAACACTAATTGATGGCGTATAAAAAGGTTCCTCAAACAAGTGTCACACAGAAGCATGAGTAAATGCAAAGAGCTCTCTAAAGACCTTGACAATCTTATTGCTGCAAATCAGACTAATGGCACTGGTTACAGGCATATTTCTCAACTTATGAACCGTTGGACCCATTATTCGGATGTGGAAACATTATTTCACCATAAACCGACCACAACCAGATGTTGGTTGCAAGATTTCTGACAAAGGAGTCAAAAGAATAATCAAATAAGTTGTCTGAAAGCCAAGGATCACTCGTTGAGAGAGCATCAGAACTCATAGAACCATCAGGATCTTAAACCAGAAGAATGGGCCAAAATCACAGCTGAGCAGTGTATGAGCCTAGTTTCCTCATCCAGGGGGCATTTTGAAGTTGTCATCACTAACAATGGCTTCTCCACTGAGAAATAAACAGTGTGTTCAATGCGAATTCCCTGCATCACATCACTTGATTACATGTAACTTAGTTTATGGACTTATTTCTTTGTATCTGTGGATGACTTGGGTTGTTACCAACATGTGAGAAACATTTCATGATGAAAGCCCCATTATAAATATGTGTTTTGAAAAAAAAAAAAACGTGAAATGTTCAATACTTATTTCACCCCACTGTATATACAAACACACACACTATAAAGCACTTTGATCGCCTTTTTTTTTTTTTTTTTTTTTTTTTTTTTTTTAGCTTTTCATGAAATTAGTCTCAGCCTTATCTTTGCTTGCTGAAGTAGGGAAAGTTTGCATTTGGTGTGGGAAAGAGTTGTCATTCTCAAAAAAAGGAAGTTACCATCAGGTACAGTATATGAGCTGATGTGTGAGTACTATTAGCATATACAGAACTTGTAATTTGATAACCTAGAATATTGAGATTCTCTTTGTGAGTAATGACGATGGATCGGATGAGGAATGAGTACATCAGAGGGACAGCACATGTTAGAGGTTTTGGAGACAACATCAGAGAGACTACATTGAGATGATTTCAACATGCACGGGGTGGGGGGGGTGGTTTGAATATATTGATAGAAGGATGCGGAGGTTGGAACTGCCAGGCAGAAAGTCTAGAGGAAGACCAAAGAGGAGATTTATGGATGTGGTGAAGGACATGAAGGTAGATGGCAAAGATGCAGAGGATAGGATGAGATGGAGGCAAATACTTTGCTGTGGCGACCCCTGATGGGAACAGCCAAAAGGAAATGTTTATATATATATATATATATATATATATATAAGGGCATATATATCAGAAAGGGCAGTGGTGGTCAAGTGGTTAAGGCGCAGGATCGCCGATCCTAAAGTTGGGGATTCGAGTCCCCACAAGGTTGTCACTGTACCCCCAGTGTGGCTAACTGGGTTATCAAAGGCAGGCCATGTCTCTCACTGTCTATGGTGAGAGGCATGTAAAAGAACCATTGTTGACTTTCGTAAAGAGTACACTGCAAAGCCGTCAGCGTGTTTCTAATCAAAACCACTCACCAACCAGCACTGAACCAGCGTGGTGAGTTATTGTTCAAGCCTCCAACTATGAAGGTTGTGGAGGTCATCTGCCAGCAGTGGCATGACAGGCTGATGATGATGATGATGATATCTCAGAGAGAGAGAGAATGACGCCAAACAACATAATCCCTTGTTCCTGCTCGGCTATTCGAACAGGCACCAAACTTCAGGGAAGCATTTTCAAGAAGAGTATGGCTGTTGGGATTTACATATTCAGTCTTCAGAGTACAAGTGAGATCAGGCAGTTATTGGTTGAGAGGACGTGTGGTCTGAGTGGGGCCAGTGGCGTCATGCTTCGGGTGCTGATCAGGAGATTGTGAGTTCAAATCCCAGTTAGACCCTCACTGCGCCAAGACCCCTGGGCAAGGTCTTAACCACAAGTGTGCCTCTGTTCACCCAGCAGTATAAATGAGCATCAGTAAAAACATACTGGGAAGGTAACCTGCGATGGACTCGTGTCCCATCCAGGAGGAGTTGAACTCCGAGTCGCTTCACGCTACAGAAACCAGGGATAAGCCTGATGAGCCACGATGGCTCGGATGTAAAAAGCCCAAAGGACTTTTCCTTTACTTATGTGTGGTCTGAAGTCAGGAACCTGTGCAAGCTACTCACGTTCTTCCTCTTTAACTTTAGCTGATCATGTCCTCACAAAGGTTGCATTATGCACAAAAGGTACTGTCATGCTGGAACAGGTTTGGGCCTCTTAAGGGCCGAGTCAAGAGGAACTGAAATACTGCAGCATTGTAATTCATATATTCTATACAACTGTGTGCTTCCAATTTTGTGGCCACTGATGTGGAAACATATGGATGGCACGGTCAGGTATTCACATACAAGCACAGTACATTATACGACCCAAATTCAGTTCTTGAATTGTAGCACATACTGAGAATGTAAGCATGGGATACATGCTTTTACAATGCACCAAAAGAGCAGCCGACTTTTTCCTAATACAAACAGCGGACGAGCCAATTAGCATAAGAATCTGGAATGAGTGACGGCTCACTGCTTGAACATGTCCCAGTGCTCTTGTTGATTGCCACAGTAGATAGTTCATTTCTGTGAATTTATATTTCAGCAAATATCCAACGGGATTAGAACTAAATATAATTTGAACATGTTTACTACATTTAAAAGGAACGGCACCAAAAAAAAGTTAAAAAGTGCAAAGGCTTTTGATATCAGTCCATTTGATTTCTGATTGAAAAACAGAAATCCCAAAAACAAAGCGTCAATCGAAAACTTCAAAAGTCATTTCAATGAAAATTATAATTATGCGGAAATTTAAAATGCTGTTTGCTTGCTTTGCTCTTATGCAACGGTCAGAAAGAACATCACACATTTATGTGATTTAGAAAAGGATTACACTGAGATTGCACCGTCACGCTTCATACTGTTCACCGTGTTTACCAGCTCTTCTGTATTATAATACACAGCAGTCAAGATACTCCAGAAAAGCGTTCCATAACAGACTAGTTTACAATTCATCAAGTAACATTTCTTTCTTTATTATTCATTTATCAACCATTTTCTGAACCGCTTAATGCTCATTAGGATTTCGGGGAGGCTGGTTCCCATCTCAGCCACCTCTGGGAGAACATGCGGTATACCCTGAACAGCTTGCCAGGCCATTCTTATTATTATTCATTCATTTTCTGAACCGCTTAATCCTAATTAGTGTCATGGAGATGCTGGCACAAATCTCAGCCGACTCTGGGAGAAGGTATGGTACACCATGGACAGCTTGCCAGGCCAATACAGGGCATTACTATTATTATTACTATTATTAATTTGTCCGTTCATTCTCTGAACTACTTAATCCGAGCTATGGTCGCGGGGAGGCTGCCACCCATCTCAGCTGACACTGGGCAAGGGCGGGGTACACCCTGGACAGCTCACCAGGCCATCGCAGAGCCAACACTTGGTGATT
Source organism: Plotosus lineatus (assembly GCA_024760905.1). Taxonomy (NCBI): domain Eukaryota; kingdom Metazoa; phylum Chordata; class Actinopteri; order Siluriformes; family Plotosidae; genus Plotosus; species Plotosus lineatus. The sequence goes on along the minus strand of CM045742.1, from coordinate 32,055,899 downwards.
TGAAATAGACGATTAACCTACCGTGTATGTTTTTGGACTGTTCTTTTTCTGGAAAAAACAGAGTACCCAGAGGCCCACACAAGCACGGGAAGAACATGCAAACTCCACACAGAAACATCTGAGCTGGGAATTGAACACAGGACCTTCTTGCTGTAAGTCGAACGTGCTAACCACTACACTAGCCCATTTCTATTATTTTTACAGTGAAATTCTGACTGGTTTTGGCTGGATTGCACTGAAAACCTCACATGAAGACTTAACTGCAGATCATCATCCCAGCAGAAAATGTTGCCACACTCACGGATTATTGGGTCTTACACCCCTTTTCATCTGATTTTGTCGCTAGTACACGTACCAGACTAAAAGGCGAAGTATTGCACAGGCAAGTGTTATAATTCATCAAGATGAAATCAGATAACCAGATAAGATCTGACCACCAATAAACACCCTACAGCCTCGGGGTACAATTAAAAGTTCTTCCCTGCAGGGTGGCAGCATCACTAATCTTTCTATCAAGTAAATTGAGTAGATACGCATCAGTGAGTTTTTTTTGTTTGTTTGCTTTTAAAGTTGTTTGCTAAATTTATGTTAAAAAGTTTAGTTGGTCATTACGTTTGTCAATCAAATAAATCGTGCCTCTATTTCCTGGTGGTATCATCTCGCACTTCTGAGTCTAAAGCCAGCAAAACACCATTCTGGCAGACACCTCTTTGAAAGATTTTTACGCTGCAAAAAGTATATCTCCAGTTAAAAAGAAATACATGCTATCAAAAAGATCTAGCATTTCCTACTCAAAAGTTGCAAGACATGAGATCAGGGATTATTAAAGCTATTTCTACACTGGAAATACATTATTCATAGATTTGTCAGATTTATTGTCAAATTAAACGATCTGTCAA
>CM045742.1:31997500-32050000 GCA_024760905.1 Plotosus lineatus | reverse complement strand
TTTACCATATTCAGTCGAAACAAGGGTCGTGTATACATGTGTGTGTGCTATATATATCTCCAGACTAGCTAAATATGAAATACAGATTAATTATTGATATAAAGCATAGTGTTGATATATAAATCAGATATACCGTGCCTTTTCCAATGGCAGATGATACACAGACATACTGGGTATGAAAATAACATGGATATCAGAAAACAATTCCATACAATGTACTGCAATACACTTGATCCATTTAGAATAAGAAGGTGAGCGTACATCGACTATTGGTTTTAAATCTGCTAAATTTGGTAGAGTGTATGAATCAAACTCACAGCAATCAGGTCCCTCAGGCCCAGTCTCATCAGTTCAGAGCGAATGTGAATTCTGAAGTCGAGTTCCTCTCCTGTGCTGATCAGAACATTGATGAGCTGCATACAGCCAACCTGAACACACACACACACACACACACGAGACAGGCACACATAAATCACAGATGTTCAAAACAGCAGCATTTATTATTGAACTGTAATGAAAGAAATCGAGTTTTGGAGTTTCCACACAAAGTCAAGTACAAAAACTAAAAAATACATACAAACTTTAACTTGATGACACCTGGTCTGTAGTGTATTGTTAGAACACGTGTGTATGAATATTACCTTCAGAGCAATATTAGACCTGCGCATGCCTGACAGCAGGGGTTGGAATCTCTCGGTGTCCCTCTCCTCAGCCAGCTCAGTTATAGACTCAAGCACACGCTCATGACTGCAGTAAAAGTCATATATACACTTGACAATTCAAGACTTTGTCCAGAAATGCAGAGACATTGAATTATCTTTATATTTATATATTGCTGACAGAAATGTCAGTCAAGTTGTCAAAACTAAAACTTAAAAAGAAAAAAAAAAACGTTTTTGTTTATTTAATTTTTAAAACATCTGATATCAGCTGCCACTATAATAACATTTTCATGTATTCGGGCCTTAAATGATGTTATTCTATTTGTTGCATAACTGTGAACACTCTGGTCGGGTCAGAGTGGCCACACACAGTAAGCATCAGGACAGCATGGGAGCTGACTGGCCATGCTTTCAAAGGCTGGGGTGGATGGCATGCTTGATTACTCAAAGGAGTCTCCGGCCAATCATGGGAGTCTGTGAGCCGATACATATAAGGGATGGATTATGCTTTATTTCCAAATGTGTTACGCTGCCCCTGAATCGGCATGCGCAAGGTGTGGGTAGAAAGCATTCTATGAGTTGGAGGAAACATGTGCTTGCTCTCGTCCCGGCCTGGCTTGTGGTGGTCTCATGATAGGGAGGTATACTTGATGGTAAAAAAAACCGGCAACAACTGAATTAGAGGAAATCATTGTGGATAGGGGTCTTTTCTGATTCTTGTTCGAACAAGTCAGAACAAAACTGAGTACAGTATCATTTACAGTGCGCCTTGCATATTCAATCATTCCAACAAGGCACATACAGACTCTTGTGTACAGACACTTACAGGTTTTCTGGATGCTCAAGAATGCAGATAGCTGACAGCAGTTTAACGGCATCCACCATCATATGAGGGACACTGGGGTTTATAGCTCGGACTAGAAGGGGAATTCCTTCAGCTGACGCCAGCATGGCTTTCAAACCGTACTGAAACACAACAGCATGACATGATACATCCCTGTTACTGTAACATGACCACACAACGGCTGAAAGTGTACGGTGTGCACTAGATGCACTTCATTCAACACATACCTATTACATTATTGCATGCATATACTCTGTGCAATAATTTATTATTCAAGCAAATTAATAAATTAAAAAAGTCAATATGGTCAAGAAAAAAAATAAAATTAAAGTTTATTCAATTTTCTCTGATATCACAAAAACACCTAATTTTATCTCATTAAAAATTAATATATATATATATATATATATATATATATATATATATATATATATATATATATATATATATATATATGAAGTTTCACCTCACTGGCACTCGGGAATAAAATATAAATCAGGGATAAACTACACACAGAAGAGAAGGCCAAGATTGACTAAAAGGAAGGTAAAGCTCCATAATATTTCTGTTGCCAAAATAGTCTCTTTCGAATTTGATTTTTTACTCCACAGAAATAAACAAAAAAACGCAATAAACTTCCAAATCAACTGCACTGATATCTGATTGGGTTTTTCCAGACACATTACCATAGATTGTGCTTTACACACAAAAATCTGTATAGCGGGACTAAGCCGCAGACTGAGGTTGCAGTGCATCAGTTACAAAGTCTATAATCCACCTGCCAAGCGCTGAATGCATCTTCTCACCTTGTTGTTCATGAAGGCTTTGAGGCAGCGAATGATCTCATGTTGGCATTTTACTCCAACACCAGAATTTCTGAGAGAGAGAGAGAGAAAGAGAGAGGTAGAAGCATGGCAACAGTGACAGACAGATGAAGTGATACAGATGCAGAAAGTTCACTTATATTCTTAACATTCTTAAATTTGTACATTTATCAGAAACCAGTTTTCAAACAAAATATAAAATCTCACATGTTCACGTGCATAATCTGTGTCAGTGACATGTTCAGGACGTAGTGTCAATTAATAGAAATGTGACTGAAACCCAAGCAGTTTCTGAGCCATTTCAGAGGCAGGATTAAAAAAAAATTCAATCCGGTTCATCGTATTTTCACAGACAACAAACTGGTTTTCAGCCCAGAAAGTATTATTATTGTGGATGCTTATTTCGCGCAATTTCATACACACACATGCTCGATGCGTATGAGACCCCAGCGCTCCCTGCGCTCCGGCTACCCGTCGCCACTGTACGGCACCAGTTGTTGCGTTGTTCTATCCTTTTGATGCTGAGCGCCAAGCAGGAAGCAACAACTCCCAAATTTTAACGTCTCATGGTATGACGCGGCCGGATTCGAACTCCGACCTTCCGGGGGATAAAGCGGATGCTCTACCAACTGAGCTAAATACCCAGTACATAGTACATAGAGTGGCTCAAATTCTTGGATGACCTGTTTGCATGAGAAGCCGGGAACAAGATTAACGTAACCTAGTAAACTCCAAATTAAATTGTGTGTGTGTGTGTGTGTGTGTGTGTAATCATGGACTTCTGTTTACACAATTTTAAAGGTCGTTTTTTTGAAAAGTGAGTCTCAGTATGATGTCAGCAAAGCCCAAATGAAGACAGACAATCAGATGATTTTAATATATTCAAGCAACACCCACATAGACTTCTGTATGTGTATACACACACAAAATATATATATATTTTTGGAAGAAAAAAAATGTGAAACGGATGACCGCAAGTCGGGGAGCGTCTCTCTCTCTCTCTCTCTATATATATATATATATATATATATTATATATATATATATATATATATATATATATATTATATATATATACACACACATACATATACACACACACACACACACACACACACACACACTGTATACAGAATATGAAAATGAGTCTTAAGTGAGAAACTTTCAACAAGTAATAGAGATAGGAATCTTTTTGGTGGGCTGGTGTTTGTTCACCACTGTAATTGTTGCTGCTATGAAAACAAAGCTGTATATTTGTCTTTTTTAAAATTAAATGCTTCAGTAATAAACAGCATATCTATTCTATTTACATGTCGCACTATCGTTGTAATACTGTACATCATGCCCCGTATCTCACACAAGTGTGTCATATACATGTGGTGGTGGCCAGTTCCACATCATTAGGCTAGTGATTTAAATCAGTTTTACTTGTGTTGTATATAGTTAGGCATGTGCATTATCTCGGAAGAAACACATGTTTCAGGAAACAACTTCTTTTAAGAGTTTCCTGAAATTTCTGATTAAATAATAAATAAATGGTAACGTGCACACTAAGATCAACCTACTTAGATTGTGTACCTTCGGAATGTGTTCTGCTCATGTTATTAGTTATTACAGTACAAGATCAGAACATTATGGTAAGTATTTTTGATTGAGTCCTTGTATAGGGAAAGTTGTGCATGACATGAGCACTGGTGGTAAGATAGGCAGATGTATCCAATGATGTAATGACATGGCTATATGATGGTACTTTACACCCCAGTAAATTGTTTCTAAAAATGCTTCCAAATTAAAATTGAACAGAACTCACAACAGGTTCACACTGGTGGAAATGGTACAGAATATCACTCTGGGGTGTTGCCTGCCATCTCAGTACATTTAAGCATTAGTTCACAGTCATATAAACCTGTATATAATTACACCAGAAGAAGTGTATATGTTTATGAGGCATCTTACGGGTACTCCTCTTTATCATCCTGGAGTCTCTTGAGAAAGGTAAGCAACAAAAACAATCCCTCCTCTCCAAACGTCTGCACCCAGCTGTAGCACACACACACACCAAAAACACTGTTAATATTCTTATGCATCATAAGAGGTACATCACTGTGTGCACAAGCATGAGAGAGAGAGAGAGAGAGAGAGAGAGAGAGAAACAGAGACAGACCTGACGGGGTTGTTATTAAGAGAGACGCGAAGAGACTCAAGGCAGCTGAGCAGTTGTGAATCTCTGGGTTCAGTTCTCAGCTCTTGAATGTACATTACAGCAGACTTGGAGCTCTCTTTCTGGTTTTGGCCCTGCACACACAAACACACACATACACATGCACGCACAGAGTAATTACATTTGCAATCATTAAATATCTACATAGAGAGACCTTCCCGTCTCATATGCTCTCAGACTATTCATAGCTCTACATTACAGAGTAAGCATGTAATGATTCACCCACTTCACAATACTGGGATAATTTTCAATTCAATTCAGTTTTATAATTACATTTTAACAAAAAATAAAATAAATAAAAGAAAAAAAATTTGAACAGCACAGTGGCTCAGTTGTTAACACCGTCACCCCACACTAAGAAGGTTCCACTGTGCATGGTATTCCGCAGGTAATAATCCGCAGTTTCCTCCCAAATTGCAAAGACATACAGTATATACACACACACACACATATATATATACACACACATACATACATATACACACACACACACATACACACACACACACAATATATATATATATAAAAACTCTCAACTGCCCAAGAGTAAGTAATTACCCCTGTACATTAGCACAATATTCTATCCTCGGTGTCCCTTCCAGTGTTTTTATGCATGAAATATTTCATAGAAATCAGATATCAGTAATAATATGTAACCACGACTCAGAATGCCCCTCTGTTAAGTAGAATAAATGTCAATCTATACATCAGTCAGGAGCTTCACCGGAGTATAATACATTTACACAAAAACATCTCATCACCTGTAGTCATGAGGTAGGAATATCATTCTTTTTTAAGTCAAGCCACCTTTAAACAGTTGAACTGATAACAATGTGAACTATATTCTTAACCATTACTCTTTACTGAAATTATTCCATTTTATCCAGTTATTCAATACAACTTAATCACATTTATGTCATCTGGCAAACCCTCTAATACAGAGCGACTTTCAATTGTCATTTTATACACAACTGATTGTTAAGGGCCTTGCTCAAGGGCTCAACAGTAGTGATACTGAGGATTGAGCCACCAAATCACATGGCCTTGGTAGGAATGTCTTTAAAACTCACCTGTGAACTACAGCAAGTAATTTCAGATGGATTAGGTAAATAGTCAAGAGAAGCAATAAAGTGAACCTAAAGTGTACTGCTTCATCATAAGGGGTCTCCAGGGCACAGTCTGAGATTCATTGACAAAGAATGTGCTCTCAGTAACTGCTAGTGTGTGTGTGTGTGTGTGTGTGTGTGTGTCTTACCGCTGTAGATGTGTGTAGGTATTGAGAGACCATCTCTCTCTTTATGGCAATGTCCTTCTGTCTCAGTGGCACTTGCTTCTCCTCATTTAGATTCATGTCAACCTAATGATATATGAATTCTCTGTGTTTAATTAATTACATTCAAATGCCATTTTAAATAACTTCAGTAGTCACATTTCTCCGTTTTGCACACACACACACACACAAAACTGTCTCACCAGCATTTGCTCAAAGAGCTCCAGGATGTAGTCATCACTGTGGTCCTGCAGCATGGCGGCTTGGGACGGAACCTCATAGAGCATCGCAGAAGAGTGTCTGTGCCCCGTCGTGCCCGACTTCTCCTTCTCCTTCTTTATCCGCATGCTTGTGAACCGCTCCAGCTGCCACATAATGAAAGATCAAAAATGTTGGTGTGAGGGTGCCGAACTGAGTACCCGCCAAAGAGATGGCACTGGGTGTGTTCAACACACCTCTAACAAAAAGACCACATCACAACCGATATGCAGTGTTTCACCTCCATTAGTCTGAAGTGTGAATCAGATTCGATAAAGAATCGAAAATACAGAATGGACAGAATAACTGACCAGCTCATGTTAGTGATTAACTTAACGGGAGCCATGACTGCTTTTTTTTTTCCTGTCGTGACACATCTACTAGTGATACATGCATTGATATCTTAGTAGTAGATTAGCCAATCAGATCCAATCAATCTTAATGAGTAGAGAGAATGTCTTTAACTCCAGACTAGAATTCCAATCAGATCACTGATACTGAAAGGTTTCTCCCACGGAAGAATTGCTATTAAACTTTCTAATTTCCATATAACACTTCGCTCACACACAGCCCGTTGATAAGTGTGAACCATGGGTGGGACTACTGTGGCCATTATGGTTTGTTTTGGAGGCAATCTGTCAGAAATATGGGCAGGAGGCAAATGAACGCCATTGACTGAACACAGCTGAAATGATGCCGGTGCCAAAGTGCCAATTTTCAACATGTCCACACTATCAGAAAATGAAAGCCATGCCCTACTGGTTCTGAGAATGGCTCTCTAGCACCCAAATATTTTGACTAAAGTGCTCAGGACACATTCAGAATGATGCCTCAGTTATGAATACTGCTGCAAAACTCCCTTTGGCTCGGCCATTACAGTAGTAGTACTGTATAAAACTATCTAACCAATATCCCTGCACATCCTAAAGCAGTGAGAAGCATTTGCCCAATTCTTCAGTTTACACCGTACTAAGGCAGAAGCTGAAGTTCCCTTGAGCACTTAGCTACACTGACAGTAGCAACAGAAAAACATACTTTATAAATCACATTTAAGGAAAAGTCAGTTATCACACAACTGTTCCTTTCATAAAGTTAACAATATAAAAATGACACAGAACAGTCAGTAGGTGTCACTGCTTCTCGTCAAACCTCGGCACACGTACTCCACTCAGACAAAAGAATATTAAACATAGATACCTCAATTCACCTTCAATCTCAAACTGTACAATCAACACTTCAGCAGACTTTATAAAAGCATAACAAGCATGCGCGCACGCGCACACACACACACTCTGGAGCTAAGACACAACTGTGCAAATGATACTGGGGTGTATTTCAGTACAGAGGTGCATTCTGAAAGATACTACAGAATGAAATCTATTCTATTGCTTACAGATCTGCACTGATGAGCCAGTTCAAGATGTATTACAAAAAAGAAATACTCCAGCATTTTCTAAAAGATTCAAAGGGTTTAGGAGAGTTTTCTGAACTGCTTTCATTATTTTTTTTTTCATTCATTTAGCTCGATTTTAATGTACAGAAGTATTACATTCAAAGTATCAAATTAAATGTCCTCCTTCTTTCTTGAATACATGTCAATAAAAAGACACAGGGCATATCCCTGCAAAATGCTGACTGGCCTGAACATGCACAGGGGGAGGTCCTGGAGATCAGTAAGGAGATAAAAAAATAAATCACTGTAACTATTATTAAAGGAATTGGAAACTTTCCTAATCTTTCAGAATGCAGTTTAAATACTGAGCAGCTGGTAGATGCCATGACAAGCACAAGCTTGTTTTAACATGAAGCAGTGCTGCTGGACACTGCACACAGACTGACACGGAACACATACAGTGAGTGCTATGTGGTGGTTAAAGGTTGCAGGTGAAGGGGTAACTGGGATGATGGTGATCCAAATCTGTGTTGCTGTGACATGTGGCATTGAACAGAGTGAGGGGAGTTAGCCAAGCAATACAAACACACACAGACAGTGTGTATGGCCGGGGTGGGAACACACACACACACACACACTTATCCACCTACCTCATCAGGAATAAGTCGTTTGAAGGTCTGTACAAAGGAGGAGGAGAAAAGGAAAAGACCACAAGTCATCACTGAAAATTACAAGCTTTAAATTATCGGCTGATCTATACATCAGAGAAAATTAAAATTGGAGCACTGAACCAATCAATGATACATTACATATACATGATTAGTAACTGAAGGCTGACGTACAGGGAGATCGATACACAGGAACTAAGTGAGATAAATATTTTAAAATGTATTTTAAAAATTGCAATCATGTAATCTGCCACAAGAGGGCAGAACAGCACAGCACACTGACCATCAGGAAAATTTTCACTGACGAAGAAAAAACCTGCTGAAATAATCACCATGTGTGTCCTAACACCAGCAATGCATAAACACCAGTAATGTAACACCACTAAACACTTACTGTACATTTTAATTATGTCATGGCAAGGACTTAAATAAATATACATGGTATACCCAAGGGGTTTGGGGGGTTAGTACTTAAAAACTAATGTTAAAAATAAATAAATAAAATGACAAACGATGTTTCAAACAGATCCAAGTGCTTGTTAAGCTCCACAGTTATCAGCAATTCAAATAAATTTAATATATGCTACATGGGAATGGCATAATCTGATTGGTCCACGACCAGGAGATAAAAACCTTCCCAGTGAATAATAGTTTAATTGAAATGATGGACACCCATAATTTGTCATGATCACTTGGAGTAGGAAGCTTGATTAATAGAACATTTTAAAGTAGAAATTTTAATCCGAAAGTCTCTTCTTAGTCTACTTTTGCTTTTATCTCATTTGAACACCTACAATTCTCGTGAGTTGTTGTCTATCATTTCTAAAAAAATAATGTCATCAAAACACCCAGCTAATACAAACCTGTAAATATTTTCAATTTCACACAAATATGCTTCAATTCCATTTACTAACTGAATTTACTTCAGGAGTAACAGTCTGTTTCCATCATCAGCCACATAAGGTACGTACACAAATTAGGCAGAAAGTTCAACTCCTACCGTAGCAATGGTAATTATAATAGCTAAATATTTTAATTAATAATCAAAAGCCATCCAGAAGTTTGCAAAACACCAAAGCACCAAGTCATACAAATGTTTACTACATAAAATCCATTGATTTCATTTTCCCATTCAATCAGATGTTTCAGGTAAATATTTCTCTCTCTCTCTCACACACACATACACACACACACAATTTGGCAGCGTGTGTCCAACCCCCAAGAGAGACTTACACTGTTCTCATTTATACAACTGAGCAGCTGAGAGTTAAGGGCCTTGCTCAAGAGCCCCACAGTTGCAGTTCTGTGGTAATGGGGCCTAAACCACCAAACCCTTTCAGTCAGTCATCCAGAGTCTTAACCACTGATCCAGCCACCCACCCCCACACCTGCTAAATCTGCTCAGCACTCATCCCTGTTGCACACTTGCAATCCTTCATTAATCAGTCAAAGACAACACACACACACACACACACACACACAGCTGTACTTGTTTAATATCTATATATACATTCACAGATCAGGTTAAACAGTACAGTGCTTTAAGCTCCACATCCAAACAAAGAACCTCGGACACCCACCCACCTACAGACAATAAACTTCTGCTGTGCTATCAGTTTGCCTTTTGCATTGTGTCACACTCCTATATTCTCCTGTGCTTGTGTTAAACACATACTGGGCCTGTTAGCATTGGTTTCGACTTTGTGTGGGAGGTAATGAACAGGTTAAGTATAAATACATCCTCAATTTATTCAAGAAGGTAATCAGTTTAATCAAAGTGTGTGTGTGTGTGCACACTACAGCAATCAGGAAATGGTTACAAAATGAACAGGTGGTTTAAACTTGAACTGGGTGAGATACCAACATTGCTGTTTTTGGTTTTCAGAACTGGATCCTGTTGGTATTATGACTAAGAGAGAAAATAGAACGGGGATGACGTGGTGCCGTGTTCTCTTTTCCTTCACTGATTGAGGTGCTATTATACTGTCAGTCTTCCTTTCGGCTTTTTTCCCCTTTTACTCGGGAGTCGCCACAGCGAATCATCTGATTCGCACGTTTGATTTGGCAGAGGTTTTTATGTCGGATGCCCTTCCTGTCCCAACTCTTTTTAGCAAGGGACAGAAACACGCTGACGACTTTGCAGCTACTCTTTACGAAAGTCTGCACTGGTTCTTTTACATGCCTCTCACCATAGACAGTGAGAGACATGGCCCGCCTTTGATAACCCACCAAAATGATTTTTTTTGGGGGGGGGGGGGGGGTCGGGGTCAGTGACATCCTTGTGGAGAGTGGGACTCGAACCCCCAACCTTTGGATCATCGATCCAGCGCCATATACCACTAGACCACCACTGCCCCAAAATTTTGCTTCATAATCATCATCATCATAATGATAAGCATTATCATAGTCATTATTATAATTATGATAATTCTAATTAGTATTATCATGGTCATTGTCATAATTATCATAACAGTAATTGTTATTAAATAATAATTATCACTATTATAATTGTTATATCACGATCCTTATAATACTACGGTTATGATTATATTATGATTATAATTAATATATGATCATTATAATTGATATTCTATCATTATTATCATCATCAACATTTCTATTACAATCATGATCATTATCAGTCATCATCATAATCATTACTATCAAAATTTATCATCATTATTGTGGGAACAAGTTTATATTTTCAAAAAACAGGGTTTTATGCCTGGCTCAGCCTATACCAGTGATAAGTAATATACTAGTCCTTCTCAAAAAATTAGCATTATTGTGATAAAGTTCATTATTTTCTTTAATGTACTCCAACTGAAATATTTCAGGTCTTTTATCGTTTTAATACTGAATTTTGGCATACAGCTCATAAAAACCCAAAATCCCCATCTCAAAAAATTTGCATATTTCATCCGACCAATAAAAAAAAGGTGTTTTTAATACAAAAAAAAGTCAACCTTTAAATAATTTTATTCAGTTTATTTATTTATTTATTTTATTTATTTATTTAAGGGACAATGTACAGGAACATTAAGCTCATAGAGACAGAGATGTACTGTACCAGATTATAGCTTAATAGCTAGTTTCCATCTGTAGTCCCTAATTTAGAACGGCCAATTAACCTACAGTGCATGTCTTTTGGATGTTATGCACTTATGCAGTTATGCACTCAATACTTGGTCGGGAATCCTTTTGCAGAAATGACTGCTTCAATGCGGCGTAGCATGGAGGCAATCAGCCTGTGGCACTGCTGAGGTGTTATGGAGGCCCAGGATGCTTCGAAAGCGGCCTTAAGCTCATCCAGTGTTGGGTCTGGTGTCTCTCAACTTTCTCTTCACAATATCCCACAGATTCTCTATGGGGTTCAGGTCAGGAGAGTTGGCAGGCCAATTGAACACAGTGATACCATGGTCAGTAAACCATTTAGCAGTGGTTTTGGCACTGTGAGCAGGTGCCAGGTCGTGCTGAAAAAGGAAATCTTCATCTCCATAAAGCTTTTCAGCAGATGGAAGCATGAAGTGCTCCAAAATCTCCTGATAGCTAGCTGCATTGACCCTGCCCTTGATAAAACACAGTGGACCAACACCAGCAGCTGACATGGCACCCCAGACCATCACTGACTGTGGGTACTTGACACTGGACTTCAGGCATTTTGGCATTTCCTTCTCCCCAGTCTTTCTCCAGACTCTGGCACCTTGACTTCCGAATGACATGCAAAATTTGCTTTCATCCGAAAAAAGTACTTTGGATCACTGAGCAACAGTCCAGTGCTGCTTCTCTGTAGCCCAGGTCAGGCGCTTCTGCTGCTGTTTCTGGTTCAAAAGTGGCTTGACCTGGGGAATGTGGCACCTGTAGCCCAGTACACTGCTTCCACAGGTCCCCAAATGTCTGGAATCGGCCCTTCTCCACAATCTTCCTCAGGGTCCGGTCACCTCTTCTGGTTGTGCAGCGTTTTCTGCCACACTTTTTCCTTCCCACAGACGTCCCACTGAGGTGCCTTGATAGAGCACTCTGGGAACAGCCTATTCGCTCAGAGATTTCTTTCTGTGTCTTACCCTCTTGCTTGAGGGGGTCAATGATGGCCTTCTGGACAGCAGTCAGGTCGGCAGTCTTACCCATGATTGCGGTTTTGAGTAATGAACCAGGCTGGGAGTTTTTAAAAGCCTCAGGAATCTTTTGCAGATGTTTAGAGTTAATTGGTTGATTCAGATGATTAGGTTAATAGCTCGTTTAGACTACCTGAACATGATATGCTAATTTTTTGAGATAGGGATTTTGGGTTTTCATGAGCTGTATGCCAAAATCATCAGTATTAAAACAATAAAAGACCTGAAATATTTCAGTTGGTGTGCAATGAATCTAAAATATATGAAAGTTTAATTTTTATCAGTACATTCCAGAAAATAATGAACTTTATCACAATATGCTAATTTTTTTAGAAGGACCAGTACATGCCCCCACACATTCATTCACGATCATGACAATAATTGGTAGAAAAGAAAAGAAAAGGAATAGTTTCAAATCTATCCATTCTGCTGTTGTTTTTATGCATGTTCTTTTCAAACACAAGTGTAAACCAGTTTCACTTCCTACCCATCAGGCAGTGCATCCTAATCACATAACTATCACCACCTCAGGAGGTTGAAAATTACCACCCGAGTCCCCTGAGACACATAAAATCAACCGTTGAAACAAAGCCACACAATCAGATTCGAGATAGATGCCATCTACCCTCTTCCACATACATGAGCTTACAGAGGTCCATGATTGTTTAGTGTGGTTGAGATGGTCAGGCGAAAAAGAATAAAACTGACTGTTCAATCTGGGTGGAAAGGATGATCGCAAATATTCCTGACCATAAATGACTGTGGAATTACTGGGGAAAAGGACTGACACCTTGTGTTAGTTTAACATTATCTTTAAGCGTTCACATGACCAATTGATGTACATCTTACACCAACCTATCAGAAATTAGTTTTTTGACTTGATGACCTGTTTCAATGAAACGTCACCTACCTATTACAGATGAAGAAAATCAGACCATTTCATAATCTATATTGATTATTATATGTGGCGATTATGCGCATTTGGTAATGTTCTCAGGAGTAGTTGACATTTAAGAAGTGATATTTAATTTACTAATGCAGCTCTGTACTGTATACATAAGGCTTTTAAGGTTTAGCGGTGTGGATGAACTTGCAGAATCCCAATTACAAATGAAACAGGCACCTAGATGTCGTGACATCATCCTTCGTGATTCCCATTCCAATCACCATGTGATTAGTACTACAGGATTTTTCTATTTAAAAATTTAATATGTTCAGCTTTTTTAATCAGCAAAAAACACCCAGATGGTAAACACACCCAGCCTGTCCTCAAAAAACTGGTTTGACACAATGAGAAGCTGTGCACCAGAGTAGGAATGGTGTAGAAATGCAGTGGAATCCAAAAGGGACATGGTACACATTCCATAGACATAATATACATGGGTTCAACTTGAGACATGTTGAAAAGTAGTGCAGACGTGGTCCAATCAGGATGCAGTAAGAACCTGATCAGGACATTGTACTGACGGCACTGACGACATAACACCGTCACCATAATCTAGGAGGGGCTCCACTGATGTGGTACAAACAAGGTGCTGACTTGCCAAGTTGTAAACATGAAACTTGCAGAATGTATGAAAAGTACAGTGCTGGTACGGGATTTATCCAGACCAGTCCAACACAGTGAGAATGTAGTAGGTTCATGGTGCAGTCTGACTGGTTGCAGTCCACACATACATAAACAGACAACCCCTTAAATGGGTCAAATTTAATATCAAATTTCACAAAAATCAGACTGCTGTATAAAGGTACACAAAGAATCGCACCTTATTCATGGACACTGGTGCAACTTATCACAGGTTGGGGGGGGGGGCACGCCAGCAAGAATGCAAGGAACAAAATAGCACCCAGAGGCTCACATAGCCAAGGCAGTCATCTGCCAGGAACATCTTTGGGCCACATACCGGACAATGCAGTAAGAAAAAGAGCAAGAAGACCAACATCAAGACAGCATGACCAAGAGAACTAAGATACTAGAAAATACCAAGGGGCAGTCAGTCAAATACCAATTGTTACATTTCACATTTTTGTGCTTTATTAAATCTTTATCATTGACTTATGTCCAGACTCCGGAGTATGAACACAATTAGAATGCACTGAGATGAGTATGCACATCTAAGATGCACCGAGAATCTGGCATGTGGACGTAGAAATTTAACGGCTCCTTTTGACAATGCCCACTCTGTGTTTACCTAAATATTTTGGGTGCAGTGCGGTCTTCCTCCTAGTGTGATGGGGCGAAACCAAAAGGTTTTTATTTCACTGTACTGGATTGTTTACAATACTGGATTCTCACACTTAGGGAACACTCGCACTCATTCTCATACTTCGGGAAATAAATTCAATGCTTTAAACTGTCGTTGAACAGGTTCAAGTTTTTATTTGACAAACTTCATCACAAGGTAATCAAAAGCCTGTGTGCGAGAGCCTCAGGTGTGTATTTATACAAACATTTAACATAAATACAAAAACAGATCAATTGCACACTGCTGCTGCAGATATTTACTTAAAGCCACTTGTTCCTAAAAGGCCAAACATGTATTAGTTTCTTATTTCAAACTAAAACATTGAATGCTGGACCTCACTGCTGAGGCTGCTGCCCCTGCAACAGAACCCGACCCTGGACCAGGCGGATGATGATGATGATGAGGAGGATATTGCGCACTTGCATGTGTGCGTGGGTGTTGCCTCTCTGCAGTGTTTGTGTCCTTGGCCGAGCTTCTAGTGAACCAATGTACTGTGAAAAGCAATCTAACCATGTCCATTGGAGCAAAAGAATATTTTCCGCTTACTATGCAACAAAGTGCACCTCCATGTTAACTGCTCATCTAAACCAAGCTTTACAGCCACATTTCAGAATCAGCTTTTTATTCAAGATGATTTATAAAATGAATACAATGAACTGTTAATGACCTTAATAGTAAAAATGCAGTGATTTGTTCAGTAATGCACTCCTTATGACAACAAAGTGTGAAGTATTCTCCGATAACGCCTGACAAGAGAGCATGAGGTCTTCGACCACCGCTCAGTAAACATCCTCCTCTAGAGTTGCAAGTGCTATCATCACGCTATCATCTTTCAGTGGGAGGTGTGTCAGAAGACCAGGATCGCCATGTCACAGGCTTGTTTCGGTGGTAATTTGACAATTTTGACCATTTTTGTGCAGAGTTGGTATGTGTTAATCATTATCCTTAGGGAGGCTCCAAACGAAAAAGCAGCAGTTGTAATATTTTGCGAGAGGCAGCCGAGGTTTTTTTTTTGGTTGTTTTTTTTTTTGGGGTGGGGGGCGGCAGGATTTACTTTTTATTCCTGTTTCATCTTTTTGCTTTGGTTGTGGATGTTTAAGACATCCAAAATGCATGCTTAAACAAAAAAAAAAATATATATATATATATATATATATATATAAAAAAAGATAATATAAATGGGGAATGCAAATATAAATGGTGCAGGTTGATGAGATACTCTCAGAGGAGCACTGCGGCATGTTTTGGGGTTTTTTTTAACAACCAAGTCCATTAATAAACACTGTTTTTACCAATCATTTCCAGGGATGCTAATAAAACTATAAATGTAACTATTTAAGTAAATAACAGGTATTACTCTAGCCACTGAAGTAATATCACTGACTCATCTGCACTAGTGTACACGGATTACAATCCAATTCTCTACCCTAAGGGCAAACACAGAAAGAGCACAAACATTACACACATCAGGAGAGAGCAAGAAAGCGAGCGAGAGAGAGCGAACGCAAACAAGCAAGAGACAGCGAGAGATTTTTCTACATGAGGAGCTTTATGATGCTGATGCTAAAGAGACAATTACATGCCTGAGGGACAACTCAGTGAAGACGGCAAACAACTACGAGGCAATATGGCAAGTGTTCTCTCTCCATTACTCACATATATTGGGGGGCAAAGCTAAACAAGCCATCACAAAACAAATGACTGTCCAGACATGCACAAGTCTCTTGAGATAATCGCACAGGAAACAGTGAGTGCATGTGTGAAACAGCAGTGTAAAGTTATCATGAATGGATCTGAAAGATGCAGTGTGTGTTGAAGTGTTCGAAGCGACATGCTTAAAATATACACTGCTGAATCACTGTACATATGTACGGACGACCGACACACACACACACACACACACACACACACACACACACATTGCTATAGAAACCACATGTAATAAAACTCCTTTTTAAACTGGATGAGGAAACTTGACAGTGCTGATCCATGCATGTTACAAACCTGTGTGTGCAAAAATGTGCTTGGTCTCTGTTTATCATGGCTGATTACGATGCTCAGGCTGCTTGCAATCTTATTCAATTTGATAACTCAGTTGTAATTTATGACATATGCTGTGCAGTGTGTGCACCGCTCAGGTACGACAGACTCCCTTCAGAAATGAGATTTCAGTAAAGACCTGAGCTAAGACTTTAGGTGTTCTTGTAGTCCTTTAGGTTTAATTTCAGCAGATTGTAATTAACCCACATGTAAATGCTTGTAGGGGCGGTGGTGGCCTAGTGGTAAAGGGCACTGGATCACTGATCCTAAGGGTGGGGGTTCGAGTCCCACTCTCCACAAGGTTGTCACTGTCTCCCAGTGCAGCTAACTGGGTTATCAAAGGCCGGCCATGTCTCTCACTGTCTATAGTGTGAGGTTCATGTAAAAGAACCATTGCTGACTTTCAACAAGGGTAGCTACATAGCAGTCAGCGTGTTTCTGCCCTGCGATGGCCTGGCAAGCTGTCCAGGGTGTACTCTGCCCTCGCCAGGAGTCGGCATGGATGGGCCCCAGCCTCCCCTCGACACTAATTAGGATCAAGCGGTTACAGAAAATTAATGATAAATGCTTGTAATTATTTTTGTTTTCACTTTAATTATCTTTGGAGTTTTCCCTCCACACACAATATTTATAAGATGGTTTTAACATTTCATGAAATGCTATTGTCTCACTTCACTTTTCACTAAAAATTCAGAAAATGTATAAAATCAATTTCTAATGCTGATACATTTCACTCCCACCTTTTCTATACGCAACAACTTGAGCTTGTAGTCGTAGCTTACGTTCACCTCATGCTCCAAAATGTACAAGGGCACCAACCTGTTCCTAGTTATAGGAGTACATGCATCACCTACAATCTTTTCCACAGTGTTGTTCTTTTTTTATTCCTGGTTGCTCTGGGCATTTCTATCGCTGAACCTTTCAGAATGATATGAGCTCCCAATTCCGAGTGGATCACCACTTTGAAATCCCCCATGTGTGTGGTCCTATTTTGACTGCATCTTTAGGTGTGTGGTACATTGAAATAAAAGACCTTGAGTAAAGCTTTAGAAGTATGAAAATGTAATTTTACATTCCATAAGACACGTATGGTATGTGTGTACACTGCTAATGGAACCACACTTGCGACACCTACTGTTGTCTAAAAGTTCAAGGTAAATAAAACCATATCGAAATCAGACCATTCGCTCGTTAAAACTATTCCTCAACAAAGGGTTGCAAAGGTTTTGGTAGGATTGGTAGAATCTTTTGTGGGTTTTCATCCACACTACACAAAGGTTTTTGTAAAGCACATAAGTGTGGTGGCGTAGTTAAGTTGGGTTACTGATCCAAAGGTCAGCGGTTCAAGCCCCGCTGTCACCACTGTTGGGCCCTTGAGCAAGGCTCTTAACCCCCAATTGCTTAGTTGTATATCAAAAAAAAAAAAAAAGAAGTTTCTTTGTGATTGTATGTCGCTCTAGATAAGAATGTCTGCCAAATTCTGTAAATGTAAATTAGTGAAACTGTACTCAATAGAACAAGCAGAGCAAGTTTGAAATTCCCAGCTTCAGTGCAAGGCAAGTCAATGTCCAGAAACCTTACATCAAGTTTTCCCTCTGTGACCTTGAAAAGGAAATCAAGGTCACTCACACACAAACAGATCCTAGCACTCAGTACTGGGACCAGCATATCAAATTTGAAAGCCCCAGTTTCAATACTCAGCAAGTAAATGTCCAGAAACTAAAGCGTGACGGACAGATGGATGGACAGAACCCGTTTCTCTAGCTAAAGAGTGGGAGCTGCTAAAAAAAACGGGAAGGGAGGAAAAACTTGTCATATCAAACTAAGATATTCACAGAATCGGTTGCAAATCGAATCGACACCAAGTGATAACATATCAGCTGTTTCCTGGTGATGCACATCCCCTAATATTAATCCACCCTGACTACTTTGACCAAAATACCTCCAAAGAAACGTAGTCAACCTACTAACTGTTGTCACACACATTGAAGATGTTTCAACTCACAATTACGTACAGTTGAGATTACCGAGAAGTCAATAGTTAAACTCTGATTGATGGTTGAGTAAGGCATCAGTGGGAAACTGGCACATATCTGAGATAATCAGGGCTCTTTCACAGGCCACAGCAGTCATGTATCTGCAATGAGAGTGAAAGCAAACAGGCTGCTTCCAGCCGCGGATCATCAGCCTTCAGCGGCGTTCAATCTGGGCTGGATACGTTCCTCTGCTGCCATGGCGACAGCTGTCTTTTGATGTGTGTGTGTGTGTGTGTGTGTGTGTGTGTGTGTGTGCGTGCTTGCTTTCATTTTATTGTTGAGATGATGTCAGAAGTCAAGGCAGCACAGCCACACCCTTGAGAGCAGTAGGCCACTTCCTGTGCAAAGTTCTTAGTCACATTCACTGATATCCACAAGCGGTATACAGTATCACCCAATGCATGCTTTCCAAAGTTACTTTATAGAACTGCTGCAGCTTCACAACACCGCGCTAGAGTCTGTCCCTTGCCCCAGTGTGCCAAATTCATCAGCATCTTTCATTTACAGGAATTAATCTTGTTTATCTGTCATTCTCAAACCAAACACTGTACAATATGACTGCACAGAGTGCAGACTAACAGGTCTCAACAAACAGGGGATGTAGAAACGGTACATATACTGAGCAAAATACAATAGAGTACAGTACAAAAACTGAAATATAACTGCGCCAACAGATTTTTCTCAGCTGCAAAATTTTATTTTCTACATTTTGAAGCGGAGAAAACAGAGTGACTGGTGAGGGAACTACTGTTCACTACTGTTGCGTTTTTATAACAATTAACAGGAACAAACTTGTCCGGTGGCCATTTCACACCGTTGCATTTATATGCTTATAAAGGGGCAGTGGTGGTCTAGTGGTGTAGGGCGCTGGATCGCTGATCCAAAGGTGCCCCCCCCCCCCCCCAGTGCAGCTAACTGGGTTATCAAAGGCGGGCCATGTCTCTCACTGTCTATGGTGAGAGGCATGTAAAAGAACCATTGCTGACTTTCGTAAAGAGTAGGCTGCAAAGTCGTCAGCGTGTTTCTAAAAAGGGTTGTGAAAGGAAGGGCATCCGACATAAAAAAAACCTCTGCCAAATCAAATGTGCGAATCAGATGATTCACTGTGGCGACTCCCGAGTAACAGGGAAAAAGCCGAAAGGAAGACAGACAGACAGACATTTATATGCTTATACAGTAAAATGATATCTTGATTATTAAATAAACTGAAGTAATTCGAAACATATAATACAAGAGGAACAAAATGTGTTTAAACAAAATCAGCTTCATGTGAGTAGCTGCGGCATCATACCAGCATCCAACTGTTTCAATCCACTTTGCCATGGACTATTTCCCTACAAGAGCATGACCCAAAAATTACAGTCATCACTTGTTTTGTAAATATGACAGACCATAAGCAAAATGCTCACAGACATTGTTTTGTGAAAGGTATAAAGTACCTATGTGCACTGGAACAGGAACACACCCAGGGGAACCAACTACAAGCCGGAGGGGGGGGGAGAGAATCCTTTCTGCAGTGAGCGGAATCAGTCTGAAGCTCATCAGGTTGCACATCACAAGGCCGAAAATATACGGACACACACCCGGCATCCATGTTTTCTTAATAAAATTGCACCAGAAAGCTGGAAGTATAGAATTTCATAAAATGACTCTTCATGTTGCATCATTAAGTTTTCATTTCACTGGAACCAAAGAATATAGCCACACCCCTGTATATAGAGTGGTAGTCTGCATCTGAATAAAGGGTCTTCTCTTAAATCCACCACTTTATTTTCTACTATTTATTTCTCCCACAGGAATGCTTCTCTTCTGATTCCAGCTGATTTATGGGAGACTTTGCTCCAAGAATAGTGTGATACGTTTGCACACTAGAGATTAAAAACAATCGGGAAAACTGTCTAAATAAAATAAGTACACATTTGTATTCAGACGTACTGGGTTTTCTGTACAAATAGTTTGCAAGTATGATTATTCGTACACAGTCACGCCTTACCAGGGCTGGAGTAGGATCACCCAAACAGCCTGTGCCGAGCTTGACATTAACCACCTTATTACGTGTGCAATGAATTGGAATGACGACTGTGCACCAGGCCTCAAAATACTCATGATGAAATAAGTACGAATCCGCACAACACTCCATTTTCAAGTGGAAATCCTTCCTATTAGAGTGAAGGTCATAACAGTTAAAGGGGCTACAGCCGGAATGCGTTATTCAACCTGCACAAATTTGGTTCACTGACTTTTTTTGCACCAACTCAGGTGTCCACCAACTTTTGATCCTACAATATTTCTTCAGTGGATCACAATAAGGGGCGTGATCATGTACCTTCACGCACCCAAAGCTAAGTTTAGGGAAGCTAAAATAAATTTATATATATACATACATACACATACACACCATGCTCCTCGCATTTTCCAACCATGCTTTCCCGCCATGCCTGCGGACCCCCGACAATCCCGAAGCGCATTCCACGAGGACAAGTCTTGATTTGAATACCCATCGCCAAGATCACCTTTTTCACAACAAGCACCGAGTGGTTCATCCCACATTTCTAATCCAATCAACATTTGCGTTGCATGGTTGCAAGCTTGAGTGCCGCTCACGCAGGAGACGTACGTGAAATTTCAAGTGTGCTATTGAAGGGGGTGCAAGTCACAATCCTCGCAATTTAGAGGGGCATAGTAAGTTACACTCCTGCGATTTTTTCCCCTGCGATACACAGTGTATTATAGACATATAGAATGTAGATGCAGAAATTTCTCCTCTGGTCAGTAATGAGACTCCTTGTTAGTTTATATTAATGGAATATCTCCATACCAAGCATGTGACATTTTGAGGTGAATAATATCAGACACCATTTGGCAGAGTTAATTGTTTGACCAAATCATAATGCTTTCACTCGCTCAACGTGCAAGTGTCAAGATTTAAAATCCTACTAAACCCTGATGGATAAAACTAAACTCTGTCATTCCTAATTAAACGTGTTCTCTCATTAAAAGAAACATCGCAAGGAAAAGAAAATGTTTCCCAGGGTCCTGAGCCTTCGCTTACATTTAAAAAAAAGAAGAAAAAAAAAAAAAAAAAGAAAAAAGGCCATTCCGAAAACTCTTTACTAAAATAATTGATTAAACTTTCCAGACAACTTTTCCGATAGTTCTGAAATCTGCACAAGAACCTTATTACTGTTAGAGTTTGTCTTTATAGTCCTGAACATCACTTGTTAAAAATAAGTGAGAGGATGGGTGAAGCAGCCTGAGCAATTCTGCAACACTGCAGTAATGGGCAGAGGAAGTGAGGGAGGAATTGATGGAGGGAGAGAACAGAGAGGAAGATAAGAAGCAGCTCTGCAGGCTGACAGCTTGCACATAATTGTTAGGAGTGACGTTTAAAGCTGCATCCATACAGGAAGTTATGAGCAGAGAGCGACTATGAAAACTCAATGTATGGCAGAAAAATAAAGTGACGAGAGGCAAAGTTGTCTCAAGCGATTCAAAGTGGTCGGGTTCAACCGAGCTGAATTTTCATGTAGCGTGATCTGAACGACAACCAACGAGCTTAAAGTTACCTTCAATTAACAGATGTTGCCAAACACAGAGTTCCCCAAAACCTCAGGAACAAGTTTAAGTTCTACGAGTTTAATGATTCCGCCCACATCAACATTGACGAGCAACTAAATACTGCCAAGTCCTTTATGACTGTGGATTAGCATTCGACAAGGAAAAACAGAAATGCAATGCCTGGTCCATGATTCTGAAAATTGTTGTCTTACTAATATTGTCTTCCAACTTTTCTGTTACTGGGGAAGGTGTGACACTGTGATGGCCATCTACTATGAGGTAAATGCAAACTGTGATGTGGACAAGGGTATATAAGAGAGGAGGGCTATGCACTTCTTCAGCCAGTATGCAACAGACCACATCGAACCCTGGTCAACCGAGACACTATGAGACATTGCTGACCTTCGTGCATCTATCTAAATAAATTGATACGCTGATTAACTCTGTGTGTGTGTGTGTGTGTGTGTGTGTGTGTGTGTGTATATAGACAGACAGATAAAACTATTCCCAATCATGACAAAATGTTTCCTTTCGCTACTAGCCACAATGATAATAAAAGTAGGGTATTTTTTTAGAATAAGCCAATATAAGCTAAAATAATGATAACATAAGCTGTGAACGAGCTAGATACAGCTTTCGGATCCTACACCTCCTATAGGGAACTAGCTGTTCACTGCTGTTGGAACTATCTGGAAGAGGGAAACATCCGAAACAGTTACCTAGACAACCCATGGTGATCATGATCATGATCATTGTGTCACATTTGTCACGAGGCAGGCAATCAGGCATGTCATTCAAATTGCTTGTCGCTCATTACTTCCTGTGTGGACATCACTTTAGTGTTCATGTGTTGAGACCCTCCTTTCCTCCAGCTCTATTACAGCACTCTTTCCGTTTTCATGCATGACTACCCACCTGGCCTTACTCATGCACCTCAGAAACAAAGTGAAAAGTACTTTAAAATCAACTGAAAAACCTCATGTTACAGAGGCATGCAAAGTTTACATGTTGATGGGGTAACAGGAAGTTTGATTTTAACATGTTTTCATGCACTAACCAAACAGGTTGCTAGTGAAGTTGCCATGACAACATTTCCCTTGATGGCGTGCGTGTGTGGGGTTCCGTGCATTCCCCACCAACTGACAACACGCACATGCAAGCTCTCACAAACACAAACATCAATACACAAAGTCAAACACTGACTCAGAGCAGAAGGACAAATGACTAACTGAAGCTGGGGGACTGTTTGAAACATACGACACGCCGTCTAAAACATGTCCACATCGACACTGGTCCAGCCCGCACTGCTCAATGTGACACGCACGCACACGCGTGCACACACAGTCACCGTCTTTCTCCACCTGTCTGTATAAATCTGCATTTGTTCATCTCTATTCCAAAGCCCTCTCTATCGGCATGTCTCAATGATAGCTTTGTACACAATAAAAGCAATTTTTTTTCCTAAAACGTTCACAAGTCACACTTCTGAATGGCCTGGGCCTGATATTTACAGATATGAAACAGAACCCCAGCAATGTACATTATTATGACTGACAAAACTGTCAAGCTTTAACTGTCAAAGCTGCAGCTCTGGTTGCAACCACTGATCTGAGCAAAGTAATCCCAGTAACTTCTCCTATACTGGGCCAGTGTCAAGCAAAAATGATAATTTTAATGAAATTAATAAACAAACAAAAAAAAAGAATAAATTTATTACAGAGCACAGCAATATTCATGAGGTCCTAAGTTGCATTCAAACAGGAAAAAGGAAGTTGAGTCACTCGTCAGGCAGTTTGGTTATTACCAAATGACACTTCTGAGAGACAGAGTAAATGACAGAAAGAGGGACAGGAAGAGACAAAGAACAAGAGTTAGAGAGAGTGAGAAAGAGAGAGAAAGGGAGAGGAACAGAATGAGACAGACAGGGAAAGGGACAGAAAGAGGGACAAATAAAATGAGAAAAGGAAGTCGACTATGAACAAATCAACTACTTTAACCCTAATTCGATCCCCCATCTCTCTACCCACACATGGCAGTGTGTGTGTGTGTGTGTCATGCCAAGAGAACAGGTCTTGAGGGTCTCAAGCTGTAGAAGTTTAGAGATCATACACATCCAACAACCTGCATGAGCTAAAAGCCCTGGTGTAAACAGTATCGTCCATCAGGCACAAAGCCTCAGACTCTGAGAGGCTACAGTGTTATTCACACAGCTGCCCATGTGTACAGATTCAAATTAAGACCATTTCCAAAGAATACCAGAAGCTGGATAGAAGGGGGCAGTGGTGGTCTAGTGGTATAGGGCGTTGGATCACTGATCCAAAGGTTGGGGGTTCGAGTCCCACTCTCCACAAGGTTGTCACTGTCCCCCCAGTGCAGCTGACTGGGTTATCAAAGGCGGGCCATGTCTCTCACTGTCTATGGTGAGAGGCATGTAAAAGAACCATTGCTGACATTCATAAAGAGTAGGCTGCAAAGTCGTCAGCGTGTTTCTGTCCCTTGCTAAAAGGGTTCTGCCAGGAAGGGAATCTGACATAAAAACCTCTGCCAAATCAAACGTGCGAATCAGATGATTTGCTGTGGCGACTCCCGAGTAAAAGGGGAAAAGCCGAAAGGAAGACGGACAGACCAGAAGCTGGATAGAAGTTGAAGTTGCTCATCATTAAAGTCATCTTATTTTTATGACCCATTAACAAAATGAGGGGTGTGTTCACCACTGAATTCAGTATACTCTGTGCTTCCGTCGAATCTTTTCAGGGTAGCTACATATCTGAGCGATATGGTGTTCTGCTGAGAATTCTGGAAAGCGTGGGAGAAACTAAACTGTAGTATAGTAGGCCTGCTGGCCAGTTGGGGAACTAAAAGCACATCCAAACCTCTGCACCAATCAGTATTGGGTACTGCTCAACCCAGTACTGTCCATCAGTGCAAGTTATCCATTCTTTGCACATTTCACTAGAAGTGCTGAAAATTATAATTACATCGATGCACCGTGATATGGATGAGGCTGATTCAGCATCCACACAGAGATGCAACATAATCGATTATAGCCGGCTGAACAACAAATTTAAAACCATTTCCTGTCAGCTTTTAACACCATCATCTGTGAAGACTGGAATGTGATGCTACATGCTGGAGCACTGGACAAATCGCCAATCAGGCACAACAGAGAGCCTTCCTCAAGTAGCACACAACAGAGCAGGAGGAAATACACACACAAAAAAAGAAAAAACCTGTTCTTTTAGTCTCGCCATCAGCAAAAGCATTTCAAAAAAGCACTATTTTTAAAAACTGTGGGAAAAGTTCACCATCTGTACCAAAGCGCGTGTGCGCACATGCATGGAGGGATAATGGTCTGTGTGAAGTATGTTCAGTAAACTGGATGATTGTGTTTATTTGAATAAATATATATTGTCAAGATATTTATGTTGGAATTTGATTTCTAAAGCAATTCTCGCAATGTGCAGTAATATAGAAAATTATGGCTGCGTTGCATTTTGATATTGAATTGAATCAAATCATTATGGGGATAATCATAATCGCACTGAGAGATCAGTCAACACGCACAGCTTGACATTCCACACATACTCTTCATGTAGTTATAGTTTTTCAGTCCTGTTTTTTTTTGTCATTCTTGATGCTGTAACTGTATGCTGGGAAAACAGTGTTTGGCTAAAATGACGATGAAAGCCATCTGACATGGCTACAGACAGTAAGGTTGAGTTCGCATAGCTACTAACACTAGCGTCTCCATTAGCCCAACATCAGCTTCGATCATTACACCCCAAGAGCATACCCAAAAACTGGCCTTCATTGTTAGGGGTAAATTTGTACATTTAATACATAGATCTAAAATTTAACAAAGTTTCTATAAAGCTGGGCTCCCACGTAGCACATCAACAAAGTGCATGACTATTAATTCAGAGATTGCAGGTTTGAATCCAGGTTAATGTCATAGCCATCCGTAACCGGGAGTCTATGGGAGCTAATTGGCCAAGCTCTCACAGGAGGGAGGGACAGCAAGCGTTCAATTCCTTGTCACTCGTCGCGATCAAGGGCATCTGTGAGCTCATTCGTGCGAGAGGCAGATAACACTTTCCCTCAGAGTGTGTTAGACCGTTCCCAAATACACATAGCACCCCAGTTTGAAAAGAAAGCATTACATGTCACGATGAGGGTATATGCACGCTTTTCGACCCTCCCTGGTCGGTGAGGCAATTCCTGATGGGTGAGAATGGGATGTGACTAAATTAGCGGAAAAAATGAGGGAATTAAAAAAAGGAAAAAGAAAAAAAAAGGTTCCATAAAGCTGTACAATGTAAAGAGAACCGAACAAAAAAGCATGAGTGTGAACAAGAGTCAAAATGAAAGTCATTGTTATATTACAAGAGGAAATTGGAGTTAGGTGGGGTGCATTTTACTGGGTGTTACTGCTTGTAAAGCATTTACTATTCGGTGATTTGATGGTAGGCTAATGAACGCTAACCAGCAAATGCATCCTCACCCCGAACTCTGAAGGGGCAGTGGATGCTTAGTGGCTAATCTCAAGGTCAACGGTTTTATCCCCACTATCACCACTGTTGGGTCCTTGAGCAAGGTCCTTTATCATCTAAAAAAAATGATAATTGTAAGTCGCTCTGGATAAGAGCATCTACCAAATGCTGTAAATGTAACCCTCACCCAATGAGAGAACTTGATAGGTGAATACTGATGATTCACGTTTTAAGTGCTTTTCTATGTTTGTATTTATTTCATTTACAGCATTTTGCAGACATTCATATCCAGAGTGACTTTACGATTATCTTTATTTATTTATTTTTTAAATACAACTGAGCAATTGAGGGTTAATGGCCTTGCTTAAGGGTCCAAAAGTAGTAATGGTGGGGATTGAACCACTGACCTTTGGATCAGTAATCCATTGCCTTATCCTCTAAACCACCACTGCCCATTTTTGTGGGATTTTCTCTAATGTGATCATAATATTTTTGACATGTCTATTAAAAAAAAGAAAAAAGATGCACAGATTTGATCATAAAATATAATACTGATTACATCAGCTGTCCCGTCACTCATCTTCATGAAGCAGGTGAAGAAAGATATGGATAAAGATCAGTACAGCCTTCTGAAATAAACACATCTCCGCGTCTGCGATAGTCATGTAAGAGACAGTCACATGTTCTAACTGCACAAGTTTGATGCCAAATCAGTGTGTGTGTGTGTGTGTGTGTGTGTGTGCGTGCGCCGTGTGTTCCATGGTTGAAGGAAGGAAGCAGATTTTCAGCCCTGCTGCTGAAATGTTCGTAGTTTCTCTAACACGCTTTTTTTTTTTGGTCCCATCGTTAAAGGGTCCTGTTCTTGGAGCTCAGCTGAACAACAACCATGTATTTCAGTAAAGATCACAAGGATACACAACCTCACAACTGGATGAACACACTTAATATTGAGCAGTCATGTGTTAGAGAGACAAAGTCACTCATAAGCTTCACCCTTCATATCGTAACCCAGCTTATATACACACACACACACACACAGTGAGTCAACACCCAAATTTCGCAAAGGTCAAAGAGAAAGCTGGTAATCAGACTGATTCAGTCGGCTGAGTACCCAACGACACTTACACACAGGCCTGCAGTACACACACACACGAGAACACACGCTCTCACACTGTGAAACACAAACAGTGTAATGTGTGTTTCTTGTGCCTCCTCCGTCACCAGTGAAGCATGGAAACAGCATTCCACCTGCTGTGGGGTTAAAGATAAATCTCTACAGTGCAACCTAAATAAATAAAATTTTAAAAAGCAAGCATGTGTCTTGATGTCTCTCTTATGTGTAAACACACAGAAACCTAAAATGATTTTACTTCCAGAAACCAGAATCTTCAGACAGAGAAAACAGAACATTTTAATTGTGGCGGCCCACCTAAGCTGCTCGAAAATGTTTTCATACAAGAAATGTGTTTTCCTGTTCTTCTCTATGTTGACATTAAAATAAAACTTATTTGAATGTCTTTTTCAAAAAAAAAAAAATCTAAACCATGACTGTAAAGTAGGTATAGGATGAAGATAAATTTGCGATTTTATTTCAAGCCATATCGCTCAGCCCTCATCTGTGTTAATAACGTTTGGTTATCACTTTATTGGTGGACAGTAGCTGCGAACGGTTGGTCAAAAGTAAACCATGTATGAAAATCTTGTACATGCAGCATGATTTACTGAACACTGCAGCAGTGTATAACTTCTTCTTCTTTTACTTTCGGCTGCTCCCTTCAGGGGTCGCCACAGCAAATCATCCGCCTCCACCTCACCCTGTCCTCCGCATCTTCTTTTCTGACTCCAACGACCTTCATGTCTTCCTTCACCACATCCATAAATCTCTTCTTCGGTCTTCCTCGAGGCCTTCTGCCTGGTAGTTCCAACCTCAGCATCCTACTGCCAATATACTCACTATCCCTCCTCTGTACATGTCCAAACCATCGCAATCTAGCCTCTCTGACTTTGTCTCCAAAACATCTTACATGTGCTGTCCCTCTGATATACTCATTTCTGATCCTATCCATCCTCGTTACTCCCAGAGAGAACCTCAACATTTTCATCTCTGCTACCTCCAGCTCTGCCTCCTGCCTTTTCCTCAGCGCCACTGTTTCTAAGCCATACAACATCGCTGGCCTCACCACCATCTTGTACACTTTTCCCTTCATTCTTGCTGACACTCTCCTATCGCACATCACACCGGATACTTTTCTCCAACCATTCCAGCCTGCCTGCACACGCTTCTTCACCTCTTTTCCACACTCTCCATTGCACTGGATTGTTGAGCCTAAGTACTTAAAATCCTCCACCTTCGTTATCTCTGCTCCCTGTAACATCACCGTTCCTCCTGGGTCCTTCTCATTCACACACATGTATTCTGATTTTCTGAGGCTAACCTTCATTCCTCTCCTTTCCAGGGCATACCTCCACCTCTCTAGATTTTCCTGCACTTGTTCTCTGCTCTCACTACAGATCACGATGTCATCTGCAAACATCATAGTCCATGGAGATTCTTGTCTCACCTCGTCTGTCAGCCTGTCCATCACCATAGCAAACAAGAAGGGGCTCAGAGCTGACCCTTGATGCAGTCCCACCTCCACCTTGAATTCGTCGGTCACACCGACAGCACACCTCACCACTGTCTTACATCTCTCATACATGTCCTGCACCACTCTAACATACTTCTCTGCCACTCCAGACTTCCTCATGCAATACCACAGTTCTTCTCTTGGCACCCTGTCATATGCTTTTTCCAGATCCACAAAGGCACAATGCAGCTCCCTCTGACCTTCTCTGTACTTCTCTATTAACATCCTCAAGGCAAACATTGCATCTGTGGTGCTCTTTCTTGGCATGAAACCAAACTGTTGTTCACAAATGCTGACCTCTGCCCTTAGTCTAGCTTCCACTATTCTTTCCCATAACTTCATCGTATGGCTCATCAACTTTATCCCTCTGTAGTTGCTGCAACTCTGCACGTCTCCCTTGTTCTTAAAAATGGGCACCAGCACACTTCTCCTCCACTCCTCCGGCATCTGCTCACTCTCTAGTACCGTGTTGAATGTTCTTGTCAGAAAATCTACTGCTACCTCTCCTAGACACTTCCATACCTCCACAGGTATATCATCAGGACCAACTGCCTTTCCATTCTTCATCCTCTTCAATGCCCTTCTCACTTCACCCTTACTGATCTTTGCTACATCCTGCTCCTCAATGGTTACCTCTTCTCCTCTTTTTCTCTCTCATTTTCCTCATTCATCAGCTCTTCAAAGTACTCTTTCCATCTTCCCAGCACACTTCTGTCATTAGTCAATACAGTTCCCTCTCTGTCCTTTATCAATCTAACTTGCTGCACGTCCTTCCCATCTCTATTTCTCTGCTGTGCCAACCTGTATAGATCATTTTCTCCCTCTTTACTATCCAACCTATCATACAAGTCATCATATGCCCTCTGTTTGGCCTTAGCCACTGCTACTTTCGCCTTACGCTGTGTCTCCCTGTACTCCTGTTTACTCTCTTCGGTCCTCTCAATGTCCCACTTCTTCTTGGCTAACCTCTTCCTTTGTACACACTCCTGCACTTCCTCATTCCACCACCAAGTCTCCTTATCTACTTTCCTTCCAGAGGACACACCAAGTACTCTCCTACCTGTGTCCCTGATCACATTTGCTGTGGTTGTCCAGTCATTTGGAAGCACTTCCTGGCCACCCAAAGCCTGTTTCAACTCCTCCTTGAAGACAACACGACACTCTTCCTTTTTCAGCTTCCACCACCTTGTCTTCTGCTCTGCCTTTGCCTTTTTCACCTTTCTCACCATCAGAGTCATCCTGCACACCACCATCCTATGCTGTTTGGCAACACTCTCACCCACGATGACTTTGCAGTCATTGACTTCCTTCAAATTACATCGCTACACAAGATGTAGTCTACCTGTGTGCTCCTACCTCCGCTTTTATAAGTCACCCTATGCTCCTGTAACTAATGAACCCAAATATGGCATAGGGAAGCTTTCCTTCGAAACAAAAAGTTGCATCATGATGACGCAAGGAACAATGTGAGTGCAGGCCAGCGGAAGAGTGGGGTGGGAGAACAATCATATTCAGAACCCATGCCTTGTACGAGTGTGTCCCACATACATCTCAATGCTCAATCAAGCACCATTCTCAAGAGGAATTCAAGTATAAAACAAGCACTGTACTCTGAGCAGGAAAGAAACCTACACATGTGACGTGGTGCAGTATACACAAAGCAGGGACTTGTTTCTCAGTATTACACTGCTCAGCACACACACCTAAAAGCCTCAACCAGAAAAAACAGGTGGTGATGGCTTTACATTCTTAAAAGTTTCACAGAACAACATGTTTATCACACTCTGACGAGTAAATCACAACATACCCTACTGATATCTTGTGTTTAATGTTTAATATTTTTATCATTATTTAATAATTGACATTTTTATATCTATACAGATATTAACTCCCACCAGTTTATCTGGTCAAGCAGCATTCCAGGAATGTCTATATTGAGCCGAGTACAACTGTACTGTGACATCACTGTGTGCATCACTTCACTCATCTGTGTTTCATCACATAAAATTCTACATCGCAGTTTGAAACATGTACTACAGTAATGAAGATGAAGACAATTTCACCGGAAGCATTTCAACAACAATACAAGACTCAATGCATGAGCAACAAAACTAGCCACGGTGCTATAAACTGAATATTGTTCCGACACAACCTATTTCCACGAAAAGAACAACAGAACATTGAGCCATATTTATTTCTACAATAAGGAACTATTGTAATAAAACGGTGCCAACATAACTGTGCTGTTACACTAAGAAACAGTCATAAACTGCACTCATCATGCACTACTATTCAAATGTAATTCAAGCTTGTTAGTCAGTGGAACAGGGACGTGTAAAAAAAAAAAAAAAAAAAAAAAAAAAAAAAAAAATTATATATATATATATATATATATATATATATATATATATATATATATAAATAAGTGTCATGGTGGTTTGGCTTGCTTACTATAACCAAATTTTGAGACTTAACAGGACGATAGGACTACTCTGCTGTTATGAGGTCAACACACAAAGAGGTTTCAAAACAGCAGTGTGCAGAGTCGTTTCTGACGGGAGTTCGGAAAATAATTATTCTAAAGTTCTCTTCTAAACTTTCATTTGCATTACTGAAAGGACCATAAGCTTCTGGTTTACCACTTCACAAATTCTTGATCTACTGGGCAAGCTCTGGTGTGGAAGGCATTGATTCTATTCCTCGGGATGGGAATCAATACATCATTCACCCGGGATCCTCCGACCTGGGAGGATTGTTCAAGTGGAGCAGCGGTGTCCTACAGCATCATCTCTATCTACTGTGTCTGCAGCATATGTGAGATGAGCACACAGCTGTGATAATACAAGAATGAGGAAAAGCATCGTCATAACTCATCATTCATTCCTTTTCTGAACCGCTTAATCCTAATTCATACTTTCAATTGTGGCTCCAGTTCAACAGTGACTCTACTTCACAATGTGAAAGAGGCTCAAAGATAATACTAAAGCCAGGTTAAAAAAAATCTTTGATGGCAATAACATGATTTTATAAAAAAGATTCACCCAGGAACGAGGAAATTATTATTATTATTATTTTTGTCTGTGCAGGCCACCAGGGAGTCACGGGAACTTTTTTGTAGACTACTACTTTTCCTTTCGGCTGTTCCCTTCAGGGGTCACCACAGCGAATCTTCTGCCTCAGTCTCACCCTATCCTCTGCATCCTTTTCTCTTACACCAACTACCTTCATGTCCTCCTTAATCACATCCATAAATCTTCTCCATGGTCTTCCTCTCGACCTTCTGCCTGGTAGTTCCAACCTCAGCATACTACTACCAATATACTCACTATCCCTCCTCTGTACATGTCCAAACCACCTCAGTCTAGCCTCTCTGACTTTGTCTCCAAAACTTATAAATAATATTGTAATCAACAGAGTATCAAGGTTTCTTCAACATATCAACTTTTAATATTGTCATCAAAACACAGTGTCAAAGTGAAATACCTTCATCTCGCTCCGTGACATTGCTGGCAGTTTATAATTAACTTGCATTTATTCGAAAATGTCAGCAAATGTGTTGCTCAATTTGAAACGCATTAATTTATTTATTATTTTCATGTTGGGACCTTTAATAGTGACAAAGAGCAGGTTTTTTGCCTCATCATTGTCCCCTTCCATCATGCTTTCCGCCTTTGTTGTTCAGACAGTACTGGCCAATAAGAATTGTTGTTTCACCGAACTGATGAAATTGACCAACTCCAAGGCGCGGTTGATACACCATACTAAAAAGTGGCCAAAGTGAAATCGGTATGATAGGGGACACGCATGTTTTTCCAACACAACCAGCTGGTGTGTGTGTGTGTGTGTGTGTATATAAATATCACCCCCACCCCCCCACCCCCGTTCATTTGTCTCCGGCAGGGTTTTTATGTGCAATTTCAACCAAACCAACCGTGTTACCACCAACAACAAATATTTTTAAGGCTGGCCTAATTATTCATTCATTTTCTGAACCACTTCTTTTCTGAAAGAGTACACCCTGGACAGCTCGCCAGGTCATCACAGTCTAAGCAGCCTACTCTTGAGAAAAGTCAGCAAAACAGTGAGAGACATGGTCCTCTGGACATGGGCTTTTGAGAACCCAATCAGCTACACCGGGGGGACAGCAGTAACAACCGTTGGCAGTGGGGCTTGAACCCCCAAACCTTAGGATCGGCAAGCCAGCACCTTATCACCAGGCCTGTCACAACTCATAAACCTTATTTTTGAGGGCTCCCTGAGTGGCACATCAACAAGATTCGCAACTATTAACCCGGAGATCACAAGTCCGAATCTGAGTTAATACCATAGCTATCTGTGGCAGGGAGCCAATGGGAGTGAATTGACCAGGTTCTCACAGGAGGGAGGGATTACATACACTCACAGCAATCAGCAGCCAATCAGGGGCATCTGTGAGCTCATTCGCATGAGGGTGCGGATCGCGCCTTCCCTCCGAGAGTGTTAGACCACCTCCAAATCTACATGGCACCACAGTTTGAAAAGAAGCGGGTGGCCAGCAATGTAGGGGGGTGCATGCTTTCACCCCTCCCTGATTGGTGGTGGTTGTGTGATAAAGGCAATGCCTGATAGGTGGAAATTGGATTCGACTAAATTCGAGAGAAAATGGGGTAAAATAAAAAAAGCTTCTTTTTGAGAAGAATTGGTTAAATTTATAATAAACCTTTATAAAATTATATTATAATGTTTCACAGAGTACAAATCAAATCTGTAAAAGTAGGAAAATAGAAAATTTAAACACACAATCAAGTGTATATTTTGTGTGGGCAGGACTCAGCAAACACCACAAATTCATCTAAATAATGTGAATGCATGCGCGCGCGTGCGCACACACACACACACACACACACACACTTCACCTTGTGCACTCTGTCGAACCTCAGTAGATTAGCAGTAATCATACAGGGGAAAAATGTGAGAGTCAAACTGCATGACTGACATGCTAATCCTGCCTAATCCATGATTGAAACACACACATATACACAAAAAACAAGGAGCAGTCCACATACATACTGTACTAGTCCTTCTCAAAATATTAGCATATTGTGATAAAGTTCATTATTTTCTGTAATGTACTGATTGAAATTAAACTTCCATATATCTTAGATTCATTGCATACCAACTGAAATATTTCAGGTCTTTTATTGATTTAAGACTGATGATTTTGGCGTACAGCTCTGGAAAACCCAAAATTCCTATGTCAAAAACTTAGCATATTTCATCCGACCAATAAGAAAAAGTGTTTTTAATACAAAAAAGTCAACGTTCAAATAATTATGCACTCAATAATTGGTCAGGAATCCTTTTTGCAGAAATGACTGCTTCCATGCGGCGTGGCATGGAGGCAATCAGCCTGTGGCACTGCTGAGGTGTTACGGAGACCCAGCATGCTTCGATAGCGGCCTTAAACTCATCCAGTGTTGGGTCTGGTGTCTCTCAACTTTCTCTTCACAATATCCCACAGATACAGATTCTCTATGGGGTTCAGGTCAGGAGAGTTGGCAGGCCAATTGAGCACAGTAATACCATGGTCAGTAAACCATTTAGCAGTGGTTTTGGCACTGTGAGCAGGTGCCAGGTCGTGCTGAAAAATTAAATCTTTATATCCATAAAGCTTTTCAGCAGATAGAAGCATGAAGTGCTCCAAAATCTCCTGATGGCTAGCTTCATTGACCCTGCCCTTGATAAAGCACAGTGGACCAACACCAGCAGCTGACATGGCACCCCAGACTGTGGGTACTTGACACTGGACTTCAGGCATTTTGGCATTTCCTTCTCCCCAGTCTTCCTGCAGACTCTGGCACCTTGACTTCTGAATGACATGCAAAATTTGCTTTCATCCAAAGAAAGAACTTTGGACCACCGAGCAACAGTCCAGTGCTGCTTCTCTGGAGCCCAGGTCAGGCGCTTTTGCCGCCGTTTCTGGTTCAAAAGTGGCTTGACCTGGGGAATGTGGCACCTGTAGCCCATTCTTTCACTTTTTTCTTCCCACAGACGTCCCACTGAGGTGGCTTGATACAGCACTCTGGGAACAGTCTATTCGCTCAGAGATTTCTTTCTGTGTCTTTCCCTCTTGCTTAAAGGGTGTCGATGATGGCCTTCTGGACAGCAGTCAGATCGGCAGTCTTACCCATGATTGCGGTTCTGAGTAATGAACCAGGCTGGGAGTTTGTAAAAAGCCTCAGGAATCTTTTGCAGGTGTTTAGAGTTAATTGGTTGATTCAGATGATTAGGTTAATAGCTCGTTTAGACTACCTGAACATGATATGCTAATTTTTTGAGATAGGAATTTTGGGTTTTCATGAGCTGTATGCCAAAATCATCAGTATTAAAACAATAAAAGACCTGAAATATTTCAGTTGGTGTGCAATGAATCTAAATGTATGAAAGTTTAATTCTTATCAGTACATTCCAGAAAATAATAAACTTTATCACAATATGCTAATTTTTTTAGAAGGACGACTATGTGTATATATCAATGAATACATATCCAATGCTATAAATGCTTGTAATAACAATTAAACATTAAAAAAACAACAAGATGTAAATAAAATACAAATACACACAAACAGATGGAACTGCATGAGAAGACGACGACACACATACACGCATGCACGCAGATGCGCGTGCACACACAGATGCAACAAGGTCAGTACAGACGCTCCCCAGCTTACAAACGAGTTAGGTTCCGGTCAAGTAGATGAATTTGTAAATCGTTACAGAGCATTCTTTAGAGGGGAACACATGTTTAAACCTTGTATAAGTAACCTATACGAGTTTGTACTTTATACAATCTCTCTCTCTCTCTCTCTACATAATCATCTGTACATTATCAATATTATGTCCCGTGTTTAAACTCCTGGTTCCACTTAAGCACAGCACAGCTGATCCGATCAGATTTACAGAGTTTCACTCTTATCCAGTTCATTAGAACACTGGAGTCAATTTGTTTCTTTGAAAGTTTTGGCCAACTTCAGAAATGTATCGTTCTGCTTCTCTTCCGGGACCATGGACATGTCAGCCACGCCCATCTGCCGGAGCCTAGTATTATGTGTACCTCAGGATAATCTTTAATCATATTTAATACTTATATTTATAATCTATCTTTCTATAGCGTTTATTCCATTTCAATTTCTATTTGTTCTTCAATTCCATTTCACGTTCACTTTCGACCTCGGACAGCCCTGTTCATATCTCCGAATGGTTTTGATGGGAGATTTTGGGTTGTTTTTCGTTTGTTTAGGGGTTTTTTGTTTGTTTTTGTTTTTTTTGCATAATTGGCCTTGTTTTGGGGCATTTTCCTTAACTTTTTCCCTTATTCTTCCTTAATTTCCTTATTTTTTTTTTTTTTAAGCCGCGATGCACTGAAGCGCGAAGTAGCGAGATATCCCTCTATATATACACACACACTAAATTATATATATTTATATATATAAAACTACATCAGTTCTGAGGCAGAAACTAAGGTATCTTAAAGTTCTACCCAACCATCACCCCCTGCTCCCATCATTAATGCAGACATAAGCACAACACATCCCACCAAGACAGATAATCCACTAAACTGAGCAGAACAAATTGCAGTCAAAGACTTTTAGTCTACAGCATATCAGAAGCTAATGACAGTAGCATACACGATGAGAACATTTAATATTATTTCCTCAGACCAAATTCATTTATTTCACAGTGAATTAACAAATGCATGTAAAAACAAAAATGTGAAAAAAAATAAACTGAGTAAAAATGCTTCATTATAATAATAAATACAATGAAAACATCTGAATCGGTTGGGAAATACCTGAGGCACACATGAATTTGGGATAATAAAGCAGTGTGGTGATAAATCAGACGCATAATGAAGTCGCACAAATATCTCTTATAAGGAAACCTATTTATGCAAATATGTGATATGGAAAACCTGCTTCAACTGTTCATACTAAAACCGAAGAATATTCAATCAGATTGGAACAAGAACAACATTACCCTGACTAAAAAAATGCATTTCTCCTCACCATCTTTCTCTCTCTTTATCTGTGGTGGCAGTAAGGCAAAAATAAATAAATAAATAAGCAAGGGGCTGAGAAAAGGAGGGGAAACTGGCATGTGAAGCAGAAAGGTAATGAGAATGTGTTAATGGCACAACAGGGGCCTGAGTACGTCAGAGGGAGGGGGAAAAAAGCCAATAAAAGAATACAAATCCAAGTAAAGGGTGATTTCCTCTCGTTTGAGCTGATATGCATCATGAGTTGTAATGTTTCTAAAAATAGGGGAGGCAGTAAGACAGCAAGGGAGCGACCTTCAACTAACAGGAGGAACCAAAAACATTTCGCTAAAAACGTTTTTTCTGCCTGAATTGCAATACAGAAGAACAATCTCGAGCCCACTTACTTCATCCACAAACAGAGAACTTGATCATATCCTGTGTCAAAAATACAGTGTATTAAACTGAACGAAAGAAAGGAAATGAAGGCTTATTCATGATAAATCTTAGCATTAAAGTCTGCAACAAAAGCCTGCAAAACAGCAGTATGGCACTTTAAAAAGCCTGCAACCATGAAATCAAACTATATTTTACTTATTTCAGGAAAATGAGAAGAAGAAATAGAAAATAAATAAATAAACTGCTGCATTGAGTCTCATATTTTGGCTTTCCCAGAATCCTGATTAAACACAAGCTGATGCAGTATAAACATATAACGCCATGTATTTGTGCACACAGGAAACAAAATTAACTCCCATCCAAGAATTGTGTGGCTATAGCTTTATACTCTACAAAATGACAACGGCTGCACGTTGGCATTTGTGCCCTCAACAAATAGACACCGGCTAAAGCTCTGGTTATGAGATCACATCACACTTTATTAATGGCGTCCCTGATTCTGATAAAATTCCACCAGTAACTACCAAACAACATGGACTATTGTGAGCATCTGCATATAATGGATACACACACCTCTTCCAGGCCACAAGGCGCACTGGACTATAAGGCGCACCAGGCGAAACAACCGTCAGAAGTCAAAATTGATTCAACTCTCACAATAACTCATCCTTGTTCAGTCATAACACATAAAATAAAATGATACACTTCACAATAACTCAACATTGTTCAGCTCTAATAATATAAAACAAATTCACTTTTTCAGTTCATTCCACTTATCCATCTAATTCTTCATCTTCAATGTCTGGGTTGAACAGTTACGCGAGTCAGATATAAAGCTGGATCCCTTTATTTTTGTTTTTATTATATTTTACTATCTATAATTCCCTCATACATGGATCAAATAATAATAATAAGTCAGATCAAGAAATACAGAGATCAGAAGTCTTCCTGTTTCGTGACCTTCTCTCAGCCACGCCGCCTTAAAAAGACGTCATCACAATAACAAAAATGACTGAGATTAGGTGGAAAAACCAGGTACTCGGAATTACCTGACTACGATAGCAGGAATGCTGGTACTTATACATAAAGCCCGGATCCCTCTATTATTGTTTTGTTTTCATTGTATGATATTCTAATATTTTATCTATTCCCTCACGCGCATGGAGTCGGATCAATAGAGACGGAGATTAGAAGTCTTCCTGGTCGTGACCTGAGCTTCTTGTCAGCCACGTCACCTTGAAGCAGGGCTCTCAAACTCGTTCCACAAAGGGAAGCAGTGGCTGCAGGTATTTGCTTCAATCAAGCAGCAGCACACCTGATATGGCTCATTGAATAAACTGGCTTGAGTCTTATTGGTCAATCTGTGTGCTGATTGGTTTGCTGCTGCTTGGTTGAAGCAAAAACCTGCAGTCACTGCAGCCCTTTGTGGAATGAGTTTGAGACCCCTGTCTGAAAGAGACATCACAACAAACATGGTGGCACCCATTCGGAGCATGAGTATTATGTTCATTACAGAACTGAGGTCATTACTTTTAAGAAACCTGTATCAGCGTAACTTTAAATTCTAGAAGGTTAATCCAAGGTCTCAGGAGGAGATCTGTAGCAGCGCTTTATCCTGGTGATGAACATGAGACTCTCATTAAGTCAGTTGAGCGTCCTGAGGATAGAGACGGAGATTAGGCAAAAAAACCACTCACCGGTACTCAGCCGTTACCTGACCACGATGGCAGTAATGCTGGTATTTGAACATAAAGCCCGAATCCCTCTATCTTACGACCTGCTGACATCGATATCTAGGTTGCAGTTCTTTGGTTAATCCATCAGAATCATGAAAAGCTCTGAATTAGTTTACTTCACTTGAGTTTTGTCGGTATCAGTGAGATGGAGTCTCCTGGCTTCATCCATACATAACGCACACTGGATTATCAGGTGCACTGACCAATTTTTTAGAGGATTGAAGGCTTTTGGGTGCGCCTTATGGTCCGAAAAACAGGATGTATGTATGTATGTATGTATGTGTGTGTGTGTGTATACACACACATATACATATATACACACACACATATGTGGTGAACCCGGTTTTGAAATAATTAATTCAAACACTTCCTAGTTTACACCTTTTTCATGTTCAATTTTGTGGCAAAACCTAATTATTTTCCTCAGTATTATTTCTGAGCCTCTTCTAAGGTCTCCACAGGCCAAATAACCACATGAATAGGAGCACAACTGCACGCACCATGAACCACAGAATCTGCATACATGTGTGGTAAAATTGTGTGGCAAAATTGGTAATTAAGCTGCAGACTAAAACAGCATTGATGATATATGCAACTTTTCCTGTCCATGTTACATACTGTATCTTGTATTCCCACCGATCACTGATGTATTGGCATTCAGTAACTATAAATAATAAAGAAAAGGTGAACATATAAAGCACTATCGATTGGCATAGTGTAAGTAATTACACAATCATTTCCTAAAGCTATTATTAGTGAATAAAAGACTATTCATTCTGGCCGTATTACATAATGACGGAGTTGTCCTACTTATAATTTTGCTTCTCCAAGAAATATTATACATACATACATACACACACATATATATATATCAATCACAAGTTCCCATCAAGAGATTATAGCTGGTCAATAGCATGATGAATTAAGACGAATGTACATGCAAGGCTTGAAAAATCAGGTGAATGGCTTCATAAGCTCCTTTTACATGGGTTCATGTGCCAGAACAACTTGCTCCCAAGTTGTCCCAGTGCAACCGTCCGTGTAAAACAATTTGT
This sequence comes from Plotosus lineatus, assembly GCA_024760905.1. Lineage (NCBI taxonomy): Eukaryota > Metazoa > Chordata > Actinopteri > Siluriformes > Plotosidae > Plotosus > Plotosus lineatus. The sequence continues at coordinate 32,009,545 of CM045742.1, read as the reverse complement.
CCCAGTATAATTTGACACCAGTGTACAGAACTTGCTGTACTTTTCAAAATGGTGCAAGTTGTACCAGACCATCTAGTTTCATACACAATTTGCAGCCTAAATACAATCAGTGTCTAGCAAAAGGCTGTATGTGTGTGCAATTGTCACCATTCGAGTTCTAAAATTGGTCCTCCTCCATTATTATGATTGTGCATTTTCCCCCTCTAGCTTCCTGGCTTTCCACCAATTTGAGAGTGGTCATGTAAACACACAAGAAAGCGGGCACAACATGCACCTGGCACAGGTTGTTCCAGGAGTAATTTCTTCCCGCTGATCATGTAAAAGCAGTTTTTGGAATGGTGCTTGAATGTTTAACTATTAACATCACATGAATTAAAACAGTTAAAAGCTACATTTTCAGATGTACAGAATTGCAGTGCTTGTTTCTTTCAGTCTCTTGTGTAGCAAAAATCATAACATGACAATCCCGGTATGAGCATCATTCAAGCTTCAGGGATCGAGGTCCATTCCTCGTGAGGAGAGAGAGTGAGAGAGAGGCTAAAATTAACCTGGGGACGGTGTGCATGTGTATACATGTACATCCCATTCACATCCTGCCTCAATAATCCTGTCTGATCTGCCTCAATTGTCTTTTTTTTAGTGCTGCACTACCTGTCCAGTAATTACAGTTACTTGTACATAAATATGGATGAACATACATTGAAAAATGTTCATTCTTTGAAATAGAATATTTACTAAACATTAAATCAAAAGGTGTCAGCCAAGGTAGTTTAAAAAAGAAAACAAAAAAAAAACAAAAAAGAATTTGCAGTTGGACTGAAATAGTATCACTGCCTGAACAAATTAACTGAGCTCAATTGACACAGACACACACAGTTTTATCAGCAAACATAAATTTGTACAAACCATTAGCACTAACCAGCAGAATTGCTACACCGAACAAAAGCAAACCCAAGCAGCAAAGTCGTGGGTTTAAAATGTTACAGTGACTGATACCGTCTAATTCTCCTCTTTCTATGTGCCAAGTAGAATACAGTAAAACCTCCGCTGACGAACGCTTAAGCTCACGAACTTTTCGCCTCAAGAACATTAAATTTGCGAGCATATAGTCTCTGCTGACGAACTAGTTTTCGGCGGACGAATCAAACCACGCGGTCGAACGGCGCCACGGTGGCGGCCACGAGAAGCTGACGCACGCTCACGGCGTCACAGTTCGTCACCCCCTTTCTTTGAGTGCGGAAGTGGTTTGTGTTTGATAGACATTTTGGACCATATTGAGTGTACTTTTGCTATTATGGGACCGAAAAAGACCCCACCACAGGCGGAGAGCATTGAAAAACACGAACGAGGTGTGCGTTTGTGTGACTCAGCGTCCTAGTACCAGTACGCTAAGTCTACCATTGCTACCATCCTTAAGAACAAGGAAGCTATTAAGGGTACGTGTGTGGCTAAGGGTGTTTCCAAACAGTAGGCGTTTCCAAGCACTCCTTCCAAACAGTAAGTCCCTCCCTCCCTCCCTCCTCCCACTCCCTCCTCCTCCCACTCCATTCCATCAAGCCATCAACTACCATCACAAAGGTAAATAAAACGACTTTAATTACAATACAAGAGCACATTTATTATACATAAAATAAGGTATATTTTTGTGTAATTTTAAGGCTTATTTAGTAGAAAATTATGTTTTATGGGGACCTGGGAACGGATTATTCTCATTTTAATGGTTTCTTATGGGAAATAAATGTTTGGAAGACGAACTTTTCGCCTCACACACACTTTCTGGGAACCAATTATGTTCGTGAGCAGAGGTATCACTGTATTTACACAAAGAAAGGCTTTTACTTGAAACTGAACCAGAAACATGTTGCTTTGTGATAAAGACTTTCGCTTATGATATAAGAATAAATAATTAAAAGACCTCGAAGGCCAAAGTGACAACATTTGAAATATTAATAAGCTGTTTGTAGTTGGTGTGCTTTATGAAACACACACACACACCCCATTAAAAAACCCAAGGTCAATTTAAATCAATAGATGAAAATTTGACTCGTTTCTGTAAATCATTATTAACCACAAAAAAGTTTTAAAAAATAAATAAATAAATTTAAAAAAAAAAAAAAAAGTTTGAAGAAACAATTTCTGTCAGAGTTGTGACTGCCCAGACAGTTCATCACCACCTACACTCTGTTAGGGTTTTAATGAGAGGAGAGGGAGATGAAAACCTGTACTGTTGGATGCATCTCAAATCTCTCGCTAAAAGACAGATCCCGGATACACACACTACAACCAATCGATTTATTAAAAAAAATGTAAAAATTGGCTGCATGTCCAGACTCTCACGCAATCGTGTGACATCACCTCACATACTATTATGTAGTCGGCGCTTTTCTGCTGTTATTGATAATTCGAGAATCTCAACGAGTGTAAATATTTTCAGACAATAAGAAAGTGTTAAAACCAATTACTGGGTCAACTACACATTTCCTCACTTTTCACTTTTATAATATTCTACATTAGTAATTATATAAGTAATTTAGTATTAAAACCAATGTGTGTGTGCGCGCGCGCACATGTGTATACACATGTGCATAAGTATATGCACGTGTCCATGTCCACAGTGTGCATGCACAGTACATACTGCATGCACTGTGTATGTGTGTGGCACGTGCATTGTATATACTGTGTGTGGTGTCTGTGTGCGAGACAAAGCTAAACACGGAGCTGGGATCTGTATAATATCATCTAAAACCTTAGAGCTGGAGACAGAAGTCACACTTCCATCAGGCTCTGGCACTGCAACAAGAGTTTGTACTAAAAGTGAGCACACATTTTAGAGAGAGGTGAAAACTAATACCAACATAAACAAACACTGAGAAACAGTCAGATGTGAAAAAGCACTAAATAAACAATAAAACACATTCTTCGGGGGGAAAAATTCCACAGGACTAGGTTAAATCTGCATGTGTTAAACTCTGGCCTTTATTCTAACCTTTGTTTCATTTTCTTCTCACTAATCATTCACACCAGTGGGAGCAAAATCATCTGAATCACAGCAAGACATGTACATATAACTCCTCATTAATCAGCACAACTGGAACAAACAAATTAACTTCAAACAGAGCCAAAGGATAAACTCTTCTTTCTTCTTTTCCTTTCGGCTTTTCCCTTCAGGGGTCGCCACAGTGAATCATCTGCCTCCATCTCACCCTATCCTTTGCATCTTCTTCTCTTACACCAACGACCTTCATGTCCTCCTTCACCACATCCATGAATCGTCTCTTTGGTCTTCCTCTCGGCCTTCTGCCTGGTAGTTCCAGCCTCAGCATCCTATTACCAATATACTCACTATCCCTCCTCTGTACATGTTCAAACCATCTCAAGCCTCTGACTTTGTCTCCAAAATGTCTTACATGTGCTGTCCCTCTGATGTGCTCATTCTTGATCCTATCCATCCTCGTTACTCCCAAAGACAACCTCAACATTTTCATCTCTGCTACCTCCAGCTCTGCCTCCTGTCTTTTCCTTAGGGCCACTGTTTCTAAACCATACAACATCGTTGGCCTCAACACCGTCTTGTACACATTTCCTTTCATTCTTGCCGATACCCTCCTATCACACATCACACCGGACACTTTTCTCCAACCATTCCAACCTGCCTGCACGCGCGCGCTTCTTTACCTCTTTTCCACACTCTCCATTGCTCTGGATTGTTGAGCCTAAGTACTTAAAATCCTCCACCTTTCTTATCTCTGCTCCCTGTAATCTCACTGTTTCTCTTGGGTCCTTGTCATTCATGCACATGTATTCTGTCTTACTGAGGCTAATCGTCATTCCTCTCCTTTCCAGGGCATACCTCCACCTCTCTAGATTTTCCTGCACTTGTTCTCTGCTCTCACTACAGATCACAATGTCATCTGCAAACATCATAGTCCATGGGGAATCTTGTCTAACCTCATCTGTCAGCCTGTCCATCACCATAGCAAACAAGAAGGGGCTGAGAGCTGACCCTTGATGCAGTCCCACCTCCACCTTGAACTTGTCTGTCACACCGACAGCACACCTCACCACTGTCTTACATCTCTCATACATGTCCTGCACCACTCTAACATACTTCTCTGCCACTCCAGACTTCCTCATGCAATACCACAGTTCTTCTCTCGGCACCCTGTCATATGCTTTCTCCAGATCCACAAAGGCACAATGCAGCTCCCTCTGACCTTCTCTGTACTTCTCCATTAACATCCTCAAGGCAAACACTGCATCTGTGGTGCTCTTTCTTGGCATGAAACCAAACTGTTGTTCACAAATGCTGACCTCTGCCCTTAGTCTAGCTTCCAGTATTCTTTCCCATAACTTCATCGTATGAGAGCCAAAGGATAAACGCTAACCAAAAATACTGTGTATTATAGTGAACTTCACTACTGATTATAGTTATCGAATCTACATGGTTAAGTGCTTCCCATCATTTTATAAGCCTCATGTGAGTGAATGAATCAGGCTAATGTAAAGTTACATGACTATTAACCCAAGGATTGAAAGTTTGAATCCGATTTAATGCCATAGCCATCTGTGACGGGATTTCATAGGGGCTAATTGGTCAAGTTCTCACAGGAGGGAGAGATGCCAGGCTCTCACTTCCCTGTCACTCACAGCAATCACCAGCCAACCAGTGGCATCTGTAAGCTCATTCGTACGAAGGGGTGGACAGCGCTTTCCCTCAGAGTTTGTCAAACCGTCCCCACAATACGCATGCACCGCAGTTCAAAAAGAGACGAGTGGCTAGAACTGCATGTTATAGAGGGGGCGTGTGTATGCTTTCGCCCTTCCCTTGTCTGTGGTGGTTGTGTAAAAGGCAATACCTGATGGGTGGGAACTGGATGCAACTAAAATTAGGGAGAAACAAAGACAAGCAGGGCACACAAGTACAGACACCTGAATAGGACTGAAATTATCAGAAGAAAGCTAAGTTTGAAATAACAGTAGATGATCAATTCAGTTTGTGATTATCTAAAACAAAACACAGACATAGCTGCTACAAATCGAAAATAATCCCACTGGAGCATACGAAAATAAGAAATTAACCCAAAAGCCCATGTAGATTTAATCTAGTCCAAATGAGGATTGAACTAGATTCAGCTGTCTCATGTTGTTGTGCTTTGCTTAGAAGTAAATCACATTTTAAATGTGCAGCCCAAGTATTTATTCTTATTGAATACCTGTGAAAATTAAATCAAATCCTTATTTTAGCAGGTCTTGGCGGTCACAGTGGATGTGTTCAGTGAGACACAAGCCTGCTATATTAAAGTCAGCCGAGTCAAAATTCACACAAACCAAATAAATGCATCAGCTCTCTTTGTGCTATATATAGTCATCTGCACTGTCAATACCACGAGACACCCTTTCAGACATCAAGCTTTGGTTTGACTTTTTCCAATCAAGTCTCACTTAAAACCCCTCACACAGAGAATTCAAATAAAACTCAAGTCTTTTCCTTTTGGCTTTTCCCTTTTTCAGGGGTCGCCACAGCGAATGATTCTCATGTTTGACTTGGCATAGGTTTTTACATTGGCTGCCCTTCCTGACACAACCCTTTATCAAGGGGCAAAAACACGCTGACGGCTCTGCAGCTACTCTTTACGAAAGTCAGCAGTGGATCCTTTACATGAAACTCTCACCATAGACAGTGAGAGACATGGCCGGCCTTTGATAACCCAGTTAGCTGCACTGGGAGGGGGGACAGTGACAACCCCTAGAGAGTGGGACTCGGACCCCCAACCTTAGGATCAGTGATCCAGCGCCCTTTACCACCAGGCCACCACTGCCCTTCAAATAAAACTCAAGTACAAGAGAAAAAGCACAAATATGAGTTTCACATCTGAATTTAAGAGACAAATCGTCCAGTGTGACGCGTGCTTCACCCCACCATTGTAGATCTTGTGTCCTTACACAGTTCTGATGCTCGTTTTAAAACAAGAAAACTTTCAGCAAGTAGAAGACGTAAATCTGCCTGCTTTGTGTTTTCTCGCCACCTGGTTACACATTTTTCTGTAATCACTTGAAAGTAACCAAAAAGAAAAAAAAACCCGCCGACATCATTTTGAATTAATAAATGAAACCACAGTATAATAGCACTTCAAGGGGCAGTGGTGGTCTAGTGGTATAGGGTGCTGGATCGCTGATCCAAAAGTTGGGGTTCGAGTCCCACTCTCCACAAGGTTGTCACTGTCCCCCCAGTGCAGCTAACTGGGTTATCAAAGGCTGGCCATGTCTCTCACTGTCTATGGTGAGAGGCATGTAAAAGAACCATTGCTGACTTTCGTAAAGAGTAGGCTGCAAAGCGGTCAGCGTGTTTCTGTCCCTTGCTAAAAAGGGTTGTGACAGGAAGGGCATCCGACTTAAAAACCTCTGCCAAATCAAACGTATGTATATGGAAGTTCACAATGCAATGAATCGGCTCATCCCGCCATTTCCGTACATTGAAAAATAACACAGCCTGGGCATCACATGACGTACTAAGAGTAGCAATACACAAGTGTATTTGCTTGTCACATGATCTAAAGTAGTCCGGCAAGTCAAGATGGAAGCTGTCATGTTCCTCGTGAGGTTATTTCACCTTTACCAAAATGCACGGGCCAAAATGTACAATTGGGAAATTGTGCTTTATATTATCATAATGTATTAATCTGTACTCTGGAGAGGGCAGTGGTGACCTGGTGGTAAAGTGCGCTGGATTGCTGATCCTAAGATTGGGGGTCCGAGACCCACTCTCCACAAGGTTGTCACCCCCCCCCCCCTCCCCATCCCAAGTGCAGCTAACTGGGTTATCAAAGGCGGGCCATGTCTCTCACTGTCTATGGTGAGAGGTTCATGTAAAAGAACCATTGCTGACTTTCACAAAGAGTAGCTGTATAGCCATCAGCGTGTTTCTGCTTCTTGCTAAAGGGTTGTGTCAGGAAGGGCATCCGACGAAAAAAATCTATGCCAAATCAAACATGCGAATCAGATGATTCGGTGTGGCGACCCCGAAAAGGGGGAAAAAAGCCAAAAGGAAAAGAAGAATGCATTACTCTGGAGTGTGTACCATTTTGGGGTGCAATTTGAACACAAATGGTCTATTTTTTTAATATTGGAATGGAAATTTAAAAATGTTTCATTGATCAATCAAAAAATAATTCACCGATTATTAAAATAATCATTAGTCACAGCCCTAGAGATAACCCCCAGGTGCAAGCAGATGTAATGTTTATTCTGCATTAAACCCTGGCATTTCCATAGTGGATGATCCAAATATATGGGTTTAAATACCATGAAAAATTATTCATACAGTGAAGGGTTCTCGAAGGAGTTGATTCTTTTGCATCTATGGAAGGAATCTCCAGTATCAGAGTTCTGTTAGAGATAAAGCTGTAACTGGGTTTCTCTGACAATGAAAAATGTTTTTAAGGCATTAAAGGGTACCTTTAGAAATTTAGTGGCGTTGAAATGAAACTTACTGTAAAGAGCACACAGATTGACCAATCAAATGTCAGAAGACTCGGAACCATTGATTGAATGAGCCATGTCAGATGCTTGGTCGAAACAAAAACCTGCAGCCACAGCAGCCCTTTGCGGAATGGGTTTCAGACCCAGTCTTAGGTGTTTACATGAATGCAGATCGTGTCTGACGGTGTCGCACCCCACTGCTGCTGCACATTTTCTCATATGGCCACATATGTAGTCATGTTTTATTCGTCACAGAATTAATATATTGGTTGTAAGTTGTTTCCTGCTTTCTTTTTTAATGTCAGCAGTGAGAACTAAGAAGCACAAAGTCTTTGATCAAAAATCAAAAAGCATGTTTAAAATGTAAATATTCTAAAAGGGCTGAACAAAATACAAGAGGATGAGCTGAGCAAACACCACCACATGAACTTTCCCCTGGAATGGTCAAAATCATAGCCTTGGGAACTGTGTGGAGAAGCTCTAACCTGTTGTTCCAGATTCTTCTGAAACATTCATGTTGCTTCAAAAAACATAACAGTTGTGTGAGATTCCATGCCGCACCACCCACATCATCTTTGTAAATGATTAAACTCACCTCTACATACACACACATATATATACACACACACACACACACACACACACACACACACACATACATACATATATATATATATATACACATACATACACACATACATACACACAATATATATATATATATATATATATACTATGATGTTTGCAGATGACATAGTGATCTGTAGTGAGAGCAGAGACCGAGTGGAGGAAAATCTAGAGAGGTGGAGGTATGCCCTGGAAAGGAGGGGATTGAAGGTTAGTCTTAGTAAGACAGAATACATGTGTGTGAACGACAAGGACCCAAGAGGAACTTTGAGGTTACAGGGGGCAGAGATAAAGAAGGTGGAGGATTTTAAGTACTTAGGCTCAACAATCCAGAGCAATGGAGAGTGTGGAAAAGAGGTGAAGAAGCGTGTGCAGGCAGGTTGGAATGGATGGAGAAAAGTGTCCGGTGTGATGTGTGATAGGAGAGTATCGGCAAGAATGAAGGGAAAAGTGTACAAGACGGTGATGAGGCCAGCAATGTTGTATGGTTTAGAGACAGTGGCCCTGGGGAAAAGACAGGAGTCAGAGTTGGAGGTAGCAGAGATGAAAATGTTGAGGTTCTCTTTGGGAGTAACGAGGATGGATAGGATCAGAAATGAGTACATCAGAGGGACAGCACATGTTAGATGTTTTGGAGACAAAGTCAGATAGGCTAGATTGAGATGGTTTGGACATGTACAGAGGAGGGATAGTGAGTATATTGGTCGTAGGATGCTGAGGTTGGAACTACCAGGCAAAAGGCCCAGAGGAAGACCAAAGAGAAGATTTATGGATGCGGTGAAGGCGGACATGAAGGTCGTTGGAGTAAGAGTAGAAGATGCAGAGGATAGGGAGAGATGGAGGCAGATCATTTGCTGTGGCGACCCCTGAAGGGAACAGCCGAAAGGAAAAGTATATATATATATATATATATATATATATATATATATATATATATACACACACACACACATTCATATGTGTATGTTCACAGTGTCATAGTTAGCACATCTGCCTCACAGCTAGAACGTCCTGGGTTCAACTCCCAGGCTCAGCAATGACATTTCTGTATGGAGTGGCAAAGACATGCACATTAGACTGACTAGCTGTTTCAAATTTCCCCAAGTGCAAGTGGGAGTAATTGTGAAAGCAGAGAGCACCTTGAACAGTTTATTAATCCACTACTGGCCACACACAAAGTTGGCCGAGATGGGTTTCGGCTTCACTGTGACCCTAGTACAATTAAGTGGTTTGAATATTAATGAATAAATAATGCAACCACTTATGTCATGCATTATTCACCCCTACGACAATGCAGTGTGATTTGTCTCAAACTAATTATAAACAACAATGCTGTGCAAAACAATATGGATGCTGTTCCTCCCACGATAATCCTCCAAGTGATTTATTTGGTGGGGCGGTTATGAGCTGGGACTTTTATTTTGAAATGACAGTGGCACTACAGTGGGACACAAGAACTTTTATTTTGAAATCGCTATGGCAGCACAGCGAGTCTCCCACAGCATACTCCTGTATGATCTGCCCAGACACGCCTCCAACTTGAACAAAACTGAACTGATCCTTGACGAAAACTCCCCACTGACGAGAGCCGAGATAAACAATTTCTAAAGAAATGAACCTAAAGTTGAAACTATCGCTTATGTGTTTAAATGATAGATCACAGAGCACCAAACATTAATGATATAATAAAAATATTAAGCCACTGTCTAAAAGTGGAGATCAGAAGTGTTATCAGTTTACAGACACATGCATAAGTAGGAAACTAAGCCGCATGATATATTGGGTTGTCTGTGTGGGAACAAGAGCACGAATACCACAACAAAACCAATCTCAGGGTTTTCGAACACTTGCAGAAGTACAGAGCGCCTGGGCTCTGTTCTTCATCACTCAGATTTAAAATGCAAAGAAATTAAGACTGTTTTTTTAAAATCCGAAAATGTGGAGAGTTTGTCTTTCTTTAATTTAAAATCAGGGTAATGATACCGCAAACGTCTTAAATTTATGCACACTTTCAAGCCAGTGAATCTCACCATCGTGATTTCTTTTTTCTGACGTCTATTGAATCATGCCCAACACTGATCTCTGAGTGAATCCTAACCGTGGCACTGACTGATTACTAAGCCAACACCATTAAACTACTTCAGTGGCTGTTTCCTAACAACCTTTGCTTCTCATTTGTTTTGGAATGGATGGTACTTGCTTGCTTCACATTGCTCTCATTCCCAAAAAAATGCCATGGAGAGGTTTTTAATAGATATACTGTATTAATCCTGTAAGGGAAATTATTTCCTTTGGATTTAACCCATCTAAAAGTGAACACACACACACACACACACACACACACTCAGAGCAATGGGCTGCCACATACACTGGGGCACCTAAAGAGCAGTTGGGGGGGACAGGTAATTTGCTCAAGGGCACTTCAGCCATTTAAGTGAAGAAAGGGAGGATGCTGCTCACTCCCATCACACATTTTTCCTGCTGGTCTAGGACCATTTCGTCCCAAAGCCACTTCTCTAACCATTAGTCTATGACTGCCTCCATTTTATGGCTGCCCTTGTTTCCTTTGACATCCAGACATCCACATCAGGCTAATTTTCCGTTCCAAATTGCCTGGGTCCTGCAATGGATTGCCGAGCGATTCAGGGTGTAACGCGCCATTTCTCAGACTTCGGTGATACAGGCTCCAGCCTCCTCACGATCTTGGAAGGAATAAGCTGTATGGAAAATGAATGATGGATGGATTTTAAGAACAGAACCCATGAGGGAGCACACTTCTGGAAGTGCCGTTTCTCACTTCACACTGATATGAAAGCGATAACAGCCAACAGAAAACAAAAGGGCAGGATGTGGCTCAATTTTGGCTGAACATCGTGTTTCCTTATTGTGTTTTTGTATATCAATCGTCTCTTGAAAAACTAACAGAGTCAGTCATGTGGCAGAGATATTAAAAATTTGCTTTAAGTATGGAGGGTTATAGGATATGGATTTAGTAACTGTAGAAAACAGTTAGTAGTAAAAGCATGTACATGATGCTTCTAATACACAGATTGAACCCAAGTCTTCGTGGAATGCAGAAATTCTGGATCAGATAAAACAATTACCTGCACAGTCCAGCTAATTCAGCGATTCTCATATGAAGCATGGTTTCCAAATTATGGAGAGTCACAGCACATACAGTTGTACTGAAAACAGTGAAAACACTGTTCATTCTGAACTATACTACCTGGTTACCACGATGCTTTATAAATGGCATGCTTAGAGATAAAGCAGGAAGGGAAAACCATGAATCTCACTGAGCATGGTTTACTCAGTGACCTCTAACTCAGATCTACTCTCAGCCAGGAGACACACCTGGGTCTGGCTTTCTCACAAGCCTCCCTGAACTGTGTATGGCTGGGAAAGATCTCAGTTAAAAGTTGGGAGTAAAACTATGCTGTGAACGTTCTGGGCTCTGCTGTAACTAAAAAGTGAGTAATACATGTTCACTCTGCAAGAAAACCTCGAGTATGAAGCATGACAGTTGCTTCACTGTTAATCAGTTAACCACATCCCATTTCCGTAGTCAGACCCAACATGCTAAGAAGTCACACCACCACACATACAGGCACACAGTTGTGTATCCGAAGGCAAAAATGCTTATTGGAAGTTTAAAAAAAAAAAAAAAAAAAAAACCCTAATCTGAACAGCCCAATTAAATAAGTACAGTGTCAATGCAAAAAGACTTAACTACTGAGTTACCACTACCATCATATCCAGTTCCAACTTTTGTGTCAAGTAATTCTGCTGGTTTATAAATTGTACACCTTTCCTAATAGAGCTCAGAGTAGAGTCAAAAAAAGAAAGAGTACACTGGAGCTCAATAGGAGTATAAGAAATCAGTTTGATGGGAGATGATCCTCTCGAATTATTCCCATACATGCCATCTGTATCTGTTCT
>CM045742.1:31952500-31992500 GCA_024760905.1 Plotosus lineatus | reverse complement strand
ATTTACCTTGAACATGTAGACCAGGTGTCTCAATTTGTTCCATTAGCAAAGCTATATACATATTCTTTGAAATTCAGGCCAAGTTGTTATGTAGAATTAGGCATTTGTATTTTGGATTTGTTTTGTTTTTAATGTTGAAACTGTCATTTGTATAATGTCATTTGATCATCAGTCCTAAAGCACGACCTACAGCTATTAACAGACCAGCCATAGGGTGAAGTCTGGGGTGTTTTACTAGTAAACAGCAAGTGAGCAAAATATTCTCCACCTAAGCGCAAAATCACCCAAATTCCCACTGTATAATTAATTACTGACTGGTGCAGGGGAAATTTGCATGAAGTTTTTTATTTAAAAAAAAAACAACTTTTCAGAATTGGCATTTACAACCATGTCAATAAGACCAAGCTTGAACTGTTCAATATCAGATTAGTGCTAATGTTAATTCAAATACATTACTGCAAGACTTAATTCAAACAAAGACCAAATTCATGGAGCCCATCTTAGCATTTTGAGTCGTAAAATTATTCCTATCTCTATGTCCTGCATGTCAATATTATCACAGAAGACTCATGAACTAAAAAATGTCTCAATACATTATCTATGAAGTCAGTAAATTAAACAGAAAGGTCAAACTGTGCCAGCAACTGAAACAACATTCAGTTATTCCAGTCAAAAACAAAGCCATTACTGTACTGCTGGGCACATTACCAAATAAATTAACTGATAAACACATCAGGAATATATGCAAAATACACAACTACCTTAGTTACTTTGAACTAATTTGCTTTCCAAATATCTTGATTAAAAGCCACACGTATTTAAAGTTACATTAGGAAATTCTGATCCAGTTTGCTGCCTTTATCATCTTACACTGGTTTATTGTCCTGTGTATTCTAAACATCTTAACTATCTTCTACAATCATTTTGTACAGTAAAGCTGCTCAGTCAAAAAAATTTCAAACACGTTCTGTTTTCTGAGATTTACAACCCTTGACAGATGGAATGCGACCCTGACATACAAGGCAGTTTGTATCATACAAAAGAATGTGTTACAGATTGTTGTATGTGTCTGGGGCATCAGTCGCAAAGAAATAATTAGATAAAGTTGACAGTCTAGTTTTTCACTGGTTAACCACCAGCAGAATTCAGCATTCAGTTCAACTCTCCATAAAATAAGCAGTGCAGTGACACTTTAGTCCTTTGGTCTGTATAGCTCACTCTCCTGATCAGGTGTACACACTGCTCTACTACATCGGCTCCAACACTAAACTTTTCATTGGCTGTTTAAAAAAAAGGAGAACGAGGCAGATTAATTTTGGAGCCAACGTGGTGATACATGTTCGCTGCACAAATGAATCATGATACGCAACTGAATACATTTTTTGCAACCTGACTACACATACCTTAGAAAAAAAACAACTGTACTTTTTTGGTTCATCTATTCCATTACCACACATTTTTTCATGTTCTTTGCTTGCCTGCATGGACATTTAAGACCAAAAAATTAAATTACCTAACCATCAGCATCGACCTTCCCCCAACTGGCTGAAAAGGTTACCAATTTTTTTCAGACTATAAGGCGCACTTAATATCCTTTAATTTGCTCAAAAATTGACGATGCAACTTATGTATGGACGTAGCCGCACCACTTGATTGACTGTTGGAAAATTTTGACGACCGTAGTCAGGTGACTCGCTGAGTAATAGGTGAGTGGCTGAAAAAAGTTTACATCAAGAGATCGTATGGCTGTTCCCGCAAATCTCCATCCCTATTGATCCGCGACTCCATGTGCACCCATTTCACTGATACCGTCAAAACCCAAATGAAGCGAACTAATTCGGAGCTTGCTGTCATTCTGGGTGGATTAACCAAAAAACTCCAACCACTACATATTGGCAGTAACAGGTCATTCAAAGTTAGAGGGATCCGGGTTTGACGTTGAAACTGCGCAACAGTTAAACTCGGACACTGACAATGAAGAATTTGATGAATTTGTGAAAAAAGGAGTGAAATGAAAGAGTGAGTTTGTTTTATATTATTACAACCGAACAATGCTGAGAGTTACTGGTAAGTGTATTATTTTATGTTACAGTTGAACAATGTTGAGTTATTGTGAATCAGTTGAATAAACTTTGACTTACCTGACTTTTGTTTTGCTTAATGTGCCTTATGCATGAAAATAAACCATTCAATGATCGTTCATTGATATTGCACCTTATAGTTTGCAAAATAAGGTGCTTGTTCATGTCCTCCAGTTATGTAGCCATGGTGATGAACATTGAATATAACAATTGTACAGCATTCAACATTCTAACCATTTTCATTGTACCATCTGGGGTTCAGCATGCACTTCGTGTTGCTGTAGTACAATATGAATGCAGTTATGTACTGAAAATTGTAAATGTATGCAAGTAAATCGTGACCGCCATAACAGGAACATCTTGACTCCAGGTGTCTCCACCTCTACTCCATCAAAGTTCTCATTAATGATGGTGATATAAAAAATATTATAAATAACTTAGGAGCAAATTCTGATGCACTAACAGGAAGCGATAAGCAATAAGCGACTATGTAAAAGTCAATGAAAAATCAACAAATTGAACAATAACAGGTGAAAATGTCACAAATGACACAAAGGTAGGCATGAAGTTAAACAGAGCTGAACTTTTGGGTGGCACAATTTATATGCCTAACATTCAGAGGAAAAACCTGTAACTGATTGAAATATGTTACCAAACACTGAGTGGGAAACATACAAGAAGGTTACCTAGGTCAAAGGTTCCAAACACTGGACCTGGAGGACACCCCATCTTGCACAATTTAGTGCTTTTTCCCCCCTGTTTGGTCACACCCACTTCAAGTCATGAAGAGCTGTTAATTAACTGATTAGTTAAACAAGATGTGTTGGGGAAAGGAAAAACACCAAAACGTACAGAGCAGAAAGTTCTCCAGGAGCAGGGTTGGTAGCCATTGGCCTAAGAAACCAAAGCCAGTAACAGCTTCAGCTGTGAAATGATTTGCCTGTCACTCATTGCATTCTGTATGTATCCCCTTTTATAGGGGAAATCTTTGAAAAAAATTTTTTTAACAACACCCCATCGTACTGACACTAACAACCAGAATAACAAAAAGATCTGATCAACAAATTAAATCCAGTACATCCAAAATATACCACTACTGAATGCATATTATGGTGGAGGTTTAAATTTTAATGATAGGCTTTCATTATCAACAGCCAGCCATTTCAAATGACCATATTTGTTGCTTCAAAAATAGCAGTACTGAGCTGAAAGACAAACCAAAATTAAACAGTCTCAGCCTTTGAAAAGTGAGTTGAAGAAAGTGACACAATAGCTTAATAAGTTTTAGTAGTTTATCCACAATCACAATGGGAAAATACAAGTCGAAGATAAACTGCATGCATGTTTTTTTCCCAGCTAGAGTCTCCCGTACTCCATTCAGCTTCACCACACAGGAAACATCTGCTGCACAACCAGGCAGAAAGATGGAGCATGTCTAATGTTTACAACTCAGAGCGGATACGTTTCATTACTACACCATGTCAAATGCCAGGTGTGTTTGGGACTCTATGGTAACCTTTTGCTGGCTGAAGATCAGTTTTCTTCAGAAGGAGAGATGGGGAGATAGTGTAACAAGTCTAGCGCTGTCATCCAGAAGTTCAACACTGTGGTGTAGCTGTTATTTTTAGCTATGCCTGACTCACCACTCCCAGGGTCTGACATAATGGAATTCCCTCAAAATTTGAAAAAAATGTGAGCTTCTGAGAGATTTACAACTAACCCATGCATGACTGGATGTACAGCTAAACCTAGCAAAATCATTCCTATCCCTGAAAAATGTGTGAAATGGACAGACAGCAATGCCAAGTACAGTTTTCAGTAAAAAAAGAAAAAGACTTGTCCTCCCATCAGCTGGATGTTAAAATGACAAAGCACATTTGTAATTTCAAGGATTTCTCAGGGTATCAATTTTTCATTGTAATGTCTCTTAACCCTGCCTTTCTGCTCCCTCAGACAACTGAAGTCTGAATTTATCCCACTTAAGAAACACCTTTCTACAAAGTGCGTGTCAAATGGAAATCTGCATGTAAATTAAGTGGCAGTCTGTCAGGATAAAAGTGGAAAATTTGATAATAAAATGACAAATATTTTAGTGATGAAGCTGCACTTGGATGTTAAGCAATCATACTTTTCATATACTGCCCCAAAATGAGCCAGGAACATCTTGTTTTTTTAAGAGGTGCCTGGAGGACAGGCAGGTTCAGAAAGTTGCAAATGATCATTTCATAGCTGTCCGATAACCAGAGAAAGGAACATCTCGGATATTGATGTTTAACTGGAATGAGTTGAAATGCTGTGATACATCCTGTCCTACTAAGATGCTGCTCTCATCCCACTCCTAAACTCCACTCTCAGTCCCATCACATGACTGACACACATCAACCGAGAACACCATCAGGCTGCAGGAGAAATAAAGCTTCAGACAGACAATTAAAATGTGATCATTTAACACATCTGAGAAGCAGGAAAGCGTTTCATAAGTCCCAGCTGCACTTAAAAGACTATACTGTTCCAAAAATAACTTAATGTCATCCTCTCTACTCATCTTTCTTGTTAGTTTTATGGTCTGTAACTCTTGTTTTTTATTTCACAAAATGCTTGCAATTTAATTTATTTTATTACCACACCTTCTTTCAGATGTGCCAGAATATGGTGCAGGTTGTCCTGCTCTTGAATCCAGTGCAGGAGGTTTTGCATAAGCCTAAGACGACACTCTATATTCAAGTGCAATCTTCAGCAGGAAAACTGAAGCATCATTAACTGCACTGAAGCTGTTTTTCACAACGAAGTGATTTTGACCACTGAAAATGTATCTCTTAGTTAAAAGCTCTCCAGTATTGCATTGTGAATGGCGAAATGCTAGACAGTAAGAATCCTCCGTTGGTCACATGATACTGAGGATATTTTACTCAGTCCTCTCTAGCTTTTTTAACACCTAAACAAGGCTGTGCTTAAGTGTTCCGTTCCCACTAATAGGACAAGCCACGATGTATTTACTGCTTCACACTCTATGTGCCACTTCAATATATTGTGCAAACATGACCATACATGACCTTGTGCAAGCACAAGCAGTTTCATACAGAAACCAAAAACACCAATGTGAATGGAAAGCTTGTCTGTTAGTGTTTGACGCTGCCAAAGACTGTGGGGAAATTGCGTGTAAAACGTGCTTAACTCTCTCATTAAACTCAGATTAACTAAATAAACAGAGGAGCACTTTGGAACATTTCAGGAAATAATGGCACCAAAAGAGTTAGGATGGGCACATGATGAACGCTGTCTAACGTCTGTGCTTTTGGTCCTGTCTGCCACAATTGAAATTTTTTCTTGCAGGTTTTGGTACTTCCATAAAAACTGGTATATAATATAATATATAATAGATGGATCCGAGGCTCGTTCTCAGAAGTTTCTTTTGTGTGAATGATTGTATGCTTTTTCTTTCCTAAGGGCTAAATAAACACTTGAAAAATTAATTTGAATCTCCTGTGTCATGAGCTGAACACTTTTTGCCACAATACATGTGTGTGTTTTATATCATATAATCAACACTATAGTGATGCCATGCTTTGTTAATACAGAGGGCTGAAGCCTATCTCAGCCAACATGAAGAAAAGGCAGAGTACACCTTGATCAGGTCATCAGACCATCACTGGGGGGCCAACACAAACTCAATCATTCATATGGAACAATTTGGTACAGCTGATTATTCTAGCATGCATGTCTTTGGACCGTGGGAGGAACCCCACACAAACACAGAAGAACATGCAAACTCAACACAGAACCACCCATTCCAAGGCCGGGACACAAACCCAGGACCCGGTCACTGTGAAACAGACCAAGATAATGCAATCTGCCCTTATAATCAACCAATAAACTTGAATTTGGCATCATTGCAAAGGAATTTGTTTTATATTTGTACTGCTGATGTTAGTAATAACCGACACGGTCGTATGACACATTCAGGAGTTGTGACACAGCTAAGCCTGATAGCTGAAACCAGTCAAACCAAAGCCTTCAAACCACATAATGCTGAATAAATTTAATTGCGTTAAAAATCAAATTTCATTCCTGTTCCAGTGGTACCAAATTCAGCCATGTTAATGGAAAAAAAACATTTCAATTTTAGACCGAGTTTGTGTTGATTTTTCACCAACCTTGATCGAAGTGTCTTTGTTTTGATGAGATCTCAAATGTACTGTGCCCCGGTTGCAAATCATCCACGAAATCAACTCACACGTCGCGCTGATATGACACACGTGGTCTAAACCGGGGTCCCCAACCTTTTCATTGCCGCGGACCGGTCAACAATTCACAATTTTACCGCGGACGGTGGGGGGGTCAGATTGTTTATATAATAATTATATAAATTATTATATTAATAATAATAATCACTCCATGAATGTTGTTATTCTTTCAACAGCTGAAATAAAGTTGGTTGGGAAGTAGAGCTTGAAATTTTCTATATATATAAAAAAATAAAAAAATAAAAAAAACACCACAGTTGATGGTGCACCAGCTGGGAGAATGAAGGCTCAGGCTCAGTCTCACCCAAAATCCCCACTAATGTTTGAAACATGTCCAACTAGTCTCTGTTCACACAGTCCCCTTGTGGGATACATTTTATCCCTCAAATGACTGCAATCCGGTCATTTTTCAAAATAATTTTTTTTTCAAAAATAAAGATCGTTTTAGACTCGGATAATAAATAAAACAGAAATGATTAATTATTTCTTCTGCGGACCGATGGTTGGGGACCCCTGGCCTAAACCATTACCATATTCAGCAGTGAACCTCCAGCTTTCCAGCCATGCCTGGTTTATCAGGGATATATTTCGCCTTTTTTTGTAACTTCATATTTATAAATATCCCCCAAAAGATTGCTGGTTCTTTAAAAATCAGTAGAATATAACCCCCACAAACTAGGTACCAAAATTTAAAGATTTTTGTCTAGTTCAAATTTCATTTCAACTCGAAGCTCAAGAATAAACTAGCATGACACCCAGGAAATTTAATTGCGAGTCTCCCCTCAAAAAAAAGGTATTGACTATACACACCAAGATGGACCCCACCATGATGGATGCGTCTGATCAGGATACCGTCATTTCTGATCTATTTATTCCATACCTGGGTTAGTAATATATATTTCTACAATCAGAATATAACCTTTATTGAGTACAGAATTTTCTAGTGTGGCTGTTTTGTTGAAATCTTGTGATAAATATAGACTTGGACTCTGAATTAATCGGGTCACTCGGCTCGCTAGTTAAACCTGAACGGAACCGACATGACTCTGGGCAGATTTTTATTTAAATTATGGGTTCTAAGTCCAAAATCAACAGATTGGACATGTTCTTTAGATATAAATTAAGATTCCTACTTAGTATGAGACTATTTAAGAGTGTCTTGATGGAGAAATCTTAACCTACATTCTATGAAAATGCATATATTCCTGTCTAAAATCAGCTCATGCACGTGTACTCAAGGCCACTGCCCCAATCACTCAAGGTGGAGTGATCACCATTATCAATAATAGGATTGTTTATTCATATTATCCATTATTTCTTTTTCCAGGGAATGAAGAATACTATCTATCTTCCTTTCGGCTTTTTCCCTTTTACTCGGGAGTCGCCACAGCGAATCATCTGACTCACACGTTTGATTTGGCAGAGGTTTTTACGTCAGATGCCCTTCCTGTCACAACCCTTTTTAGCAAGGGACAGAAACACGCTGCAGCTACTCTTTACGAAAGTCAGAAATGGTTCTTTTACATGCCTCTCACCACAAACAGTGAGAGACATGGGCCGCCTTTGATAACCCAGTTAGCCGCACTTGGGGGGACAGTGACAACCTTTTGGAGAGTGATACTCGAACGCCCAACGTTTGGATCAGCGATCCAGGGCCCTATACCACTAGACCACCACTGCCCCGGAATGAAGAGTACAATACTCTGAAAAAAATTACAATTATTACAACACTGAATTTTCCAAAATGATTGTATTGACTTTTCCAACATTTTGCCATTAACAGGTTTTGACTTCCTTCACTGCTCAAACCATTGTAGACAGCCTACAACTGATGCTTCCAATCGATTAAGCAGGTCACGATACCTTAGAAACAAAAGTTTCAGATTTTCAAAATTTGACGATTTTCGGCATTTTTGTAAAATATCACTTTTCTGACCCCCTTTAAACCCAAAACCATGGTAAATATTCTAAAATTTGCGCTTCTAATTGATTAAATAGGCATTTTTCCTTCGGAAACAAAATTATCAAGGTATTAACTTGGTTGATTAAATTTGAATGAATTTTCAAAGGTCATCGTTTTCTGTGGCAAAATTGCAGTTTGAGTCATTTTCGAGGGAGAATAACTTCAAAGGTCAGAAGAACTGGCCTCCATAAAAAAATTTGAGTGATTTAGTCTCTCATTATCTTGGAAAATAGCATAACTGGGCTTTGAAGATGTTGAATTTTGAAAATAGGGGCATCTAAAAATGCCATCTTCACCAATTTGGCGCAACTATAATTTTTTTTTAAATGCATTTTGAAATGGCTTTTACTACGGTACAAAACATATTACCTGAGAGGCCCGAAACTCTACAATTCAGAACTAGGTTTAGGAAACGACTGAGAAATGGCATTAATTGTCTGTAGAAAGTAATAATTCTTGTTTCATAGTCTCCCCAAACATGATCCAAATGATGTCCGAGCCAGGCCTGAAGCGGGAGTAACAGAACAGGCTCGATCTCGGAAACCATTTAAGATAATTGCATGAAATTTGGACTGGTGATTTGTAATGGTTAACCCAACAAGTAGAACCTAAAAACACCCATTTATGATGACTAAGTTTTTCGGTGCTGGGACCTATTATTAGAATAGCTTTATTCTCAGACCGATTGAAGGGTTATTCGGTCCGAGAACGGTTTATCCCGAATTACTTCACTAGTTTCCTCTCAGATTTCCTTGTTTATGGAGAATTGGAAACTTGTTGACGCTGTTATTGACCTTGCAACCGAGCAAACGCAAATCTCGCGACAACTATCACTTCTCGTTGGGACGTTGGTCAGATCGCACGTCTCCAGGTGTCATTTGTTTAGAATATGAAGTCCTCTCGAGAATTTCAAACGTGCTCGGACACCATCATGAGAAAAACAAAACTTCTCACTCACGGTTTTCTCATTTACTCACACAGCCCTTACTTCCTCATTAACCAAGTTCAGGGCACGTAGGAGAAGATTTCTACAAACTTCTGTACCACAACCTTATCCGAACAAATACAGCTCGGTTTTAAACAGCTACCAGAAAACCTGGCTGCTTTTCATCCACACAGTGAAGAGGGTCCGGTTTTCAATCATTTTTTTAAATTGCTGTGTGGTGTTTATTTAATCAATAATAAGGTTTTAAACCGCACAGTCACTTCCTATGACAACAGAACAGTTAGCAAACAAGAAAGTCGTTATTCGTTAACCGTAAACCCCTCAAAGTTGAAATCTCTCCAACGGGACCTCAGAGGAGCCACAGGAAAGTCTCACTGCTCATATTTGTTCCGAAGTAAAATATACTCACAAATTTCTTTTTCCCATCTCCATCTTCGTAGCCCTTCTTCGGTTTTTTGTCTTTGCCGCTTTTTGAAGAAGCACCGGCGGCGGCAGATGCCGAGTTTCCATAGTTCGGAGGATCCATGACTGACCCTAATCCCAAAAATTAAAGTATCCAAACCTTTGGAAAGATTCGCGAAAATACAAACTTATTCAAAATGAACAGTTGCACAGAAAACTCCAGTGTTTCCCCGGTGTATGTCGCTGCCCCTGCGGCCTGAATGTGTGTTAGCTCACGCAGTCCTATTACCTCAGGCTCCCCCGACTCAAAAAAACGGAGGGAAATTTGAAAGCCAGCCCGAGAAACGAGTGAAATTTCTCTTCTTCGAAACTCAAACGCCTCAATAGGGGGTCAAGTCCAAAGTTTTAACGAGAACAAACCCTTCGCGTCACCCAAAGCTCTTTATGTGTCTTAGCCTGTTTAATCACTCGACTTGACTCGCCTTAATGACTGACTGCGCCGGCTTTGTGCGCGCGCGCGCACGCACACATATATACACACACACACACACACACACAGCCCCAATAGCAGCGCGAGACATCCGCTCTCTATCCGCTCAGCTGCGCGCCGAAATTTCCCTTTTCTCAATCCTGTCACCAGACACACAACTTATTTGTCATCATTTCGACGAGTATTCGAAACTTTCCTCCCTTCCGTACATACTTTGTTTCGAAGCGCGAGTCAACTTTTGCAAGCTGCACTGTTTACACAGGAACTAAGCGCTTCACTTCCTGTCTCGAGTACAGGTTAGCACGAGGATAGGCAAAGAGTGAAGAATGGGCGGGGCCACATGCGCTCACAATGAGCTCACCTGAGCCTCCTCTGGAAGTCAGAGTCAAGGCTTAACTGAAGCATGCAATATGTAAATACTGTACAGACACAAACTCCAGCTGTGCATGCAATAAATAAATAAATACACACAAACACCATTGTTCTCAGAAATCATTTATTTTATGGACATTATTTGAGTGAGAACAATAAAAAACTCCTGAGTTCGAGGTCTGTACAAAACCAAGGGCTGAGATTCCTGTGGACACAGTGAGCAAAAAGATTAATAATACAGTAATCTGTTTCTTTTGAGGTTTTTTGGGGGGTTGTTTTTTTTTTTTTTTTTTCTGGGGGGGGTTGTTTGTTTGTTGTTGTTTTTTTGCAGCTACATGCTACATACAGTATTTCTTCATTTCTTCATTTATACTTCATTTCCTGTATCTCTTGGGTTGCCAGTTCTTAACACAGTGACACATCAAAAGTAAACAGAGAACTTTTTTTATATTTTTATACAGAGATATGAATGTACGTAAAACCCAAGTTAATGGAAATACCTCATAGCAGTACTCTGACTGACACGGTGTTTCTCTGCAGCCTCAGTTGCTCTCCAACAGGAATTATTTTCAACAGTCCACTTGACATCTGTCAGAGGGCCAGGTCGACCTAAGCAGGATGCTGTTGATTCTTTGCCCTTGCTGGAGAATTATATAACTTTTCACTGTGGCAAGAGGAATTCCACAGTTTTGTGCTAATCTGTATACTGTAATACGGGTGGCATGGAGGCGTAGTGGATAGCATGTCCACCACACAGCAAGAAGGCCTGGGTCTGATTCACGAGCTCAGGCGTTTGTGTGTGGAGTTTGCATGCCCACCCCATACATGCATGGGTTTCCTCCTGAAACTTTGGCTTCCTTCTCCAGCTCAAAAACATGAACAGAAAGATAATTGCATAGATTTGAATGGAATTGATTGTGTGCATGTTGGCCCTGCAATCACCTGGCAAGTTGTCCAGGGTGAACCCTGCCCAGAGTTAGTTGAGATGGACGCCATTGTTCATGCAACCCTAAATAGGATTGAGCAGATTAGAAAGTATATACTGTATATATGTATGTGTATATATATATATATATATATATATATATATATATATATATATATATATATATATATATATATATATTACTATCAAGTTTGATTAGATGGCTCTCGCAGATAAAACTCTTTCATGAACCGGAATCTGTTTACTTTTGATATGTCTTTGTATATATGCATTCACAACAGGTAACTTTCTGCTTGTTTCCCTTTCTGTGGAAGCTGTTAAAGATTTTACGGGCACAGTGCAACTAGCTAAAATCAAATTTGCAGGGCGGTACACGCCACTTCATATGCATTGTATTCTTCTTCTTTTCCTTTCGGCTTTTCCCTTCAGGAGTCGCCACAGCGAATCATCTGCCTCCATCTCACCCTATCCTTTGCATCTTCTTCTCTTACACCAACGACCTTCATGTCCTCCTTCACCACATCCATGAATCGTCTCTTTGGTCTTCCTCTAGGCCTTCTGCCTGGCAGTTCCAGCCTCAGCATCCTATTACCAATATACTCACTATCCCTCCTCTGTACATGTCCAAACCATCTCAATCTAGCCTCTCTGACTTTGTCTCCAAAACCTCTTACATGTGCTGTCCGTCTGATGTGCACATTTCTGATACTATCCGTCCTCTTTACTACCAAAGAGAACCTCAACATTTTCATCTCTGCTACCTCCAGCTCTGCCTCCTGTCTTTTCTCCAGGGCCACTGTTTCTAAACCATACAACACTTCATATGCATTGTATTATCTGTGCATAAACAAATCAGATTACATATACTGTTGTTCCCATATAGTAATATTTTTATCTATTTATCATTATTTTATATTTGCAATAGTTTTTTTACACAGCACTGCCCATTGTCACTGTTCTGTACAGTATGTATATTGTTCTGAGTATTCCATCTTCTGTGTACTTAATTATTTCGCTCTCATCTCACAGTACTATCCTGTACTACTGTGCTACTGTGTTGTACCATGATCCTGAAGAAATAATAGTCCGTTCGCATGCATACATGCTGTATAAAGAAATGACTAGAAAATTCCACTTGATTCGTGATTGACTTGACTAGAGTTGTGGGCACAGTTAGTATTCTTGCCTCACTGCAATCAGTTCCTGGGTTTGAGTGTGCCCAGAAAGAGCATTTCTGTGTGGTGTTTGGAAGTTCTCCCCATGCTTGTGTGGGATTCTTGTGAATGCTCTGCTTTCCTCTCGCAGTCCAACAACATACATGTATTAGGTAAACAGCTGTACAGTATGTGTTTTGCTCCAGCAATGGTTTGACGAACTGTTCAGGGTGTATCCAATTTTCACCCAGGGATGAGGAGTTGCTCTGCTCAAGTTATATAACCTATACTCTCTCTGGTCAGTATTGAGAGATGCCTACGGTCCTAGTTAGTAACGAGTGTTAGACAAAGAATGACTTACGGCCTTCTATTTCTGAATTTTTACTGCTATATTTGGTCTTAGTTGACACAGTTTATAGGATGCTTTTTACATACTGAAGTTGGATAAAATCCATTCAGTTCACGTGACTAAGGAATAGAGTATCTATGTGTATTCAGTAACAAAATAATAATAATAAAAAAAAAACTGCTGTAGGTGAGTTGATTTTCACCTCTGCAATTGCCCCAGATAAAAGTGTAAACAAACACTGTCTATAGGTTTCTGTGCATGTGTAGATTTTCACTGTGATTTTCAGATGTTTTTCAGCCAAGACTGCAATTTATTAATTAAATGTATAGTTTGCTACACAAAGAACAAGTCCAATGGTGAACCCCTCAGTCTCTCACAGATAAAAAGACATCAATATACAATAAACCTTCATTTTTAAACTTGGATTCTTTTGGACTTGGTTGGCAGACCCACCCACAACAGCACCACCAGCGGTGATGGGAAAATACACAGAGCAATATAAGGATCTGAGACTGGGGCTGATTTCTTTATAGCTCAGACTATAGATTAATGCAATCTAAAAATAGAAGTGTATCACGGTGATTACACAAAGTGTAGGGCTCCCGAGATTTGATCTTTAAGTACATTAATACTGTCACATTAATAAGATGTCATAATAAAACTTAGAGATTATTAAAAGAGAAAGAGAGTGGGGTTTTTTTTTTTGTTGTTGTTGTTGTTGTTGTTGTTGTGCTTCTCTGTTTGATATGATATTTTACCGAGACAGAGCATTAACACTTATCTAGGTATTTCAAACCTTTTAGGTTATTGTGTGTGTGTGTGTGTGTGTGTGTGTGTGTGTGTGTGTGTGTGTGTGTGTGTGTGTGTGTGTGTGTGTGTATGTGTGAGCACAATAGTTTGCCCTACATTTGTGATATAATGCATTGCTCAGGGCAAACAAATAAATATTAAGCTATTAATAGTCATTAAATTATATTCTCTATTTTCCACACTCAGTTTATAAGACAGAATATAAAAAGATAGCATGTCATGTTAATGTGAAAGCAACAGGTTCAAATCCTCTCTATTGAAACCTGTTTTCAGTTAGGAAATGTAGTGATTGTAATTGATCGTTAAAAGACCCCTTATTACTTAACATCAACCTTATAAACATTAGACATCAAATATGTGAAATAACTCAGATTGGTATACACAACACAAGAACACAGCAATATGAATGTCTTGATATTTCAGGACAATTAACTATTATGAACGGATGGCAAGGTGGATGTTGCTGATTAGGCCCTGAGATTAAACATTGATTTGACTTTTCAATTCAGCAACATCCACTGAGCCTGAAGTGAATAATTATTGACGCCATGCTTGTAGCATTGATGCTATAACTGGCTAAATAACAATATGAACACATTACTAGGTCTGCATTAGATGAAATACTGTATTCATAAAAGTTATGAAATAGCACATCAGTCAAATCCACATGGGAGTGAAGACATTGTGCAGGTGTAAAAACTTTTTTTTTTTTTGCTAACAGCGCCACCCTGTGAAAAGTCTATGAACAGCAGCCTGAGAGTCTCAGGTTCAAAAGCCAGCATCCTAGATTTAATCATTCTGATGCTTTAAAAGGGATTATGTAATGCTGAATAGACCCAAATGCAGCATTATAAGATTTTTAAAAAGTTAATAAAGTGATTAACACCTTTTTAAAATCTATCAGGTCAATTTGCTCCATATCTCAGTTCAGTTCATTTTCTGTAACCGCTTAATCCTAATTAGGGTCGCGGGGAGGCTGGCGCCCATCCCAGCCAACTTCGGGCGAGGGCAGAATACACCCTGGACAGCTCGCCAGGCCATCGTAGGGCGGAAACACGCCGACGGCTTTGCAGCCTACTCTTGTTGAAAGTCAGCAATGGTTCTTTTACATGCCTCTCACCATAGACAGTGAGAGACATGGCCGGCCTTTGATAACCCAGTTAGCTGCACTGGGGAGGACAGTGACAACCTTGTGGAAAGTGGGAATCGAACCCCCAACCTTTGGATCAGTGATCCAGCGCCCTATACCACTAGACCACCACTGCCACCTCCATATCTCAAATCATACATTTTACTGTATTTAATTCAGTAAAATAACAGTGTGATATTGTGCTAGATAGTGTATGTAAGTAAGTAATGGGTCATCCTGCCAAAAAGAGCTTTGGGACCCTTGAGGACGTCTCTCCATGATTGTCTGGAAGATGTGCTGACTCAAGCTGGGTTTGTTTGGTTGCCTTGCAGTTGATGCGATTAAGTTGCCTATTATCATCACTGCTTCTGCACCCATTCCACCCACCTCTGCGCAGAAAACCCAGGAATACAGATCCTGTCACTGAAGCACTGCTAGGCCTCGCCTCAGTGTTTGTTGCTTTCATGGCATAATAAGTTGATGTTTGGAGGGCTTTGTGAAAACAGATGCCCCCCTCTCTCCCCCAACACACATGTATATACACACACAATTAGGTCATTACTGTATGCATAACTGAGTGATGACTGCATGTTTCTGGCCAGATTGACTTATCCCAGTCATGTTAGTCAGCCCTTGCATTCTTGTATGGTGTATACACACAATGTCAGTTTATTTTAGATGTAAAATAAATTGCATTCTATCAGAGTAAGCATTTCTATTAAGATAAGAGATTCACACACACACACACACACACACACACACACACACACACACACACATTCATTTTCTGAACCTTCTCGTCCTAATTAGAGTCGGGAGTAGGCTGGTGCCCATTTCAGCCGACTTTGGGTGAGGGCAGAAGAGCCCTTGGACCGCTCCATAGGACATCACAGGGCCCCACACACACACACACACACACACACACACACACACACACACACACACACACACACACATTCATTCATTCATTTGTGAATCGCCACATTAGAGTCACGAGGAGGCTGGTGCCCATCGCAGCCGACTTTGGGTGAGGGCAGAAGAGACCATGAACTGCTCCATGGGACATCACAAGGCTACACACACACACACACACACACACACACACACACACACACACACACACACACATTCATTTTCTGAACCTTCTCGTCCTAATTAGAGTCGGGAGGAGGCTGGTGCCCATTTCAGCCGACTTTGGGTGAGGGCAGAAGAGCCCTTGGACCGCTCCATAGGACATCACAGGGCCACACACACACACACACACACACACACACACACACACACACACACACATTCATTCATTCATTTCTGAATCGCCACATTTGAGTCACGAGGAGGCTGGTGCCCATCGCAGCCGACTTTGGGTGAGGGCAGAAGAGACCATGAACTGCTCCATGGGACATCACAAGGCTACACACACACACACACACACACACACACACACACACATTCATTTTCTGAACCTTCTCGTCCTAATTAGAGTCGGGAGGAGGCTGGTGCCCATTTCAGCCGACTTTGGGTGAGGGCAGAAGAGCCCTTGGACCGCTCCATAGGACATCACAGGGCCACACACACACACACACACACACACACACACACACACACACACACACACACACATTCATTCATTCATTTCTGAATCGCCACATTTGAGTCACGAGGAGGCTGGTGCCCATCGCAGCCGACTTTGGGTGAGGGCAGAAGAGACCATTAACTGCTCCATGGGACATCACAAGGCTACACACACACACACACACACACACACACACACACACACACACACACACATTTTCTGAACTGCCTCGTCCTAATTAGAATCGCGAGGAGGCTGGTGCCCATCTCAGCCGACTTTGGGTGAGGACACAAGAGACCATGAACTGCTCCATGGGACATCACAGGGCTACACACACACACACACACAAAATATATACTGCATATATATGGAGAGAGAGCGAGAGAGAGAGAGAGCGTGAGTGTGTGTTGAAACCATCATTAAACATATCACTCTATTTAGATCAGCCGACTAAGACCACATACACTGGTTAGTATGAACAGAGATGCCCTATGAAGAAGAAGAAGGAGAAGAAGAAGATGATGATGATGATGATGATGATTCATTGATGTGCATCATTTCTGTGTTTATTTGTTTATCTATAATCAGAGCCCTTAATGAACGCATCTGATTGTACATATAATATTTAATTATAGATTGAATTCATGCAAAAACAAACAAACAAACAAACAAACAAACAAACAGAAACAGCTGCAACACATGGCAGTAAACACGACATGAGATAAAGTTCATGTATAGAAAGGCATTGATAGCACAGTCCGGATCTCATGCTCCAGATGTTTGCGGTTTGACGAGATGAACATTTCAATCAAACCGGCGGCAGTTCGAATTCACCCCGAAGCCCACGGTAATCCACAGGTCCCGTGGAGCGATGCGCAAGGCCCGCTTTCCGTTCCGTCCAAAAGGCATGCGCACAACGCACAACGCACGAGCGCGCAGCCAGATTTTATTTATAGGAGGTTCGGGCCTCGCGCAGAGATCGGTCATACGGTGTGGAGGCGAAGAACGAGTTGCGCAGCTGGCAGTTAATGAAAACCACGATTAACAACACGAGGAGGAAGAGCAGCGCACACATGACCACGTAGGTCGTCAGGTCTGGTTTACTGAGCTCCCCTTCACGCAACGCGCCTCCGCCGGCGGCTCCGCGACCCGCGGGCTTCAGCAGCGCAGACACACTGACGGGCGCGTGAGAGACGTCCAGAGGAGCCGGCGCGTGCGTCTGGCTTATGGCGTCCAAGTCTCGCGCCGCCGCCGCCGTCGAATTCAGGAGCATTTGACGAAGCATGATTGCGCAAAAGAAAAAAAAGAAAGAAAAAAAAAAAAGAATATGTAAGGGGTGGAGGGGAGATAAACAGTCCGTCAGGCTCTAATGAAGAAATCCGCGTTCCAAAACAGACGCAGCAAAGTTACAGCACGCGCACACAGTTCCCACAAAATCCGTGAACGCATTTACGCACGAGAAACACGTGACATTTTGCATGTTATACATTTTTCTTTGTTTTCAAATGCAACTCGGATTAGGTGCGTCTCGGCCAAAAGCGCAAGAGCCATATGGAGTCGTTGGGTCGCAGGGGGCGCGTTTCACACTTTTGGCGCATTCCGTGCACCCGTGCGTCCCTCCTCCAGAAACGAGTGTCCACACTCCCGACCCGCATCACATGGACACCCTGAAGGCTTTCAGTGAGGAATCACCAAGTCTCGCAGTCCATCCATGTTTCCTAATGCGCACCATACAGGCTGCAGACTCACCGATCCAGAAGCTGATATGGAAAAAAACAAACAAACAAATAAACAACAACAAAAAAAAAAAAAAACCCAAAAACCCTCGTCTCGTTCTTGGAAAAAAAAAATATGGCAAAATTTCAAATTGCGAGCTGAAATTCTTGTCGGGTTGCCCCACACCTTCTAATGACAGTGCGTCACAGACTCGTGCTGTGAATCAGCCAGAGTCACTCTGGTGAAGTTGCGCTCCACAGGCGCAGGCGCGAGCGCAGCGCAACTCAGACCCGACCAAGAAGTGTGAGATCGGTGGAGACACGAAAGTCCTCGTCGATGCTAATGTCTGCCTCGAGAACATCCTCCTGGGGACAAAAAAAAAAAAAAAAAAAAATGGCTCCAGATTCGGATCAGCAACGGAATGAGCCGGTGCTCGTCACGGTGCTCAGCTCTGGGCTCCCCTTGCTGTAGTGGTGACAGTGCGCACAGGGAAGAATAGAAACAGACTGGGCTGAGGAGAGAGGGAGAAAGGAAGAAAAGAGGAGGAGAGGGATGGGTAGCCTAAAGCACGTGACGCCTCTCTCTCTCAGTCCTCCAGACTGGCTCTTCAATTTGAGAGCAGAAGAATGTCAGCTGGGTGTGAAATGTCTCAGTCAAGGGAGGAGAAAAAAAAAATAATAATAAAAAAAAAAAAAGGAGGTGAGGTGCCAGAATCAGACATGTCACAAGGTCTTCCTGAGTTCATAAAGAGGAAAAGAGTGTTTTGCTGACCTCAGGCTTGCAGTTTATATCTAATGTGTAGTTCTGATGGATAGCTGATTTTGTCTTTTTAAAGTCTGGAAGGGGAAAAAAAAAACTTGCTGTGACTTCTACATGTCTACATGCTTTCTTCGTGGAGCATCAGCTTGCAACTTCAATCCATTTGAACCCTTCACAATAAACAAGGCTACGATCTTCCTGGAAATAAAACAACAGAAGATGCCACGATGGCCTCCAAACCATTCAGGTTTGATTATATCCATAATACAAGCAATACTACAGTTTTTCATTACAATAATTGAAACTAATATTCTTCATTCATTCATTTTTTTTGATCTTCTTAATCCTAATTAGGGTGATGAGGAGACTGGTGCGCAGCTGACTCTGGGTTAGAGCAGAGTACACCCTGGACAGATGGCCAGGCTATTGCAGGGCATTAAAATAAATATACAGAATTATGTAAATTAATTTTCCACTTAATACTACTGGAGTCACATGGAGGCTGGAGCTTTTATCTCAGGGCCAAAACACACCCACTTTCATTCACACACACACACACACACACACACACACACACATCCAGGGTCAACTAGAAACAGTAAGTTAACCTAATATGCATGTCTTTGGACTGTGAGAGTGGAGTACAGAACCCGGAATAAAACCCACAGGAACACAAAAAGAAAATGCAAATGCCACACAAAAATGTTCTAACCAAGCTCCAGATTCAAACTCAGGACCTTCTTGCTGTGAAGGAAACCACTATGCCACTGAACCATCAAGGTTTTAATATGTCAAGATCTGAAAAATAATGCAACACCAATGTGACCATAAAAATGGTGACGTGCAATATTACAACAAGATAACTGTGGCCCATGGCCAGTTTCTTTATTTTCTGACTCATGAATCATTCAGACATGGAGTTATTGCCATCCTTCAAAAAAAAAAAAAAAAAAGAAAAGAAAAACTAAGAGAGAGAGAGAGACTTAATCCTAAAAGTTCACGGTGCTTGTGGTGTCTGTCTAGAAGAACCATACATCAAAATATTCCCAATTTAAAGTTTTGGTTTTGGCTATGAAGTTAATGTACTGTTGATCAGTAGAAATGGCAAAGATGTCATATAACGAATGTCACAATGAGCAACTCCTTTAATGTGAACTTGAAAGTTTTCATAAATATGACACCAAGCATGTTTTGGATTGACCAGTGCAAGAATACAAGCATTATGTAAACACCAGCTGGTCGATGAAGAAAGCATGAAGCTCTGTTGGAATTTCCACAGCCCAATTATTTTTCCTGTTACTGGAACCCAGATGAGAAATCTGTCTGAAACTGTTGAAGCCCAGCATATGAAACAGGCGTAGCAGCTCCGGGTGACCACAGCACTGTGTTCCAAATGTGCAAGCACCTTATCAGATTGTGTAAACAAGTTAGAGAAATTGTTAAAGCACTGCACAAACAACAATCTCATCGACACGGGTTCTCTCAGGATGCCAGCGCTCATATTTACATTGAGAAGAAGTGGAAAACTATTTATGGAAATTCAAAAGGTTAGAATTTGAGACACTTTTCCTTTTACAGGTCTGCTTCGCTCCAGGCAGAGATTATCCACCAGCACACCTGGTACTGCACTGACCCACTCTGTCTGACTTTTGTTTGAGTCCGTCTCCCTACATTTCCTCTTTACGATGAACTCTTCTGTTCACTCCATTCCAGTCACAGGCATGTCATGAACATCATACTTGGACTGGACCTGGAATAAGAGTGAAACATAATGACGGTTGGGACAGGGGGATGAGGGAGAGAGAAAGAGAGGGGGGAGAGAAAGAGGGAAAGAGCAAGAAAGGGGGGGAGAGAGAAAGACTGAGAGAAAGAGAGAGAGAGAGACAGAGAAAGAGAGAGAGAGAGAAAGAGGGGTAGAGAGAGAGAGAGAGAGAGGAAGAGGGAGAGAAAAGGGAGAGAGAGGGGAGAGAGAGAGAGACAGAGGGAGAGAGGGAGAGAGGAGGAGAGAGAGAGGAAGAGGGAGAGAGAGGGAGAGAGGGGAGAGAGAGAGAGAGAGAAGGAGATAGAGACAGAGGGGAGAGAGAGAGAGGGAGAGAAAGAGGGAGAGAGGGGAAGAGAGCGAGAGAGAGAGAGAGGAAGAGTGAGAGAGAGAGAGAGAGAAGAGAGAGAGAGAGAGAGAAAGAATGACATAGAGAGAAAGAGAGAGCGAGAGAGAGAGAGGAAGAGGGAGAGAAAGAGGAAGAGAGAGGGAGAGAGAGAGAGAGAGAGAGAGAGAGAGAGGAAGAGCGAGAGAGAGAGAGAGAAAAGAGAGAGAGAGAGAGAGAGAGAGAGAGAAAGAATGACATAGAGAGAAAGAGAGAGAGAGAGAGAGAGGAAGAGAGAGAGGAAGACAGAGGGGGAAGAGAGAGAGAGAGAGAGAGAGAGGGAGAGAGAGAAGACAGAGAGAGAGAGAGGGAGAGAGAAAAATATTTATTATACAAGCTATAATTGCAATCATTTTGTTTCTTCGAGCCTGAACTGTGCTCAAGCTAAAATCCACTTAATATGAATTACTATTCAGCATTAACATGGTATTTAAATTATTTTTTATCCCCCGGGTGCCTTGTTATTTGTAGTGCTGGAATTTATTCAGTCTCAAATATATCATGCATGATTTTTATTGCAGGACTGCACAGTGATGTACATAGTGGTTAGTACTTCTGCTTCATAAGGTTCATAGAGCTGCATTATGGGTTCAAGTCCCATGCCTGTCAAGGGGGGTGTTCTGTGTGGAGTTTGCCTGTTCTTACTGTGCTTAAATGGGTTTCCTTCAGGTACTCTAGTTTCCTCCAACAATCCATAAATATGCACATTTGACCAGCCGGTATGAGTGTGATTGGTAATTGTTGGAGTTCCTGGCTGTTCCAAAGGGCCCCAGATGTGAGTGTGATTGTGATTGTGATGGTCATGGGTTCAAATTTGAGTCTCGGCAAGGGCATTTCTGCGTGTTGAGTCTGTATGGTCTCCCTGTGCTTGTGTGGGGTTTATTGCGCTCCTACAGTTTCTGCTCATAGTCTAAAGCTATGTGTATTAGTCTAACTAGGTGGCAGTGGTGGTCTGGTGAAAAAGGGCGCTGCATCGCTAATCCAAAGGTTGGGAGTTCGAGTCCCATTCTCCACAAGGCTTTCACTGTCGTCGTCCCCCCCCCCAGTGCAGCTAACTGGGTTATCAAAGGCCGGCCATGTCTCTCACTGTCTATGGTGAGAGGTCCATGTAAAAGAACCATTGCTGACGTTCGTAAAGAGCAGCTACATCGCCGTCAATGTGTTTCTGCCCCTTGCTAAAGGGTTGTGTCAGGAAGGGCATCTGACGTAAAAACCTGCACCAAATCAAACATTCGAATCAGATGATCCGCTGTGGCGACCACTGAAAAAGGGGAAAAGCCAAAAGGAAAAGAAGAAGATGTGTATTAGTCTAACTTTGGTGAGTCTATTGAGTCTCTCGCCTCCCTGAGACTTTAGTATGGTTTAATGGTTTGGCAAATGATTATCACTAATCTAACAAAGTTATATGCAAAAGTTTGCATACCCCATGTTTTTTTTTTCAAGAACATAAGAAAATTCATGTTTATTTTATCTACAAAATAGAATCTGATCATATCCAAAAACAAAAAAAATCAACAGAAAAATATTTTGAAATGAGACTCTGGTACTTTCTGCCTCCAAACCTGATTTCAAGAAGACTGTTTATCACACCTGGTACTGTTCAATGTGCAATGTTAGGCTGCAGGGAGTCAGATCTTACAGCTACAAGATGCTAAAAGCTGTACTGTATATAGAAGGCAACATATTTTGGAAGTGCTTGAAAGGAAAGGGGAGACAAGTCATTAGATCTCAATGAAAATATACGTAGAATAACCTAGAAGTGCAGTATTGGCCAGGTGGTAAGGTGCTGGATTACTGAATCCAGGGTTGGGCATTCCATCTCCATTATCAATGGGTTATCACTGCTGTCCTCAGTGCAGCTAAGTGGGTTGAGGCCAACCATGTCTCTCATGTCTATGGTGAGAGGGACGTAGAAGAACCATTGCTGATTCTCGTCAAGACTAGGCCGAATAGCTGTCAGCGTGCTTCTGACCTGTGATGGCTTGACGTGATGTCCAGCGTGTACTCTGCCCTCACCCTGAGTCGGCTGAGATGGGTGCCTGCTTCCCTGCGACCCTAATTAGGATGAAACGGTTCAGAAAACGGATGGGAGGACTATAATGACCTTGCTTTAAAATACTTTACACCACAGAGCTGACGAATTCTCAAGTCTGTTTGGTGAGAAGGTGTTGATTCATTTTATAAAAACGGCAACGTCCTGAAAGTGTCAGTTGTAATTAAAATCACAGTTTGATGTCAAATCTTGTATGTTATTGTTTCTACATTATCAGCTTATTCACAAAGAAATGTCTGGCAGATGCTCAGAGTCATCGATGCTAGTCAGTAATCCTTTTGAAATTTATCAAAGAAAAAACATCCAATAATTGGTATTATGAAGTCTGTAAAATGTTTAGTTAGTATATATGGAAAGAGTCTGGGCCATCAGTGCTCTGTAATGGGCAGCATGCTTTCCCCAATGGTGAAGGTGTAAAGACAGGAGAGTTTGTGCTTTGCAGTTTCATAGTAACACAGGAAGCTACATTCGTGTTATCATATCTATTTTAAGGAAAAGTAAGACAGGTGAAGGAACTAACACGTACAGAAACAAATGGAAGTGACAGCAAGTCAGCTTGCTTTGCAGATGTTCCACAACATTTACTCGAATTATAAAGGATTAAAAAGCATGATGTTTATTCATAAAGTGAAGTTACGGTAAATAACCGTAGTATAAATACTTCAAGGGAAGTGGCATCCCGGTGGTAAAGTGCTGGATTACGGATCCCGAGCCCCACTGTCAACTGGTTGTCACCTCTGTCCCCCCTGTGCACTAACTGGGTTATCAAAGGCCAACCATGTCTCTCACTGTCTATGCTATGCTGAGAGGTTCATGTAAAAGAACCATTGCTAATTTTCGTCAAGCGGAGGCGACACAGCTGTCAGGGTGATTGTGCCCTGCGATTGCCAGATAAGCTGTACAGGATGTACTCTGCCCTCACCAAGAGTTAGCTGAGATGGGCACAAGCCTCCCCATGACCCTGATTAGGATTATCGTGAAAAATTAACAGACCTTTTTAACAATCAGGTGAAATATGCTGTTTTATTAATGGACGTTTAAACAACAGTATTAAAGTTAAGAAATGTTATCTTGCATATGTAACACCAGCTTGATATAGCTGTGCTAGATTTTATACTAGGTTCTAGAGGAGTTAAATGAATTGTGGAGAATTAAAGTTGAACAGCCGGCAGATTTATTACAATTAACAATATTACAAGAAACAGTGCAAACAATGCTGTAGAGCACTCTTTACAAAACAAAAATAAAATAAAATAAGCTTAAGTCTCTAAGGTTCGATTCGTGTGAACCCGGGAGTCTTTTCCAGGATTTTGATCCGTTTGGGATAAAGGTGTTTTTATTTGTTCTTATCTGGGATCCTGTGATTTGAAGTGGTTGGGTCTGTAGATCTACTCTCGCATCCAGAGAACAGTTGGCCACACTGCGTCTGGATCCACCAAGAGTTCTCACTGGGTTTAGCTCGCCATCCGTGTCCGAAACCAGCTTCCAGATCAAATCCAGATCCACTAAAAAAACCAGTCTGCTCATGCAGTACAGACACAATGAATAAAATATTTAACAACAATAATTCCTAAATAAAATAATGCAGCCGTGAGGGGGGGGCACAAACCAGTGTCTCTCCCTCACGCCGGTCCCAAGCCCGGATAAATGCAGAGGGTTGCGTCAGGAAGGGCATCCGGCGTAAAACAAATGCCAAATAAACTATGCGAATCACAAGAAAGAATGACATACCGGATCGGTCGAGGCCCGGGTTAACAACGACCGCCATCAGTGCCGTCAACCAACAGGGTGCTGATGGAAATTGGACTACTGTTGGTCGAAGACGTCGAAGAAGGAGAGGCGGGAGGCGCATCCGTTGCCAGAGAGAGAAGAGGAAAGGCATGAGTCTAGGACTGAAAGTAGGGACTTTGAATATTGGAACTATGACAGGAAAAGGTAGAGAGCTGGCTGACATGATGCAGAGGAGGAAGGTGGACATACTGTGTGTTCAGGAGACCAGGTGGAAAGGTCGCAAGGCTAGAAGCATAGGAGCAGGGTTTAAGCTGTTTTATCACGGTGTGGATGGGAAGAGAAATGGAGTCGGAGTCATCTTGAAGGAGGAGTTTGCCAGGAATGTTCTAGAAGTGAAAAGAGTGTCAGACAGAGTGATGAGTCTCAAGTTAGAAATTAAAGGTGTGATGGTCAATGTTGTTAGTGCTTATGCCCCACAGACAGGATGTGAGCGAGAAGAGAAGGAGAGATTCTGGAGGGAGTTAGATGAAGTGATGCAGAGTACCCCCAGAGGTGAAAGAGTGGTCATTGGGGCAGACTTCAATGGACATGTTGGTGCAGGAAACAGAGGGGACGAGGAAGTGATGGGTAGGTTTGGTATCCAGGACAGGAACGCAGGAGGACAGACGTTGGTAGATTTTGCAAAAGGATGGAAATGGCTGCGGTGAATACTTTCTTCCAGAAGAGAGAGGAGCATAGGGTGACTTATAAAAGTGGAGGTAGGAGCACACAGGTAGACTACATCTTGTGCAGGCGATGTAATTTAAAGGAAGTCAGTGACTGCAAAGTAGTAGCGGGTGAGAGTGTTGCCAAACAGCATAGGATGGTGGTGTGCAGGATGATGCTGATGGTGAGGAAGGCGAAGAAGGCAAAGGCAGAGCAGAAGACAAAGTGGTGGAAGTTGAAAAAGGAAGAGTGTCGTGTTGTCTTCAAGGAGGAGTTGAAACAGGCTTTGGGTGGTCAGGAAGTGCTTCCAGATGACTGGACAACTACAGCGAATGTGATCAGGGAGACAGGTAGGAGAATACTTGGTGTGTCATCTGGAAGGAAAGTAGATAAGGAGACTTGGTGGTGGAATGAGGAAGTGCAGGAGTGTGTACAAAGGAAGAGATTAGCTAAGAAGAAGTGGGACATTGACAAAACCGAAGAGAGTAAACAGGAGTACAGGGAGACACAGCGTAAGGCAAAGGTAGCAGTGTCAAAGGCCAAACAGAGCGCGTTTGATGACTTGTATGCTCGGTTGGAGAGTAAGGAGGAGAAAATGATTTATACAGGTTGGCACAGCAGAGAAATAGAGATGGGAAGGACGTGCAGCAAGTTAGATTGATAAAGGACAGACAGGGAAATGTACTGACTGATGACAGAAGCGTGCTGGGAAGATGGAAAGAGTACTTTGAAGAGCTGATGAATGATGAAAATGAGAGAAAAAAAGAGTAGAAGAGGTGACTGTTGAGGACCAGGAAGTAGCAAAGATTAGTATGGGTGAAGTGAGGAGGGCATTGAAGAGGATGAAGAATGGAAAGGCAGTTGGTCCTGATGACATACCGGTGGAGGTATGGAAGTGTCTAGGAGAGGTAGCAGTAGATTTTCTGACAAGAACATTTAACAAGGTCTTAGAGAGCGAGAGGATGCCAGAGGAATGGAGGAGAAGTGTGCTGGTGCCCATTTTTAAGAACAAGGGAGACGTGCAGAGTTGTGGCAACTACAGAGGGATAAAGTTGATGAGCCATACGATGAAGTTATGGGAAAGAATAGTGGAAGCTAGACTAAGGGCAGAAGTCAGCATTTGTGAACAACAGTTTGGTTTCATGCCCAGAAAGAGCACCACAGATGCAGTGTTTGCCTTGAGGACGTTAATGGAGAAGTACAGAGAAGGTCAGACGGAGCTGCATTGTGCCTTTGTGGATCTGGAGAAAGCATATGACAGGGTGCCGAGAGAAGAACTGTGGTATTGCATGAGGAAGTCTGGAGTGGCAGAGAAGTATGTTAGAGTGGTGCAGGACATGTATGAGAGATGTAAGACAGTGGTGAGGTGTGCTGTTGGTGTGACAGAAGAGTTCAAGGTGGAGGTGGGACTGCATCAAGGGTCAGCTCTCAGCCCCTTCTTGTTCGCTATGGTGATGGACAGGCTGACAGACGAGGTTAGACAAGATTCCCCATGGACTATGATGTTTGCAGATGACATTGTAATCTGTAGTGAGAGCAGAGAACAAGTGCAGGAAAATCTAGAGAGCTGGAGGTATGCCCTGGAAAGGAGGGGAATGAAGATTAGCCTCAGTAAGACAGAATACATGTGCATGAATGACAAGGACCAAAGAGGAACGGTGAAATTACAGGGAGCAGAGATAAGAAAGGTGGAGGATTTTAAGTACTTAGGCTCAACAATCCAGAGCAATGGAGAGTGTGGAAAAGAGGTCAAGAAGCGTGTGCAGGCAGGTTGGAATGGTTGGAGAAAAGTGTCGGTGTGATGTGTGATAGGAGGGTATCGGCAAAAATGAAAGGAAAAGTGTACAAGACGGTGTTGAGGCCAACGATGCTGTATGGGTTAGAAACAGTGGCCCTGGGGAAAAGACAGGAGGCAGAGTTGGAGGTAGCAGAGATGAAAATGTTGAGGTTCTCTTTGGGAGTAACGAGGATGGATAGGATTAGGAATGAGCACGTCAGAGGGACAGCACATGTAAGACGTTTTGGAGACAAAGTCAGAGAGGCTAGATTGAGATGGTTTGGACATGTACAGAGGAGGGATAGTGAGTATATTGGTAATAGGATGCTGAGGCTGGAACTACCAGGCAAAAGGCCTAGAGGAAGACCAAAGAGACGATTTATGGATGTGGTAAAGGAGGACATGAAGGTCGTTGGTGTAAGAGAAGAAGATGTAAAGGATAGGGTGAGATGGAGGCAGATGATTCGCTGTGGCGACCCCTGAAGGGAAAAGCCGAAAGGAAAAGAAGAATTCCTAAATAAAATGACAAAAGTGCATGAAAGGCACTGAATGGAATGTAATACAAAACAAAACAGCTTATCTGCACTACTTTAGTGCATTAGCAAAAGTGCTTCAACAAAACATTTTAGAAAAATAAAATGTAAGGTTCATTTTGTGCACAGCACAATCTTTGTTATGTACTCCGACTGGTCTTAGCCTTTTAAAGACAAAAATAGTGCACACAGCTTTAAAAGTCACCACGTGTAAAGTTAGCATAGGTTCTTAAACTAGCTTCATATTGCAATGACTCACCGGAGCTTCCAAGAAAACAAACTCTCTCCACCCGGTTCGATTGAGAGAGAACAAAACACATACAAGGCTCTGAAAAGCACACAAACTTAGTTAAACTTGTTAAAAGTTCACTTAATCACATTTTTGATCGCTGACTCACTCGTGTCGCTTTTCGAGGGCTCTGTATGCGTCCTGCTCCTCACGCTCTCTGCTGCACTCTCTGCTGGTCGCATGCAGGCGCACGCCTATGATGCGTTCAAGGGGACTAGGAAACTAGTGCTTTCAGGGAGTGTTGGAAACTAGGGTTTTTTCCAATAAAATTAGTAACCATGTGTTTACATGTGTTACACATAGGAATAGTTTTCATCCCAATATCACCTTAGAAAATTATCTTCAACTATAAATATTCAACATGAAGGACATTAAAAACGGTGATTCCCAAAACGATCGAAAGTTTCTAACAATTTTAATGTTATCTTATGTAAATCCGATAGTGATCAACAACATAAAAAGTAAAATTTAATATGAATAACAACAACAACAATAATAATAATAA
Source organism: Plotosus lineatus (assembly GCA_024760905.1). NCBI lineage: Eukaryota > Metazoa > Chordata > Actinopteri > Siluriformes > Plotosidae > Plotosus > Plotosus lineatus. The sequence goes on along the minus strand of CM045742.1, from coordinate 31,963,829 downwards.
TAATAATAATAATAATAGTCATCCATTGCTACTTCGCAATTTGAGCATCGCGGCCTTGATACATTGCAGTATTTTAACAAAAAAATTAAAATAAAATAAAAATATTCCTAAAAAAATTCAAAATTCATGCTGTAACTCGAATGTAAACAAACGGAAGGCAGGGACTCAAGGCAGGCTGCGTCCATTGTTTCCAAATGACATACTGAAGTGCCCCTCCTCCCCAGTTCAGACAGGGACCGCCCACTCAACTCAATCTCGCAAGCTGATTGGCTTAGAAGCGTGACGCTGTTGCCTCGCATATTCCCGTGGGATTTTTTGTGATTTTGTGATCTTACTGTATAGTGTTTGTGAACGTCCTGCACCGCGGGGAAGAGCTATTGTCAGAGGTGAGTACAGTACTTAAAGTATTTATATATAAATTCTATTTAAATATTAATACATTACAGTTTTTACATATGCATATAACTGTGTAACGTTTAATATACACTTCTTGATATTGTATAGACGCAAAAACATATAGAAATGAGACAACATGGTAGAAATGGGGGCGGGGGGCGGGGTTTTCCTACTTCGTGGTTTTTCGAATATCGCGGCCAGGCCTGGTCCACATTATCCGCGATATTCAAGGGATGACTGTAATCATATTTTTATTTTCTTATATGTACACTGATTATCGTTACTACATTTATATAGGACCAATCGAACACATTAGCGTATCGTTACTCATACTGTAAATGTCAATAATATTGACTATTGGTCAAAAGTTTTAGAACACTCCCATTTTCTTCACAGTTTTGAATGGTAGTGTATATAAGTATGATATCGCAAAAAAGTGAACAGAATAGGAAAACCGATTTCTTATTTAAGGATAATATATATAATGATATAAAAATAATAGAAAAATACATAATATATAATATGTACTACCAGTCACAGCTTTTGGAACACTTCCAGCTTTTTTTTTTTTTTTTTTAATGGATGCAGTTTAATGTCTCAGTGTCCTCTGAAATTAAAGCATAGAGATAAAAAAATTGCAAGTAAATAAAACATTGTGGATTTGTTCTGTTTAACAATTTAATCGCAAATGTTGAACCTCTGCCGTCGCCTCTTCTTGCAGATACTCCAGCCGAACACTCGCGAGATTCCTTTCATGAGGGAAATCAAAAATTTTTGGTAGAAGTTTCTTCCCAACACTGTTGCAGAAGTTTCTATAAACATGCTGCTCTTGTTGGTTGCTTTTGTCTCTGCTGTTCACTTCATCCCAAATCAGCTCAACTTGCGCTAGGTCTGGGGACCGCGCTGGGACCGTTCCATGCTTTGAATTCTAACACCCTCTTTTTTTCTTTACAGGTAATTCTGACATACTGCTCACCTTTATTCCTTTTCAGGTCATTCACTGGACTTGAACTGCTTCTATTTCAATCATACCAAAAAACATGGGGACGTTCTAGAACTTTTGACACTTTTACATTGTTTGTTTTGCACCAGGGACGCAAACTATTGTATACAAATCAATTGAACTGGCTATTTATTGGTCTATCTGTCTGTATATTACATCTACCCTTTCATTTTTAATTGGAAGTCATTTACAAACTTTCGATCAATCCTGTAACTATTAGTTGAGTTTTGCACTACTTTTGCTTCTTTGATTTAAAGAAGGCTTGACACTGCCACACATAATCACGCAAGATGAAGGGAAATGTCAGTAATCACACCATCCAAGAGCAGAAACCCCCAACATCCGCCTACTGATGAAGGTGAGGAGGGAGAATGTAAGCGGCCGCCTACGTGACTGCAGAAGAGCGGATGAGTGTGAAAAACCTCAGCAGGGAGCAAAACAGTGATGAGATGTAGCCTCTGTTTCCACAGCCTTACTCACTGACTGGATTCGAGCCATTGGTAGTCTCTAACTTCAGTTTATAAGCATAACTCACAGCAGAAGTGACTGAATAAATGTTTTACACATTTTAGTGGCTGTTTACACCTCCCGGCCTGGAGACTGTCATGTGCATACAAGGCACTAAAATAGCTTCGAGCACATGGCTCAATTTCCAGTTACCTTCAAATCTGTCATAATCCTTTTGCTTTGTAGGAGGAATGACGACAACAGTGTGGTGTGGGATCCATCAGAAATGAAATTCTAAATATTAGAGGTCCAAGGTTCTACCACGCAAGCATTTGTATTGTCCGGGAACAATCTGATATGCAATGCAAAGTGCCAACTTGTTTTGATTTCAGCGTCACTACAGATCTCACGACAGCTTGAATAGAGCCTTTGCAAGAGCGACAGTAAAGGCCAAGAGCGCCTTTGGAATATTACTTGCTCAAGCAAACCTCAGTGAAATATCACTAATGACAGACCTTGAATTGTAAACAAACTCCATTATTGGATCAGAGCCTGAAACATTACTTTTGTGCAGTAATTATACTATAACTAAAGCCCAGAGGATAATAAACAAGTCAGACTAATTAACTGAGATTTTTTTAATAAACAGGCAGACGACAACAAAAAAGTATTTTGTGGTTATGTTGGCTTCCTGGGATGCAAACCATGTAAATAAATACAAAAAAAGCAAATTTACATGAATCTTCTTCTTTTCAGGTTTCCCCTTTTTTTCAGGGGTCGCCACAGCGGATCATCTGATTCGCGTGTTTGATTTGGCATAGGTTTTTACGTTGGATGCCCTTCCAGACACAACCCTTTAGCAAAGGGCACAAACATGCTGACGGCGATGCAGCTCCTCTTTATGAAAGTCAGCAATGGTTCCTTTACATGAACCTCTCACCATAGATAGTGAGAGACATGTCCGGCCTTTGATAACCCAGTTAGCTACACTAGGGGGACAGTAACAACCTTGTGGAGACTGGGACTCGAACTCCCAACCTTAGGATCAGTGATCCAGCGCCCTATACCACCAGTCCACCACTGCCCTTCAAATTCACATGAATATACTCGTATTATTTAAATACAGATATGTTTCTCTATCTTTTCTCTAACAGTTTTTAAATTTTATTTTATAACCCGAGACAGTAATTCATTGTAAAATACTTTTTGCTAAGAAGAATATATAATTCATTTATTTATTTGCTGGACCACTTACTTGAACTACTAGGGCTATAGGGATTCCAGAGACTACCGAAGGGTACACCCTGCACAGCTCACCAGTCCATCGCAGGGCCAACATGGGCGCACACACACACACACACACACACACACACACACACACACACACACACACACACACACACACTAGTGCTTACCTTTATGTGCAATTTGGAGCAGTCAATTAGCCTAATGTACATATACTTTAGAAAGTGGGAAAAAACTGGAGTACCCAGAGGAAACCCATGCAAGCATAGTAGGAACATGAAAACTCCACACAGAAACACCTTAACCAAGCCCGGGACCTTGATACTGCTGGGTGGATGTGCTAACCATGCCACCGTTCCTCCTTTAGAAGAATACATGCAGTAACTATAGGGGCACCGAGAGTGCACGGTACCACCAGCAAAAGCAAAAATGGATTACTATAACTTGGCATGCTGATAATGAAATGTTTCCACCTAGTGGCCACTTGATGAACATTTTGGCACAGGCTTTTTAGGAATCTTGTGAATTTTCCAATATTGTTACACCTGCTGATAAGGTGCTAGATTACTGATCCCAAGGTTGGTGGTTTAAGCTATACTATCAATGGGTTGTTACTGCTGTCTCCACAGTGCATCTAACTGTGTTATAAAAGGATAGCCAGGTCTCTCACTGTCCATACATGTAAAAGAACCATTGCTGAGTAAAGTTAAGAACAGCCTGCATACCTATTAGCATGTTTCTGCCATGCGATGGCTTGATGGTGAGCTGTCTAGGGTGTACTCTACCTTTGCACATAGACGGCTGAGATGGGTGTCAGCTTTCCTGTGACCCTAATTAGGATAAAGTGATTCAGAAAATGAATGAATGAATGAATGAATACATTAACATTGTTTGTCTAATAGTAAATATTTACTGAAATGAAATCTCAGCATCTACAGAACATTCAAGAGTCGAAGAGTATGTTTTAGTTAATTACTATATAATAGTATTTAGTCCTGAAACCTCAATGATACAAGAAGAGTGTTAAAAAACTCATTTAATATAAGGAAATTTTAATTGATGCTTAGTTGCTTTTGAACTTATATTTTTCTTTTGAATCCTTGAAAAACCCAGATTCCCTTCTATTACTGGTATCTTAGCTGTTGTGAAAATCAATCAATCAATCAATCAATCAATCAATCAATCAATTAACCAACCAATCAATCTCTCTCTCTCTCTCAAAATCTTCCCGCAAGAAAAAAAATAGCCTGACATCCCTCTCCTCTCATACTCAAGACCTTACAAAATATAAAAACTACTAGTCCTTCTCAAAAAATTAGCATATTGTGATAAAGTTCATTATTTTCTGTAATGTACTGATAAACATTAGACTTTCATATATTTTAGAGTCATTACACACAACTGAAGTAGTTCAAGACTTTTATTGTTTTAATATTGATAATTTTGGCAAAAAAGTAAAGAAAAACCAAAAGTCCTTATCTCAAAAAATTAGCATGTTTCATCCGACCAATAAAAAAGTGTTTTTAATACAAAAAGGTCAACCTTCAAATAATTATGTTCAGTTATGCACTCAATACTTGGTCGGGAATCCTTTTGCAGAAATGACTGCTTCAATGCGGCGTGGCATGGAGGCAATCAGCCTGTGGCACTGCTGAGGTGTTATGGAGGCCCAGGATGCTTCGATAGCGGCCTTAAGCTCATCCACAGTGTTGGGTCTGGTGTCTCTCAACTTTCTCTTCACAATATCCCACAGATTCTCGATGGGCTTCAGGTCAGGAGAGTTGGCAGGCCAATTGAGCCCAGTAATAGCATGGTCAGTAAACCATTTAGCAGTGGTTTTGGCACTGTGAGCAGGTGCCAGGTCGTGCTGAAAAATGAAATCTTCATCTCCATAAAGCTTTTCAGCAGATGGAAGCATGAAGTTCTCCAAAATCTCCTGATAGCTAGCTGCATTGACCCCGCCCTTGATAAAACACAGTGGACCAACACCAGCAGCTGACATGGCACCCCAGACCATCACTGACTGTGGGTACTTGACACTGGACTTCAGGCATTTTGGCACTTCCTTCTCCCCAGTCTTCCTCCAGACTCTGGCACCTTGATTGCCGAATGACATGCAAAATTTTCTTTCATCCGAAAAAAGTACTTTGGACCACTGAGCAACAGTCCAGTGCTGCTTCTCTGTAGCCCAGGTCAGGCGCTTCTGCTGCTGTTTCTGGTTCAAAAGTGGCTTGACCTGGGGAATGTGGCACCTGTAGCCCAGTACACTGCTTCCACAGGTCCCCAAATGTCTGGAATCGGCCCTTCTCCACAATCTTCCTCAGGGTCCGGTCACCTCTTCTGGTTGTGCAGCGTTTTCTGCCACACTTTTTCCTTCCCACAGACGTCCCACTGAGGTGCCTTGATAGAGCACTCTGGGAACAGCCTATTCGCTCAGAGATTTCTTTCTGTGTCTTACCCTCTTGCTTGAGGGTGTCTCATGATGGCCTTCTGGACAGCAGTCAGGTCGGCAGTCTTACCCATGATTGCGGTTTTGAGTAATGAACCAGGCTGGGAGTTTTTAAAAGCCTCAGGAATCTTTTGCAGGTGTTTAGAGTTAATTGGTTGATTCAGATGATTAGGTTAATAGCTCGTTTAGAGGACCTGAACATGATATGCTAATTTTTTGAGATAGGAATTTTGGGTTTTCATGAGCTGTATGCCAAAATCATCAGTATTCAAACAATTAAAGACCTGAAATATTTCAGTTGGTGTGAAATGAATCTAAAATATATGAAAGTTTAATTTTTATCAGTACATTACAGAAAATAATGAACTATATCACAATATGCTAATTTTTTGAGAAGGACTACTATATTTACTGCTTCAGGTTATTCCCAATAAAATTAGCTACTTTTATTTCAATTGGCAGGCAACTGTAGCCTAACAACTTTTCTGTTAACATACACATTTATGCAAATAATTAGTTGAGAGCATTCCTCAAGATTTCAACCATGAGACTCGATAATACTTGAACTGAGCTTGAACCCCCAACCGTCTGATCAGTAACCCAACTCCTTAACCACTGTCTCATGGAAGATTTTACTGTGATCCCTTCCACATCCCATAAAGATCAGAAATCATATGTTGTGAAAAATGTAGGAGAACACAGGTGCACAGATAATTTTGGTAAAATATAGAGAAGTGCAATACTATATTTTTATCGTAATATTTAATAAATATTAAAATTACTTTTACATTTAATTCCTTAAATGAACTGTGATTGCAATCCATTTGCCATTCCGTACAGGCAGCTATCTAATTCCATTAACCTATGTAGTAGGAATACAGTATAGATGAAAGGAAAGCTTTCGGGATTCATAATAACTTGGAGTTTTGAATAATAATAATAATAATAATAATAATAATAATAATAATAATAATAATAATACCCCCAGTGCAGCTAACTGGGTTCTCAAAGGCTCATTCTCTATGGTGTGAGGCTCATGTAAAACAATCCATACTGACTTTTGAAAAGTGTAGCCGCAAAGCCGTCAGCGTGTTTCTGCCCTGCAATGGCCTGGCGAGCTGTCCAGGATGTACTCTGCCCACGCCCGGACTCAGCTGGGATGGGCGCCAGCCTCCCTGTGGCTCTAATTAGGATTAAGCGGTTACAGAAAATGAATGAATGAATGAATGAATAATAATAATAACAACAATAATAATAATAATAATAATAATAATAATAATAAATTACATATTAGTTAAGAATGATAAAATTAGGCTAAATGTAACATATAAGAAACTTACTCTTGATTTTATTATCCAATTATTATTTCAATATGTATTATCAAAAGCTATGTACTTAGAATAGTGAGGTCTGTATTCCTTTCGGCTTTTTTTTCCCTTTTACTCGGGAGTCGCCACAGATCGCACGTTTGATTTGGCAGAGGGTTTTTTTTTTACGTCGGATGCCCTTCCTGTCACAACCCTTTTAGCAAGGGACAGAAACACGCTGACGACTTTGCAGCCTACTCTTTACGAAAGTCAGCAATGGTTCTTTTACATGCCTCTCACCATAGACAGTGAGAGACATGGACCGCCTTTGATAACCCAGTTAGCCGCACTGGGGATGTACTTAGAATAGGGAGGAAAATCTTGAATTCTGGGACTTTAAGAGTTTCAGTTTACGAAATGCAGTTTGCAGTAAAACTCGGCAGGTGTGCTTTATAGATAAACATAAACACGAGGAAAGCAGATCAGGGTAATCTCAGTGGATCACAAAGCTGATCAACATAGTTGATCAACATAGTTGATCAACATAGATCAACATAGGTTTTTATGGTGTTTATAAATCAGTGTAGCTCTGTTGCTGTTCGTCAGGGTACATCTCCAATGTGCATTTCTTTATAAATTTGTAAACATGGGTGATGGGATGAACAGCACATCTGCCCCAGATCAGGGTTAAAATGATACTCATCCCTGTGCTATAAAAGTCACGAGTTGACAGTTAAATGTGCCTGCTGTATGAAGTGCACTCAGTGTTCCACCCAGAAAATTTGTTTATCGTATTTCTCGAAAAAAGAAAAAAAAAAACCCTTGTAAAACTAGATTTTTTTCTCTACATCTTTCTCTATACCTCTCCATCTCCCAGCCAGAAGATGTTGACCTTCTCTGAGGCCTATCAAACAGTTGTGATACACAGACCATATCTCCTGCTGAAACGCTGCTTTGTTTGGTCATCTCGCTGACGCACTTGCTTTATGTCCACAACATACCACGGTTGTTTTGAGTTCACTGATAAGGCAGCTATAGTTGCTTGGAGCTTTATAGCAAATGAAAGTGCATCAGATATGTGAAGTGTCTCCTATGTTTACTTATAAGTGCTTCTGCTAATGAAATCTGTTAGACCGCCGCTTGTTTCTGGGAAGCTGCACCTCATTTACCCTGCCACGTACATTGGCGAGCTAAAAGAACAGCCTAGCATTTGACCCACTGTTTACATGAAAATATTACACTATTTTTAACTCAACTGAGCTCGTGTAAACATCACTACGAAGTGTGTTAAGTTTAGGTTTAGCTAAGATAAAACCTAAATCTCAGCAGCTCCATTTTCTTCTTGGCCCATGTCATCGCTGGAGAATGAGCCAGACAGACTGTGAGGTGCCATCGAACTTCGTTTGAGTTTCACCAGAGTATCTATGAACATTTCATTAGTAATTTATCACTTCCTGTTTCCCGGGGGTATAAATATGATGTGACACAGACGCCAATTCTCTTATCCACTCTTTAACATGGGAAAGACAAAGGAACACACCATTCAAGTAAGGCAGGTGTGTGTCGACCTTCACAAGTCAGGCAATGGCTACAAGAAAATAGCTACTCGCCTACACCTGCATAGATTTACTGTCAGAGGAATCTGAAACGGGAGCCTGCGCCTGTGTGTGACACTTGTTCAGTCCGCCTGACTGTCAAGCACATTTTAATAGATTGCACAGATTTTGCTGAGACGAGGTACCAGCATTTTAACGTTAACAACTTGTATGATATTTTTACTAAATTTAATGCTTCAGTGATCCTGCAGTTTTTTAAAGGTATTGAAATGTTTTATAAATTTTGAATTTGTGGTATAGTTAGCATGAATTCTATTGCTAGAGTGCTGCAATTCCGCCTAAATAACAACAGACTTTTACTGTCTTCCTTTAGGCTTTTTCCCTTTTACTCGGGAGTCGCCACAGCGAATCATCTGATTCGCACATTTGATTTGGCAGAGGTTTTTACGTCGGATGCCCTTCCTGTCACAATCCTTTTCTAGCAAGGGACAGAAACACGCCGACGACTGTGCAGCTACTCTTTACGAAAGTCTGCACTGGTTCTTTTACATGCCTCTCACCATAGACAGTGAGAGACATGGCCCGCCTTTGATAACCCAGTTAGCTGCACTGGGGGGGGACAGTGACAACCTTGTGGAGAGTGGGACTCGAACCCCCAACCTTTGGATCAGCGATCCAGCGCCCTATACCACTAGACCACCACTGCCCCACTAACAACAGACTTTTACTATTGGTTGTAAATGTATAGGAATGCACATCCTTAGCCAGACTCATTTTTGTTAATATTACCTTTTCACCTTTCGATTGGGTTTTACGCGAAAATTGATTGTTCGAAGAAAATGATTTGGTTTATTTTAGCTTCATTAATCAGTTGTGATTTGAAATTGAACTCTTAGTCATTGTACTTAATATAATATAACCATGTTTGGCACAATATAACACACTATATGTGTTGAAAGTGCCGTTAAACTTCATTCATTCATTCATTCATTCATTCAGTCAGAGGAATCATGATGAAGTTTAAAACAACTGGAACGGTGAAAAACAAGCCTGGACGAGGACGCAAGGTTATTTTTGCCACCTCACACAGCGAGGAGGATGGTAAGAGAAAAAAGTTCTCTGAAGATCACTGTTGAAAAATTGCAACAAATTTTAGCATCTTGGGTTCACAAAGTCCTCAAAACAACCATCCTCATGCCAACGAGCTGTTTGGGGGGCATGCACGGAAAAAACTTTCTTTCTCACAATCATAAATGGAAATGCCTGGAGTTCACTAAGCGGTACTGGGACTTCAACTGGGACCGTGTGCTTTGGACAGATGAGACCAAGACAGAGCTTTTCGGCAACAAACACTCTAAGTAGGTCTGGCAGAACACAAAAGATGAGTATGCAGAAAAGCACCTCATGCCCACTGTAAAATATTGGGGAGGATTGGTGATGCTGTTGGCCTGTTTCTCTTGCAGAGGCCCTGGGAACCTTGTTAGGGTGCATGACATCATGAATGCTTTACATTTACATCATTTGGCAGATGCTCTTATTCATTATTTTAGACAAATGACCTATTAAAGGATAAGGGCCTTGGTTAAGGGCCCAACAGTGGTAACAGTGGGGATTGAACCGCTGCCCTTCGAATGAGTAACCATCACCTTAACCACGAACCCTCCACTGTCTCCTTTGAAGTACCGGGACATGTTAATCAAAATCTGGTGGCCTCTGACCAAATGCTGAAGATGGGTCCTCACTGGGTCTTTCAGCCAGATAATAACCCTCAACATGTGGCCAAATTTAAACAGAAATGGTTCACGAGACACAGTATCAAGCTCCTTTCATGGCCATATCAGTCCTCAGACCTCAACCCCATTGAAAACCTGTGGAGTGATTTGAAGAGGAGAGTGCAGAGGAGAGGACCAGGTCACTGGATGATTTAAACAGTTTGTGCAGAGAGGAACAGTCCAAGATACCCCTTTCTTTATTCTCCTATCATGGGAAACATTATAGGAGAATAGGTGCTGTTTTATTGGTTGTACAAAGTATTAAAATCAGGAGTGATAATAATTGTGTCGCACATGATTTGATGTAAAATAATTATTTTTTAATATGTGGAATTTTTCCACACTGAATAAATGCACTTGAATTAAAGGTTGGATTTTCCTCTTTTTCATTGTAGTCTTATATTATTGAGAAAAAATGTATTTATTAGAAACTAAAGAACACATTTTAACCAGGGGTTCCAATTATTATTCATTTTATCAATCGCTTAATCCTCATAAAGGTTGTAGGGAGGCTGGCGCCTATCTCAGTTGACTTTGAGAAAAGGCAGGGTACACTCTGACCAGCTCACCAGGCTAAGGCAGGGCAGGACACATACATCCATTCACACACCACATGGAAACACCTGGGCCTCAAACCCAGGACCTTCTTATACACACACGTTTGTAGGCATGCATATATATATATATATATATATATATATATATATATATATATATATATATGTCTTCCTTTCGGCTTTTTCCCTTTTACTCGGGAGTCGCCACAGCGAATCATCTGATTAGCACGTTTGATTTGGTAGAGGTTTTTACGTCGGCTGCCCTTCCTGTCACACCCCTTTTTTTTATCAAGGGACAGAAACACGCTGACGACTTTGCAGCCTACTCTTTACGAAAGTCAGCAATGGTTCTTTTACATGCCTCACACCATAGACAGTGAGAGACATGGCCCGCCTTTGATAACCCAGTTAGCTGCACTGGGGGGGACAGTGACAACCTTGTGGAGAGTGGGACTCGAACCCCCAACCTTTGGATCAGCGATCCAGCGCCCTATACCACTAGACCACCACTGCCCCTATATACCCACATATATATATATATATATATATATATATGTGTGTGTGTGTGTGTGTGTGTGTGTGTGTGTGTGTGTGTGT
>CM045742.1:31915000-31947500 GCA_024760905.1 Plotosus lineatus | reverse complement strand
TTTATGGATGTGGCGAAGGAAGATATGAAGGTCATTGGAGTAAGAGAAGAAGATGCAGAGGACAGGGAGAGATGGAGGCGGATGGTTTGCTGTGGCGACCCCTGAAGGGAACAGCCGAAAGGAAAAGAAGAAAGAAGAAGATACCCCCCCCCCACACACACACACATATTATAAATAATATTATTTATATATATATGTATATATATATATATATATATATATACACACACACACACATATGTGTGTGTGTGTGTGTGTGTGTGTGTGTGTGTGTGTGTGTGTGTGTGTGTGTGTGTGTTTGAATGAATTAACTAGCAAAAATGCTTTTTAAACACCCGCTGGTCTTTCAGATCCTGAAAACACCAAAGTACGTACAGCTTGCGGGTGCATGTATTTGTGAGTGTGTGAATGTGATAGCTCCCTCTCATATTGAAGCCTGTGTAAGAAACCAAATTTGTGCCATGAATGCCTCGGGGAAGTATTAACATCATTCCTCTGGAAGACAAACTGTGATCAAATTCCTTGATTTCTTTCTAATACCTTCCTAGCTTATTCTTGATAGTTTTTAATGACTATAGATGAGAATCCAAATGGGGTTTTGAAGACCTGGATACAATTTTAGAGCTGTTATGAAAATAGATGTTTCAGGAGATTTCAATGTTGGTACCCACCTTATGCCACTTACGAGTGAAGCTTTGAGCAGACTGCTATGAAATGTATTATGGGCATGACATCAAAGGATTCACTACCATGCGTTGAAATCACTAATTAACATTTATTAGTTTCAACTTAGCAACAAAAATAGCATGTAGTCTTGACGTTGTAGTTATATATCCAGCTAGGACTTAGCTAGTTCTCAAAAGTTACAAATTCAAAAATTTAGTGTGTATACTTGGGCTGCATGGTGGTTAACACATCACAGCAAGAAGGTATTAGGTTCGAGTCCCAGGATTGACAAGGACATTTCTGGGTGTAGTTTGCATTATTGTGTGGGTTTTCTTCAGGTACTGTACTCTGGTTTCATCCCACATTACAAAAGCATTAAGATAGTTAGTTATTCCAAATTTCTCCCAAGTGTGAATGGTTTTGTGTGCATGTGTTGTCCTGACAATGGTCTTGCAAATTGTTCAGGGTGTACACTGCCTTTGACCAGTGTCAGCTGAGATAAGCTCCAACATTCCTGTGACCCTAATAGTATGATTAAGCTTTTCAGTAAATGAGTGAATATTGTACTTTCTTGCCACTTAATGTGAATATATTTACACCCGAGTCATGATGCAACGAGCCAATCGGATTGGAGCACAATGCCAAATGCTGAACAATTTAATGAATAAGATTTTTGAGAGTGGAATGGCTACTGATGCCAGATGGGCTGGTTTCAACAAGTGTCTTGCTGTTGTAGTGCATCCACCTCAAGGCTTGATGTTTTCTCCTGTCTGTGATAGTTTTTTGCTCACCATTGATGCAAAGTGTCATAAATCATCATAGACTCATTTCAAAAATTCGCTCAGACCTCTCTCCTGAACAAGGCATCTGCCTTAGTTTAAAGAGGTGTGTTCAAAATAAAACCTACATGAAGGTAGTTTTCTAGGAAGAAGGTTGGTGACCACTGCCCTAGAGGCAATAGCTGTGGTTGAAGTGGAAATGGGAACACTAAAATATGCAGGACAGGGGCCCCTCCCAGACCACGGTTGGGCACCTATGATATACGTCATATTTCAGCCCATTTCTTATTCTGATTCTCATTTATAAATAATACACAAACTGACAACTAGAGAGATGAAGACTCTCAAAAAAGTCCCAAATTAAGAAAATAATAACAAAACTGAAACCAGGAGAAGGCCAAAAGAAATGCATTTTTTGGCCAACTCAAACCAAAAATGCTTGTAACAAAATACAGAAACTAGGATGGATGACATTTATAGAGGTGAAATAATTAGCGGAAACACAAAACAGATGAACAAAAACAAAGTGATGCAGTCAACATAAACACACAATTAACTCACAATTGAGGCTGCCCTCTAGAGGTGTGGAGTAAGCTTTGTCATGGCAACACTGATGTGACTTGTATGTGCATGCTCTTATGTTATAATGCTGCCTTCTGATTGGCTTATTGGAAAACTGCAATAATGTTCTTCATAAAGTATTTGGTGATTGTAAAGCAGGCCTCACACAGGGGCAGTTTTGATGGCGGTTCAGTGTCGGCCATCACTGACTGCCAGAAACCACGATTTTCAAAATGTTTTTTAAAACCGTGTATTAGTGTCTATCTGCCTTGTAGCGGATGTGGTGTGACCTTTTGCAACATTTTTGAATTCATTCATTCATTCATTTTCTGAACCGCTTAACACTAATTAAGGTCTTGGGGAAGCTGGCACCCATCTCATTTGACTCTGAGCAAGGGTGGGGTACACCCTGAATCGCTCGCCAGACCATTACAAGGCCGACACTCACACCCATTCATGCTCACACCTATGGGTGATTTGTTACAGTCAATTAACCTACTGTGCATGTTTTTGGAGTGTGGAAACCCGTGCTTGTGTGGCCATCATGCTGCCACATTTTTGAATTGAGGTTTATAAAATTTCATCACAACGTATTCACTCCATGTCCCTTTGAAGAGAAAGAGGCAAGCAGTGTGATTGCATCACATTTTAGACCAGACAGAAAATACAAATGAAAATACAGGCAATAACTAATTTCTCTAATCTTGTACTGTCGGTGCTCAAAGGAGCGTCTAGAAACAGGTTCATTGTTCGTCTAGCAAATACATACATACAGCATATCATACAACACACAGTATGACATATAGAAATGAATAAGAGTTCACATGAAAAGATGAGAATCGTTCTTACCGTTTGATCATAGATAGACTAGCCAATGGTGTACAAGTGTAAACTTACATATGTAGGAGAGGGTGGATAGCATCTTCCTTCTCGTGTGTTACATTGCCTTGTAATGCAGGATGAGCAGAAGTTTTAAAAAGATCTGCTTTTCCTTTTGTCTTCTTCCCTGTTTCAAGGGGTCGCCACAACGAATCATCTGATTCGCACATTTGATTTGGTTTTTACGTCGGATGCACTTCCTGACACAGCCCTTTACCAAGGGACAGAAACATGCTGACGGCTTTGCAGCCTACTATTTACGAAAGTCAGCAGAGGGCAGACGTGGCCTGGTGGTATAGGGCGCTGGATCGCTGATCCGAAGGTTGAAGGTTCTAGTCCCACTCTCCTCAAGGTTGTCACTGTCCTCCTAGTGCAGCTAATTGGATTATCAAAGGCTGGCCACGTCTCTCACTGTCTACGGTGTAAGGCATGTAAAAGAACCATTGCAGACTTTTGTAAAGAGTAGGCTGCAAAGCCGTCAGCATGTTTCTGTCCCTTGCTAAAGGGTTATGTCAGGAAGGGCATCCAATATAAAAATCTATGCCGAATCATTCGCTGTGGCGACCCCTGATAAAGGGAAAAAGCTAAAAGGAAATATCTTTATGAAAGTCAGCAATGGTTCTTTTACCATAGACAGTGAGAGACATGGCCGGCCTTTTATAACCCAGTTAGCTGCACTGGGAGGGACAGTGACAACCTTGTGGAGAGTGGCACTCGAACCCCCAACCCTAGGATCAGCGATCCAGCACCCTATACCACTAGGCCACCACTGTCCTAAAGTTTAAAAAAGATAAGGTTGGAAAAAATGTATGCTGTGATCTTCATTAACCGCACAATCGTACCCCAGTAGAACGTGTATGAGAAATGTTTGAAGTGAGCAAGCACTGATGTCATCAAAAACAGAAGGAATGTTTTTTTGGAGCAGCAGTGTTTATTCCTTCTGTGTAGTTTCAACTGAACGGTAAAGCACATTGAAGCATTTCTGGTGCCTTGTGGTGGGTCAGCACGTTACTAAAACACTTTACCATGTTTTACTTCTTTAATCTGTTACCCTTGAGTATTTGAGCATAAGAGGTGTGTGTGTGTGTGTGTGTGTGTGTGTGTGTGTGTGTGTGAACAGCATGGGGGAGACTCAGGTGAATTTTAATAACTGTTTTTGCTGAGTGTTTGCACGCTTGGTTGATTTGACAGAGTGGAGATGGTGAGAGAAACAGGATCTTAAACTACCTGCCCTCTCATGGGCCAAATGCACACAGCAGAGAGGCTGATAATGAGACAATAAGCAATGTTCACTCTATGTTTCCTGCTCCCCCTTTTTTCTCTCCATCCCCCTGCAATATAAAAGTGCTCTGTTTGCATTGTTGCTTTGGAGACTATAGCATAATTATACTGAATTAGAACCAAACTGCATGTTGACTGAAACGCCTGTGTCTCTTTTCATCTCATTCCACCCCACATCTCTTTCTCTCTCCTCTCTGCCCTCTCTTGTTTTATGAATGAAAGCTGGCTCCTCCAAAGATTAATCGTACGACTAATGACATGCTAACTCTCAAATGCAATCAGTGCAAATGAATGCTAATGTTTAACTCTATACCGCCTCACAAAACATATAAATTTAATTAGTTTTATGAAAGCATTCTGTCTTACAGTCACCCATAAAGTCACACACATATCAGAGATTCCAAACACAAATTAATGATGAGTATTCATGCCAGTAATACTGCAATAGGGGACATAAGGCGTTTTATGAGCTTTTGATGGAAAACACACTGGAACAGCAGGTAGTATTACTGCTTCACATCTGTGGAGTTCATGCTCTGGTTATTGATGTTTTTAGTCTGTACTAGTCTCTACTGTGATCTCCACTTTCCTTCCATGCCAATAAGGGAATTGGCTGTGTATGTGTGTGTGTGTGTGTGTGTGTGTGTGTGTGTGTGTGTGTGTGGCCCTGTATGAATTAGGTATCCTATCCAAGGTACGTTCCAGCCTTATACAAGGTCGCAAGATTAGCACTGGATCCACCTTGACCCTGATCAGGACATTACACTTAGTGAAGATGACTAATGTTTTAGATGCTGATGGTTTTCATATATATATATATATATATATATATATATATATATATATATATAGAGGATTTTCTGAGTAGATCCTTCCGTAGGAGAGTGCTCAATACTTTTTGGTAGAGCAAATAACAATAAAAGGACAGGACAAAGACTTTCTATTGAAACTCCATTTATCACTACAGATCTGTAGATCTGTTTCGAGGGGTGATGAAACCATCCTCTCTCTTCAGGTGATTATAGAACAATATATATATATATATATATATATATATATATATATATATATATATATACCTTTTACACAAGTGTCAACCTATCCATCATCTATATGTATCTGCTTAATCCTATTAATGTCAAAGGGAGACTGAACCCTATTTCAGCTGTCACTAAGTGGAGATCAGATACACCACGTATACATGGATACATGGAATAGCTCACCACACCACTGCAGGGCCATCACACACATACAACCATTCACACCTAGGGCAATTTTTAAATAACCAGTTAGCCTGAGGTGCACACATTTGGACTGAGGGAGGAAACCGGAGTACATGGAGAAAATCTACCCAAGTATGTGGAGAACCATACAGAAACACCCTCACTGAGCCTGGGATTCAAACTCACAACTTTCTTGCTGGGAGGCAGACGTGTTAACCACCACACCACTGTGCCATCCACATTCCTCGAAAAGCGATGAAAACATCACGTCCTCTGAAATAAGTACACGACCGTTCAGTCTTCTGTCTTGTTGTTAATACAGTAGTCCAGTGAGTGCAGGCATACCAAGACTCCAGATATTTAGCTTAAGATCAATTACTTTCCCAGAGCTGTTACTCTGTTGAATGACTCCACTCAAAGTTGTAAATCCATCCACCCTTCCATTAATTATCTGTACGTACCTCTTATTCCTCAGGGTCACACAAGAAGCTGGAGCAAATCTCTGTTGACTTTGGGTGAGAAGTGGAGTACATGCTATCTAATGCAGGGCAAACATAGTTACAAATAAATATTTATACTTATCTTCATACCTGTGGGCAAATTTAGACTACACAGTTGATCTAATGCATGCATCTTGAGGAGCAAGCAACATGTGAGATCATACAATCTCCATTCAGAAAGGAATTTGGCCAAACCCAGAACCTTCTTTCTTTGAGGTAACAGTGCTAACCACTTAGCCACCCTGTTTAACAGCAGCAGCAGCAGCAGCAGCAGCAGCAACAAAAACAACAATAATGATAATAATAATAACAACAACAAGAACACAGGCAGTGGTGGCCTGGTGGTAAGGTACTGAATCACTGATCCCAAGGTTGGGGGTTCAAGCCCCACTCTCAATGGGTTGTCATTGTCCCCCCAGTGCAGCTAACTGGGTTATCAAAGGTCGGCCAAGTCTCTCACTGTCTATGGTGAGAGCAATGTAAAAGAGCCATTGCTGACTTTTTTCTAGAGCAAGATGCATAGCGGTCAGTGTGTTTCTGCTCTGCGATGGCCTGGCGAGCTGTCCAGGGTGTACTCTGCCCTCGCCGAGAGTTGACCGAGATGGACGCCAGCCTCAATGCAACCCTTATTAGGATTAAGCGGTTCAGAAAATAAATGATCAACAACAACAACAACAATGATAATGAGAATAATAATAATAATAATAATAATAATGATGATAAGCATTATCATCATCCATCTGATTTTTTCATGGCTCTAACTTAATAAAGCTCTTAACCTGCACCTGTATCTTGCCATCTGCTGTTTATGCCATCTACTACATTAAACACAAATGTAATTATGCTGATTATGTTATTAGTTATGAAAGCAGTCTTATTATTTCTCTCTCTCTCTCGCTCTCTCTCTCTCTCTGTGGCAAAATAATAATCATAAATTAGTTTTATTACTTTTCCAGTATTGTTATTGCTAATACACTAGGCGCACATGAATAGATGACAAAGTCAAAATAAATAATTGCAGCTATATAGTTATAAATTTCCTTATAATGCTCTCTCTCTCTCTCTTGCTCGCTCGCTCTCTCTCTCATTCTCATTTGCCTTTAAAGTTGTTCCTTAAAAACCGTCTCTCAGGAAGCAACATCAAGGGACATAATGTAAAATGAAGGCAATCGCAATAAACTTTGATTGAAATAATGCATTTCATACCTGCAATGTATAGAAGAAGGTGCTTCAGAAGATATTTTTGCTGCTCGTAGTACTGAAGTGCATCGTCAAAAAAGTCTTTGAAGAGAACCTTTTTGCAAAACTTCCTGGATGTACATTAGTGCACTTCAAGGAGACAAGGAGAAAAATATTTTGTAATCCTTTGTACTAATGTACACACAGATGGGTGCGAACATGAAAGGAAAAACAACGGATCTGTTCCTCTGTGTACAGTGTTGCTGACATGGTTTGAGTCCATTTTGTCCATTTAAACTGAAGCATCTCAGAAAATCAATACGGAGTTCTTCTGACAGATCCCCTTTATCATATGATATAACATGTCTCATTATTGCTGAACGGTGTAGATGGCTATGGATGAGCAAGAAAAGGACATAAATCATGTACTAAAGCTTTCACAGTCACCTGATCTGAACCGGATTGAAAACTTTCATTCATTAATTTATTCATTCATTTCACACCATGGACAGCTTGCCAGGCTATCACAGGGCAGGTTGAAAACCTATGGGAGATTTCTGTGTGCTGCGGTAAACATCAGACCACCATCATGAAATCGAAATGAAAGAAGAAAGGTGTTTATTGCTCCAGTGGAGCGCCAAAAATTTACAGAGACTTGCAAAAAGTTGCACTTTAAAGCATGTTGTAATGGTACTAGTCGCATGCAGTGGTCAAAAATATGCAGCTAATGGATATTTTAAGTTTTTTATTCTTTAATCCCATTTATTTATTTATTTATTTTATCTAACCTGCTTAATTCAACAAAAGTTGCAGGGAGGCTAAACCCCATTTCAGTTGACACTGTGCAAAAGCACAGCAGACCCTGAGCAGCTTGCAAGACCATCGCAGGACCACCAGACAAAACTATTCACGCTCATACATGGGGCAGTTTGGCACAGCCTAATGTGGATGTTCCTGGAGAAAACCGATGTAAGCACAGGGAGAATGTGCAAACTCCACACAGAAATTTCCTCACCAAGCCCGGGGACTTGAACCCAGGATATTCTTGCTGTGAGTTGAACATGCTACCCACTATGGCGTTTCTATTGCCACCTTTCTTAATCCTAATAGGGTCGCGGAAGAGGCAGGGTATACCCTGAACAGCTCACCAGACCATTGCAGGGCAACACACACAATTCACTTCAATTAGGAACAGCCTAATGTGCACCTCTTAGTCTGTGAAAGGAAACCAGAATGCCTGCAAGAAACCCATAGAAACACGAGGAGAACATGCAAACTTCACAGCGAAATGTGCAAGCCTTGAAATCGATATATACACAGTATATTTAAGTATTTATTTGTATTTATTTGTTAAGGACAATGCCGCAAAACAAGGCCAATTATGGAAAAAACCCCAAAACAAACAAAAACGAAAAAAAAAAAAATCCAACCCAAAACCCCCGAACAAAACTACTTACATTTTTATGCGAGGTGCACATTTGAGTGTGTGCACGTGCATTTGTGCGCGCGCGCCATCTGTATGTGTGTGTATTTATATTTTATTTACATCTTATGCATTATTTTTAACGTTTAATTGTTATTATAAGCATTTATAGCATTGAAAATATATTTATTGACATTAATATTTATTGATATATATATATATATATATATATATATATATATATATATATATATGTTGGCAGTGGTGGTCTAGGCCGCTGGATCCCTGATCCAAAGGTTGGGGGTTCAAGTCCCACTCTCCACAAGGTTGTCACTGTCCCCCCCCCCAGTTCAGCTAACTGGGTTATCCAAGGCGGGCCATGTCTCTCACTGTCTATGGTGAGAGGTTCATGTAAAAGAAACATTGCTGACCTTCGTAAAGAGTAGGCTGCAAAGTCGTCAGCGTGTTTCTGTACCTTGCTAAAAGGGTTGTGACAGGAAGGGCATCCGAATGAAAACCTCTGCCAAATCAAACGTGCGAATCAGATGATTTGCTGTGGCGACTCCTGAGTAAAAGGGAAAAAAGCCGAAAGGAAGACAGAATATATATATATATATATATATATATATATATATATACACACACACATATATACACAAAGGGATCCCTCGCTACTTCACCCTTCAATTTATGCATCTTCAGTGCATCGCGGTTTTTAAAAAATTAATAATCAAATTAAAAATTAGGAAATTAAGGAAGAATAGGTGAAAAGTTAAGGACAATGCCGCAAAACAAGGCCAATTATGGAAAAAACACCAAAAAAACAAAAACGAAAAAAAAATCCATCCCAAAACCCCCTAACAAGCATTTGTGCACGCGCTGCATCTGTATGTGTGTGTATTTATATTTTATTTACATCTTATGCATTATTTTTAATGTTTAATTGTTATTATAAGCATTTATAGCATTGAAAATATATTTATTGACATTAATATTTATTGATACATACATATACATGGGGGCAGTGGTGGTCTAGTGGTAGAGGGTGCTGGATCGCTGATCCAAAGGTTGGGGGTTCAAGTCCCACTTTCCACAGGGTTGTCACTGTCCCTCCCCAGTGCAGCTAACTGGGCGATCAAAGGCGGGCCATGTCTCTCACTGTCTATGGTGAGAGGCATGTAAAAGAACCATTGCTGACTTTCGTAAAGAGTAGACTGCAAAGTCGTCAGCGTGTTTCTGTCCCTTGCTAAAAAGGGTTGTGACAGGAAGGGCATCCGACGTAAAAACCTCTGCCAAATCAAATGTGCGAATCAGATGATTCGCTGTGGTGACTCCCGAGTAAAAGGGAAAAAAGCCGAAAGGAGGACAGACAGACATACACACATATACATGTATACATCAGTTGGGAGGTTAATCCTACTTTGTAGAATTCGAATTCGGCAGTCGTGGGGGGATCTTGGTCCCAATTAACTTATATATATATATATATATATATATATATATATATATATATATATATATATATATATATATACACACATACATACATGTTTGTATGTGTGTGTGTGTGTGTTTACCCTGCCCTATGATGGCTTTATGAGCGATAGATGGGCACCAGCCTCCTTGCAACAATTATTAGAATTAAGTGATACAAAAAATTAATAAATGAATGTATGAATATTTACACTGAAATATTAATGATGCCTACTAACTCGTGTTGATCTTCTGACATCATATGGGAACACTGCTAGCAAAGATATGCATTAATGATGTTTAAAAGGAGAAAGAAATGAAATGAGCTCAAATGATAAGTATTCAGTGTTAGAAACAAAAGGGTAAGAAGCTTCTTTTCTAACTCATTATTTTCGAATGATCATATTAATAAGAAATTCAGTGCAAAAGTATTGGACACAGCAAATAGAGTTAAAGTTACACAATGCAATCCAGATAGAAAAAGACTGCTGCAGTGAGTTACAGCAGAGACTTAACACGGCTAGTTAATGACCTATGAGATGAAAGTATGATGGCAATGATGATGATATTATAGAAGCAGATGTATTCGATCTGCATGTACTGGTGAGAAAGTGAGAGAACAGAACAGACTAACTGACTTAAGTGTTGTTGCATCACACTATTTATCAGAATACACCACAGCAGCATCATTGGAACCAGATAGGAAACCCAAAGAAATGAAAAAAAAAGTCTATTCAGAGTTCCATTACAAGATGAATCTGTCGATCAGATTACTGGAAATGACGTGTGAATGATGAATATGTTGGTAGATGGGCGGCAAAGTGGCACAGTGGTTCGCAAGCCTGCCTCACAGCAAGAAGGCCTGGGTTCGATCCCCAGCTCGGGTGTCTCTGTGTGGTGTTTGCATGTTCTCTCTGTGATTGCGTGAGTTTCCTCTGAGTACTCTGATTTCCTCTCACAGTCCAAAAACATGCACAGCAGGCTATATGGCTGTACCAAATCACCCCGACTAGGTCTAAGTGTGAATGGTTGTGTAGTGTTGGCCCTGTGATTGCATGGTGAGCTGTATAGAATGTACCCAGCCCTCGGTCAGAGTTGGCTGAGACGGGCACAAGCCTCCCTGCAACCCTAATTAAGCGTCTTAGAAAATGAATGAATGAATCTGAGTGAAATGTTGATATTCCTCTCCAGTCCTCCAGGTGGCTCATTATGTTAATTGGACATTCTTGACTGCCTCTGGCTTAAATGCTTGGAGTTGGCGAGGGTGGTCTTCAACCTCACAGTGACAATAATAACGGTTAAAACGGAAGAGTAACCATGAACCATGAATGAGGATATTCGTAGTATTGTGATACTTATAGAATCACAGTACCTAATCAAATCGCCCTTTGCAATCATGATATTGTCATATCGTGTGGATCCGATGGATTCACATACCTGTATGCTAGTAATTTAGGTCAAGGTTTGCCATGCCTTGTCCTGATCAGAATACACGCTTAGATACTATGTGTGGATCTGCAGAACAGTATTCATGATTCTGTAAGAGTGATACCCAAACTCTTAAATTGGGTTCCAACTCAGAATATACGACTCGCAATGTCCGACTCGTAGTAGAAATTGATTCTCTATGTGATGAAAAAAAGAGGTGTTTCTATTATGAACTTTAACAAAGGAAACACCATGTTTTGATGTCACATTTGTTAATGTTACTACCGCAATATAGCCTGTTTTGAGCTATTTGTATATTTTTCGAGGTATTTATATGTTTATACAAGTTAACCTTATAACTGATATTATATTCCTAATATCTGAAGTTTTTTTTTATTGTGATACAAAGGTTAATTAAACAAACAAACAAACAAAAAAGATAATTTATCGGTTGAATAACTATTGATCCCACGAGGCTGGGACTTGTTAGAATTATTTTTCTAACAGCAGTCATTGCTGCATGTCCTCAGGGATGTGTTTCCATCAGCTTTGCACATCTGGATCCTGATAGTTTCACCCATTTCTCTTGGCATAATGTCTCAAGCAGTGTCAGACTGGATGGATTTTGAAGAGCTGCCACAGATTCTCATTCAGAATGAGGTTCCAAACATCTAATTTTTTGTGAAATTATATGATATTCAATCCCATCCAATTCTATCTCGGTTTGCTACTAGATTGATCAATCTGTCTATCTGGCTATCTATCAAAGCTGAATCATAGCTACATTCATTTTCTGAACTGACTCTGGGCGAGGGCAAAGTACACCTTTGACATCTCGCCAGGCCATTCCTCTTGTATATTAATTAAAATTATTCACCACTGTGCCAGAGTGTAATAATGATTCATTCATTCATTCATTCATTCATTTATTCGTCTTCTGAATTGCTTTATCCTAATAGGGGTCACGGGGAGGTTGGCGCCCATCTCAGCCGACTCTGGGCGAGGGCAGAGTACACCCTGGACAGCTTGCCAGACCATTGCAGGGCAGAATCATGCTGACGGTTGTGCAGCTACTCTTGACAGAAGTCAGCAATGGTTCTTTTACATGCCTCACACCATAGACAGTGAGAGACATGGCTGGCCTATGATAACCCAGTTAGATGCACTGGGGGTCAGCAATGACAACTGTCCCCAGTGGGACTTGAATCCCCAACGTTAGGATCGATAATCCAGTACCTTACCACTGGGCCACCTGCCACCACTGCCCTGGTATGATAATGATGAAATATTTTCTTAAGGGTGAGAAAGTAAATTACTGTAGCAGTTTGTGTGAAATTGGTGTTGTTCAGGGACAAGGTAGAAAGGGAATGTGTCAGGTCTTTCTCTTTATCCACCAACACATTTGTCCTCTGCGGGCATGCAGTATAATCAATACACCATATTTTTATGTTGTTTTCCTTCTCTTATAAAAAAAAAAAAAAAAACTTGAAAAAGTTTCATAAAGAAACTTTTGCTTTATTAATAGCAAGACTGACACACACACACACACACACACACACACACACACACACACACACACACACACACACACACACACTCATACACAGTCATCTGAAAAAATCAGGACACCCCATTGAACAGTCAACTGTTTATTACAAAATGTTCCTATAGTGTACAATCTTGTTTTTATTTATTCCAAGAATAGAATGTGATTTAATTGTAATTAAACAGTATAAATTGTTTCCTCATCAAACAAAACATATGAACAGCAATGCGTATTTCCATGGTGGAAAAAATTACAACACCCTTCTCCCTAATAATTAGTGTTATCGGCTGAAATAACTTAAGTGAGATGCTTCTTGTAGCCATCTACTAGTGTCTGACATCGATCTGAGGAAAGGTTGCCCCGGTCCTCAATACAGAGTTCTTTTAGCCGTGAGTTGTTTCAGGGGTTCCTTGAATGCACAGCCCATTTGAAGTCACCCCCAGCATCTCAATGAGATTAAAACCTGGGCTTTGACTGGGCCATTCTAGGACTCTCCACTTCTTGGTTTTCAGTCAGTCCTTATTGGATTTACTGGTATGTTTTGGGTTACTGTCATGTTGCAGCGTCCAGTTCCACTTCAGCTTTAATTTTTTTTTTTTTTTTTACAGATGGTTTCACATGTTCTTCAAGCTCCCTCTGATATACAGTAAAATTCATGGTGGATTCTAGGATAGTGAGTTGGCCAAGTCCTGTTGCAACAAAGCAACCACAAACCTAGACACTTCCATGCTTCCATGCTTCCATGCTTCACGGTTGGTATCAGGCTTTACCCTGGAATGCTGTATTTGGTTTGTGCCAAACATGTCTTCTGTTCTGGTCCAAATAAATCAACTTTAGACTCATCTGTCTGACCTTAATGTTCATTTTACAGAGTAAGTGTTTCTTCCTTGCACACCTCCGATGAAGATCACACTTGTGTCATCCCTTTCTGGTAGTAGAATCATGTGCTTTCACATCAACAATCGCGAGAGCCTGCTGTCACTCATGTCATGATACTTTAGGACTTTTGATGACTTCTAGTAACTTGCAGTCTGCTCAGGGGTGAACCTGCATGGATGGCCAGACCTGGGCCTGGTGGCAGTTTTTTTGAATGTCCTCCACTTGTAAACAATTTTCCTGATGATGGAACGGCTGATGTCAAATTCTTTTGATATACTTTTAAATCCCTTTCCAGATTCATAAGCAGCCACAATATTTTTTTCTGAGGGCCTCAGACAGCTCTTTGGGTCTCACCATGGTGCTCAGTCTCACGCCAGAAACCAGGGGCACCAAACTAAACGTCTGAGGTTGAAATAGAGTGAGCCTACGGCGAAATGCTGGGTACTGATGTTCTGATCATGTTCATATGATCTGATATACACACACCTGTGTGTGATTATTACCATTTTCCATATATTTTGTTGGATGAGTAAAAATATATAAATTTATACGGTTTAATTAAATTTAAATCACTTTCTTTGGCAAGAAATAAATTTTAAAAATGGACATTGTTATCTGAACATTTTTAAATAAAGAGTTGACTATTTAATAGGGTGTTACAATATACAGTGGAGCCTCGGTACTCGAACTTAATCCTTTCCAGACGGCTGCTCAGATTCCGATTTGTTCGGATTCCCAATGCGCTTTTCCCATTACAAATAATGTAAATTCTCATAATCTGTTCCGTCATGTTTTGTACAGAAGTTAATGGTACCGTAACTCAGACCATAGGTCCTCATATTAAGTGAAAAAATTATTGAATACAGTACACTGTTATGGTCTGTGTTGTGAGAGACTCTAACTTTTCTGTGGTTTTAATTTTAGTGTGTAAACACACACCTAACTCCATTTAATCATGGGCTATAAAGACTAGCAGCGCCATTCCTGGTGCTAGAAGATCGTCCCATTTCCCAGTGATCTCTCTGGCTCTCAGCTCTGTGCTCCACCAGATCCGCTTTTTTTTATTTCCATGTTTCTAGTTCTCTACTGCCTGTGCTCTAGTGCCCGTACTCTAGTTCGTTACCTGTGTTCAATAAAGCACATCCGTTTTCATAGATAAAATGGGGAAATCGTAGTCACTGTAATAGAGATGCGGAGAAACACAGAAATCAAACTAAAGCAGGAACTGGTGGAGCACAGAGCTGAGAGCCAGAGAGGGACAGAGGGTTTCAGCACTTCTCGAGCATATTATATCCAGGAAAGCCTTTAATATCTCCCATGGCAGGCTGTGTGAGGACACCAAAGTATTAATCATGGCAAAGGTAATTGCCACATTATATATTAAGCACAAACATGTGGATCTAAATCTATGAAGTATTATAATAGTTATATTATATATATATATATATATATTTTTTTTTTTTCCAAGATGGCGCCGGGTGACCTGCAGCCAGTTACAGGAGCTCTTCAGTTTATTTTTCTTTTTTTTCTCTTTTCTATTGTATATAGGCGTGTTTCTTTATCTTTTTTCAATTTTTCTTTTTCTTTCTTCAATCCTGCATCTGGAAAACATACTTTCATGATGCTTTTGTTCTTCTGTGCACTTTTATTTTCACTTTTTGGATCGGCGTCAGGAAACTCATTCACCGACGGCTCTGAGCAACGCAGGTCTTACACACGAGAGACCCTCCTCGGCCTGCGCGCCCCCGCCCTCCTTCACGCGGAAAAGCCCGTTGTTCCTTTGGAAATACGGAGGAAAAGGAGAGGCTGCAGAGGGGGACGAAAGACGCGGAGGACATGTGTTCCCTCTGTCATCATGGGAAATGTCCGCGCGATCGCCAACAAGACGGAGGAGCTGGCGGCGCTGACCCGGCAGCAGAGGCAGTACCGGGACTGCAGCCTCATGTGTTTCTCAGAGACGTGGCTGAATGAACTCACACCGGACTCTGTGGTTTCTCTTAACGGATTTACACTCGCGCGTGCAGATCGGAGTGTAACGGAGAGCGGTAAGAAGAAAGGAGGGGGCGTGGCGGTCTATGTGAATGAACGATGGTGCCACCCGGCAAACGTGCACGTGAAGGAGCAGCTATGCACGCGGGACGTGGAGCTGCTCACGATAAGCGCGCGGCCATATTATCTACCGAGGGAGTTTTCACACGTGATTGTGTTTTGCGTGTACATTCCGCCCTCGGCTGATGCGGCGGCCGCGTGTGAGCGTCTACACAGCGCCGTTAATCAGACACAGACTCGTCACCCCCGCGCCATGATTCTGATCAGCGGGGACTTTAACCACGCCCCTCTCTCCGCCTCTCTTCCGACGTTCACGCAATACGTGAAGTGCGCCACAAGAGACAATAAAACACTGGACTTACTGTATGCAAATGTGAAGGATGCTTACAGCTCCTCCCCCCTCCCCCCCCTGGGACGCTCAGACCACAACCTGGTCTACCTGCTCCCCCAATACACACCCAGGGTGCGAAAGGAACCTGCACAGAAGAGGTCTGTGAAAGTGTGGACCGAGGAGACCAACGAGAGGCTTAGGGACTGTTTCCAGACCACAGACTGGAGCATGCTCTGTAACTCCTTTGGTGATGACATCGACGGCCTCACACACTGTATCACCGACTACATGAACTTCTGCGTGGACAGCACCGTGCCAACACGGAGAGTACGGTGCTTCTCCAACAACCACCCATGGGTCACCCCTGAGCTCAAAGTCCTCCTGAACCAGAAAAAGAGGGCTTTCATCTCGGGACAGAGAGGAGCAGAAGAAGGTCCAGCGTGAGCTCCAGTGGAGGATCAGGAGGGCAAAGAAGGACTATGGGAAGAAGATGGAGGAGAAGCTGGCTCAGAACAACGTGCGGGACGTCTGGAGAGGACTAAAGACCATGTCTGGATTTGGGCAGGGTGTCAGAGGGACAGCTGATGGTGACCAGCGCTGGGCGGATGAATTAAACTGCTACTTCAACAGGTTTGATTCTCCCCCCTCCCCTCTGCACCCCTCCCCGTTCCCCTCCCCTCTTCACACGTCTCCAGACCAGCTGACACCTCCCCCCTCCCCCGGCCAACTTCACCTGGCTGCTTCAGCCCGACAGACACATCACCCTCCCTCTGCAGCCCACCCCAGCCCCCCCTCTCCCTCACATCAGACCAGGTGAGGAGACAGCTGAGGCGACTAAATCAGAGGAAATCTGAAGGACCTGATGGCATCAGTCCCAGGCTGCTGAGGACCTGCGCAGACCAGCTCTGTGTGGTACTATGCTACCTGTACAACCTGAGCCTCAGCCTGGAGAAGGTTCCAGTCCTCTGGAAGACCTCCTGTGTGGTTCCGGTTCCCAAAACAGTACAAGCGAAGGAACCAGCCCACTACAGACCTGTCGCCCTGA
Source organism: Plotosus lineatus (assembly GCA_024760905.1). NCBI lineage: Eukaryota > Metazoa > Chordata > Actinopteri > Siluriformes > Plotosidae > Plotosus > Plotosus lineatus. The sequence continues at coordinate 31,930,258 of CM045742.1, read as the reverse complement.
CCTCCCACCTCATTAAGATCATGGAAAGGCTCCTCCTTGAACACCTCCGCTCTATGGTGAGCCCCACCCTAGACCCGCTGCAGTTTGCCTACAGGCCCAACATCGGAGTAGAAGATGCCGTCATCTACCTTCTGCAGCGGGCACTCACCCACCTGGAGATCGCCGGCAGCGCTGTGAGGGTCATGTTCTTTGACTTCTCCAGCGCCTTCAACACCATCAGGCCAGCGGCGTCTGCGGGGAAGCTGGAGGACGTGGGAGGGGCCGGGCATCTTGCTGCCAGGATTATTGACTGCCTTACTAACCGTCCGCAGTTCGTGCGGCTGCGCGGCTGTAAGTCAAAGGTGGTAGTCTGTAGCACGGGGGCACCGCAGGGCACCGCCCTCTCACCCTTCCTTTTTAACATCTATACCTCGGACTTCATATATAACACAAACAGCTGCCACCTCCAGAAGTTCTCGGACGACTCCGCCATCGTGGGCCGTGTGTCAGAGGGGAACGAGCTGGAGTACCGGTCGGTCATCGTCGACTTCGTGGACTGGTGTGAGCGCAACCACCTGTGCTTGAACACTAGGAAGACGAAGGAGATGGTGGTCGACTTCAGGAGAAACACTCAAACACACACACACACACATTTACTAGTGAACATCCAGGGACAGGACATTGAGACAGTGGACAGTTTCAAGTACCTGGGTGTTCACCTTAACAATAAACTGGACTGGTCCCACAACACCAACGCCCTGTACAAGAAGGGCCAGAGTCGCCTCCACCTTCTGAGGAGACTCGGGTCCTTCGGCATATGCAGACCTCTGCTCAGGACATTTTATGACTCTGTGGTAGCCTCTGCAATCCTCTACGCTGCCATCTGCTGGGCCCCGGGCAGCACAGAGCGGGACAGAAAGAGACTGAACAAGCTGGTCAGGAGGGCCAGCTCTGTCCTCGGCTGCCCACTGGACTCTGTGGAGGAGGTGAGTGAGAGGAGGATGGTAGCAAAGCTCACATCCATCCTGTTCAACAGCTCTCACCCACTGCACCAGACTGTCGAGGAGCTAAGCAGCTCCTTCAGTGGACGACTGAGGCATCCTCAGTGCAGGAAGGAGCGCTACCGCAGGTCGTTCATTCCCACCGCTATCAGACTGTACAACGCCACTTTGTAACTGTCTGTGAAAATACCGGTTATGTGCAATAAAAACCCCCGCGCACTTTAATCAACCACATCTACCCCACTGACTGTCAACCATATCAACCCATCTACTCTGCACTCAGATACATTACACTTTAATATAGGCCAATCTATAAAGTTGCTCCATTCTTTTCTTTTATTGTTTAGTAATTTATACTATTTATGTATCTATTTATTTATTTACTTATATATGTATGTGTGTATGTTCGTACTTGTATCTATTTTTGCACCCCCTACTGATAGTACCTCAAGAGCCTGTAACAGTGAATTTCTCCATTGTGAGATTAATAAAGCTGTATCTTATCTTATCTTATCTTATCTTATCTTATATATATTGTACATGTTATAATAAAGACTAAATAGCATTTTAGCTGCCCTCAGCTTATAAATAGACACCAGATATGCAGTTAAATAGAATCAAACTGTGGTTAAGACAATAAATAATAATATATATATACTGATAAAAATTACTTGCCTCCAACAAAATGTTCGCTACATACACGACTGGTCTTTCCTTTTGTTGTCGGTATCAGCTCTTTTCAAAGCAGAAATCCATTTCTCTCGTCGGGCCTTATTAGCAGGGAATCTGTGATATTTAACACCTGGTTTCTTTCCTCTATAATTTGTACAACCGACAGCAACACAGTTAAGTACCATTTTGTACTTGTTTAATAAATAAATGCAATATTAAACCCTTACACACGCTTGTGCTATTGTGTTGGGGCCGGAGTGAATGGTTTGTTTTCACTCCAATGTGGCGGAATAAACAAAACCTGCATTGGGATAATGTATGCATGACGTCAGTTGCAAAACCTCGAAAGTAGGAAACAAGGACCCAGAGGAAACCCACGTAGGGAAGTGCTAACCATTACCACAATTCCACTTCCCCAGTTTACACCAGCTCAATCCTAGTGTTGACCAACAAAATCTATCATAAAGCACCAGCCAGCTATTCAGATCCGTGTTATTTCTTTCAGCAGGACTGCACAACAGGGCTTGTAATGTTCCTGCTTTAAAAGTGTGTAAAAGCAAAGAGACCTGACAAACCAAACTGTAAATGTAAGTAAAATAACTTGTTAAACAGACAGCAGACACTGATATACTGTTCCTCTTAATGGATTTAACACTCCCCTACAACATTGTAAAAAGTCATTTCCTCTTTAAAAAATAATCAGCATAAGCAGAGAATGTAACTGGCCATAGCTCCATAGCTGTAATCCAACAAGCACTAGGTTGTGCAATCAAGTAGGATAATTATAGTGTATTGTGACTGTAACTGATTTTCTGAACAGAATACCTGAAAAAATTCCCTTTTGATTAAAATGCTTCCCACTGACATGACTGCTTTGAAAATGGATTAAGAGGTGATTGCACATGACGTATACAGTATGTTAGGAAACCTCATAACAGTGTGAAAAAAAGACGAGCAGGTAACAGAGTAAAGATTATTGCAGGACTTCACCATGCTCTGGGTGGGAAATACACTAACACACATCTGGCCACCAGCCCTGTGTCCTTCTACCATCTTGAAACAGTAGATAAGGAAACATGAACACACACACACACACACACACACACACACACACACACACACACGCACACCAGGACCATGAGGCCACACACTCAGCTTCCTTCTCACATTTTCGTTATTGGTCTCTCTGTTTCTCACTCACTCACTCACTCACTCACTCACTCACTCACACACACACACACACACACACACACACACACACACACACACACACACACACACACACACTATTTGATCTGTTCCTAAAACCATGCCAATTTTGATTATGTCTCATGCCAGTCTGTGTCTGTGCACCCTTGAGGATAGCAGCTTGCCCTGCCATGTGCTGCAGCCATGTTTAACCCAGTTTATGCACCAGCTAATGCCGGCCAGTGGCCTAGAAGACAGATTCACAACTCACCTCTCATCATCACTATCCCCGTCAGGCTGTACTTCTAATCTTTTTACCTTCACCCAAAACAATGTTTTGACAGAAGTGTTGTAATCACCGGCATTTGAAAGTCATTTTTTCAGTTAGTCTGCAAACAAAATCCTGAACACAAAGATTTTCAACAAACTACCCGAGCTAAGCCTCAGTGATGCTGTCTTTTTTGGAATAACCAGGTGAAAGGTCAAGGCCGGAGCAAGGTCAGAGATATTTATATGTTAAATCAAAATTATTTATACCTCAGAAATAAAGTGACAGAGACATAGATGCAATGAATGACAGATAGGAACCCATATACTCATAAAAACATAAACATTTTAGTATATAATACAAGAAAATAGAAGAAAAACAAACTAAAACAAGATATTTTGACCCTGGTCTTATTTATCAATTTTAAGGATTGATAATGATGATGCCGCCTGCTTCAGTGCCCGTGATTGTTCAGTTCATTTTCTGTAACCGCTTCATCCTAATTAGGGTTGCAGGGAGGCTGGTGTCCAGCCCAGCCAATTCAGGGCGAGGGCAGAGTACACCCTGGACAGCTCGCCAGGCCATCGCAGGGCGGAAACACGCTGACGGCTTTGCAGTCTACTCTTGTCGAAAGTCAGCAATGGTTCTTTTACATGCCTCACACCATAGACAGTGAGAGACATGGCCGGCCTTTGATAACCCAGTTAGCTGCACTGGGGGGGACAGTGACAACCTTGTGGAGAGTGGGACTCGAAGCCCCAACCTTTGGATCAGCGATCCAGTGCCTTATACCAAAAGACCACCACTGCCCGCCCGTGATTGTGACATGTGAATTTGTATTAGAATAATTTAAGCATGAATAATGATTTTTAATTCTGAAATAACAGACCAATCATATTGCATCGTTGCTGTGTAGAATATACAGGTATATACCTCGACTTCAGTCATTTCGAGTTAAGTCATTCTCAATTATACGTTGGTTTTCAAAAAATATATGGAAAAAAAAAATTAAATAAAGTTTACGTCATTATAATCATATATTATATATTTAATTATATATTTTGTATATTAAATATTATGTGTACACGCACACATTATATATATATATATATATATATATATATATATATATACAGTACATACATACACACACACACACACACACACACACACACACACACAGGTATCCATCACTTTCCGCAGTTAATTGGTACCAAAATCCCCCTGCGACTTCCAAATTTCACAAAGTAGGATCGACCCCCCCGATGGACGTATACGTACATGTATATGTGTATATAATATCAGTAAATACACATTCAACTCTATAAATGCAGATAATGACATTTAAACATTCAAAAATGATGCATAAAATATAACTAAAATATAAATACTCACATACAGATACGTGTGTGTGCGTGCACACAAATGTGCGTGCACACACTCAGATGTGCACCTCACATAAAAATGTAAGTAGTTTTAATGGGGGTTTTGGGTTGTTTTTTGTTTTTGCTTGTTCAGGTTTTTTTTTTTTTTTGCATAATTGGCCTTGTTTTGCAGCATTTTCCTTAATTTTTTCCCCTATTCTTCCTTAATTTCCTTATTTTTTAATTCGATGAATATTTAAAAAAAAAACGTGATGCACTGAAGCCGCATGAATTGAAGCGTGAAGTAGCAAGGGATTCCTGTATATTTAGTAAATTAAATATTATGTGTATACATATATATATATATATATATATATATATATATATATATATATATACAGTGATACCTCTGCTCACGAACATAATTGGTTGCCAGAAAGTGTGTGTGAGGCTTAAAAGTTAGTCTTCCGAACATTTATTTCCCATAAGAAACCATTAAAATGAGAATAATCCGTTCCCAGGTCCCCATAAAACATAATTTTCTACTAAATAAGCCTTAAAACTACACAAAAATATACCTTATTTTATGTATAATAAATGTGCTATTGTATTGTAATTAAAGAAATAAACTGTACTGTATAATAAAGTGGTTTTATTTACCTTTGTGATGGTAGTTGATGGATTGATGGAATGGAGTGGGAGGAGGGAGGGAGGGAGGGACTTACTGTTTGGAAGGAGTGTTTGGAAACGCCTACTGTTTGGAAACACCCTTAGCCACACACGCACCCTTAATAGCTTCCTTGTTCTTAAGGATGGGAGCAATGGTAGACTTAGCGTACTGGTACTGGGACGCTAAGTCACACAAACGCACACCTCGTTCGTGTTTTTCAATGATCTCCGCCTGTGGTGGGGTCTTTTTCGGCCCCATAATAGCAAAAGTACACTCAATATGGTCCAAAATGTCTATCAAACACAAACCACTTCCGCACTCAAAGAAAGGGGTGATTTAACTGGGACGCCGTGAGCGTGCGTCAGCTTCTCGTGGCCGCCACCGTGGCGCTGTTCGACCGCGTGGTTTGGTTCGTCCGCCGAAAACTAGTTCGTCAGCAGAGACTATATGCTCGCAAATTTAATGTTCTTGAGGCGAAAAGTTCGTGAGCTTAAGCGTTCGTCAGCGGAACATACATAAATAATATATACTATAAAACACATAGTTATATAATATTATACAAGTAAATTTGTTGGCTAGCCTAGACTGCAGCTAATTCGATTTAAGTCATTTTTTGGCTTAAGTCGTCTTTCCTGGAACCAATTAACAATGTAAGCCGAGGTATACCTGTACTGTACTAATATGTCATGTAATTCTGGCTCCCATCCCCGCTGATTCCAGGCGGCACCTCGAAAGATCGGCAGGTCATCACAGGGCCTATACTAATAAGTAATATAGTGATTTCTGGTAGTTACAGTACATGTGTTTATTAATAACATATAGAAGCAGAAAGTTAAGGTTAATATAGACATTCATAGATATAATATGATAGACTGTATATAATGTTATTTGAGGTTGCTCCATATGGGATGGCAGTCCATCACCAGACACTACTCACAATCATTCACAACTAGGAGAATAGCCAATTAACCTACAGGTGTGCTTTCTAAAGGAAACCAGAGAACCCAGAGGAAACCCACACTTGAGAACACGTGTAACTCCCAACAGATATTAATTCCTGCAAAACACGAACTATACGATACTACTGCTCTGCTGACAATTTACTTATTACAACCAAGAGAAAGTACTTTATACCAAGACACTAAAATCAGAAACATTTAAATGATCATTGCACAGTGCAGTGTTTGTTTTATTCTACATTATATCATGTTTCTTTCACCCAAAGGAACATTTTTCAAAGTAAACTGTAATATATCCGATAGTGGGGCCATGTATCATGCAGAATGAATGAAAATTAAGGGAATATTTCATACTGAATCTGCTTGAGGAGCAGCCTCATGGCATGACTGGGATAAAGCAAATAATGCTAATAGGAAATCATGAAAAATAAGCTACTTCTGAATACTGTCAGGGCATTTTAACAACTAACATGAGGTTCAGGCAAATTAATTACACTGTCGTAACAGTTCAGCAAGCATACTTAATTTTCCAGCTGGTGACACTGAAAAAAAAAAATCCTTCATGATGATGAGCATGTTGGGTTTTATTCGGTGATGTGAGTTATAAACCATTTGATAATCGTTCAGGGAAATAGATTCACATGCCCCTTAAATTATTTCCTGTCGGCTCCAACAACCATGCATCCCATACATGTACCACTTTTATTAGCAGTCTGATTACATTTGGAGTAAAAGGACAGCGGATGACAGGATGACTCCACCTCCCAGCCACAGTACATGAAGGCCCATTGAATTGTGTGACCAGGATGAAGTTAGTTGACGAAAAGATGTAAAATGTGTACTATGACCTTCACAGTCAAGAGAGGTGAACACTGACTCACTCATCACTCATTTATTAACCACTTAATGCTACTATTAGGCTCATGGAGAGGCAATAGCCTATCTCAACCAATGATGGGTGAAGATGGACCCTTAACATCACAGAGCAACACACACATCGTGTAAGTGTAATTGAAATGTAAGTGTGAAATCGTTCACACTCACACTAGATTTTAGGGCCAATTGAGAACAACCAATCTGTCAAATGCGCATGTGTTTGGACTTTGGGAGGAATCCGGTGTACTCAGATAAAACCCACAGAAGCGAGGACAGAACCTGCTAACTTCACAGAAAAATAGTCAAGCCCAGGATTTGAACCCAGAACCTTCATGTTGTGAGGTGAACATACTAACCACTATGCCACTGTGCTGCCCTCAGGTGAACATCTATCGGAAATTTCTGAAATATGGTTTAGCTGAAGCATCAATAAAACACCAGTCGAGAAAATATTCTTTGAAAGAATGCCGTTCATTGGTCCAGACCAGTGCATCTCAATTATTTTCAACTTATTTATGCCTTAATATCTCCGTCACTCTCCACCTTTATCTTCGTTCCTGTTAGAAAATTTTCCATGTTGTTTCTTGAGGGGTTGTTTACTGCACTTCATATCGTTTGCTTGTGCGAAAAACCGCTACACCATAGCGCGACAATGTGAGCCCCACTGCCAACTAGTGTAGTGGAGGTGCAATTACACTTAATTCTCGTACAGAATTCCAGAAAAGTATGTTCCCCAAGGTCATACGACCCCCCACCCACCACCCCTGGCATCATACCGCTCACCCCAAGGGGGGTGCGCCCCACTATTTGAGAAGCACTGCCCCAGACACAACTCTACTTCAGGATGCATTTCTTGAGCCCTGACACTTTATGAAGATCATCTCATCTCATCTCATCTTCTTCCGCTTAGTCCGGGGTCGGGTCGCGGGGGCAGCAACCTTAGCAAAGAGGTCCAGACATCCCTCTCCCGAGCCACTTCCTCCAACTCTCCCGGGGGGGACACCGAGGCGGTCCCAGACAAGCCGAGAGACATAGTCCCTCCAGCGTGTTCTAGGTCGACCCCGGGGTCTCTTCCCGGTTGGACATGCCCGAAACACCACACCAGGGAGGCGTCCGGGGGGCATTCTAACCAGATGCTAAATGATAAACCAGATTTATGAAGATCATTTCAATCTTTAATTTAATTTGAACAATTTAAAGTCTTTTAATTTAACACTGGGTTGTTATGTTTGCAAAATCATAGGTCTAAACATTTTAATACTTGACACTCCGTTGCTAAATATGCAACAAAATCTGTGATTGTAGTTGACAGATGGGGTTTACTGCTTCCTACACCAGGCGTCTGTGTTGAAGAGCATGAAAAAAGGGCTGACTGTCCTCATAAGTGCATTCACATGTGTCACAAGCAGTAAAAAAACAGAGAGCACAGGAGGAGATTGGGAAAAAAAACAGAGAGAGAGAGAGAGAGAGAGAGAGAGAGAAAGCGATAGAAAAAGAGAATGAACGATTTAGACAGTGAGAGAAAGAAGAGGGAGCGTTTACAGCGGACGAAATGCAGACTCTGTCCAGTATTTATAAAGTATTTATAAATAATGAGTAGCACACACACACACACACACACACACACACACACACACACACACACACACACACACACATCATCTCTCTTTCATCAAACCTGCATTTTTATTTGACAGTTAATGTCCACACTTCTGTGTTGTGATTCTCTTTCGCAGAGAAACAGATTGAGGTATTTATATCTCTACAGTAACAGAATCCTCACCTTCCATGTTTAGCCACTTTCTGTTCTTCACTGGTTATGGGGTTTGGTGGTACATGCCCTTTTTTGCCCACATAATTTGCAGTGTAATAAATGTTACCTGTGAGTGTGAACTTAGTCGGAGGTAAAATGTTTCGCTTTCTGCTTAGTAACACTGATAACTGTACGGTAATAAACTAAAATTTGAATAAAGTTAAATAATCAAATATGATAAACAGTAATGGTAAGTAATACTATTGATTCATTTTCTTCAAGCTGCTTAATCCTAATTAGGGTCGCAGGGAGGCTAGCGCCCATCTGAGCCTACTTTGGGCAGCTCATAAGGCCATCGCAGGGCCAACACTCACACAATGAGTCACACTCATACGCACGCCTAGGATCGGTTTGGAACAGCCAATTAGCCTACTGTGCATGTTTGTGGACTGTGGAAGGAAACCCACATAAGCATGAGAAGAACATGCAAACTCCACACAGAAACACCTGAGCTGGGAATCAAACCCAGGCCTTCTCGCTGTGAGGTGGATGTACTAACCCCTACATCACCAACATCACTGTGCCACCTGAGTAATACTGCACATATTATCTTACTATGTCTTACAGATAATGTATTGTTTGCTCACTGCATTACAATACATAACTTCTTCTTCTTTGCCTTTCGGGTTTCCCCCTTTTTCAGGGGTCGCCACAGCAAATCATCTGATTCGCACATTTGATTTGGCATAGGTTTTTACGTCGGATGTCTCACGTGACACAACCGTTCAGCAAGGGACAGCAACACGCTGACGGCTTTGCAGCCTTCTCATACTATTCAAAATAGTCTAAAAAAAATAAAATAAATAAAAAAAATAATAATAACAATAATAATAACAACAACAATAATAATAATAATATAATAATAATAACAATAATAATAACAATAACAATAATAATAATAATAATAATAATAATAATAATAATAATAATAATAATAACTCCCTGCAGATATACTTGACACAGTGCTTTTAATGATACGCCTCTATGGTGAAGCTTTTGAATGTGTGTTAAGTATGTCTTTAAAACCTGTACCAGTAATTATATATTTAATAATGAGTAATTAGTGAACGTTTGAGCCAAATCCATGTAAGTGTTTACTCTAAAGAGAAGGCACAAGATTTTTATAAGCTGACTTTCACACCTATAACTTCAGAGCTTTTTCCAGTTCATGGACCATTTTGTGGAAAGTAACTGGTGAAATATCGGTCAAAATATGTCTGTGCTGCTCCAAACTAGTGAGAAAAACAATATTAATTTAGTACAGAGTTAAAATACAGTGGGACAGATGAGGTGGTGTAGTAGTTAGGGTGCTGGACTCATGATCAGGAGGTTGTGTGCTCGACTCCCAGTTAGACCCCCACTGTGTTAAGACCCCAGGGCAAGGTCTGAATCACAAGTGTGCCTCTGTTCACCCAGCAGTATAAAATGGGTACCAGTAAAAAATATACTGGGAAGGTAACCTGTGATGGACTAGCGACCCATCAAGGAGAAGTTCAACTCTTGGTAGCTTCACGCTACAGAAACTGGGAATAAGCACCAGCCTGAGGAGCCATTAGGCTTGGGTGTGAAAAGCCCATCAGACTACCTATCTACCTACCTATAGAGTTAAAATACTACATCCAGCATCCATAAAATAACTGTACACTGTAACCGTGTGAGGCAAACAACCACATCAAAATAAACCACTTGTTTTTCAGTGACAGTCTGACAGTTGTCTCATGGTACGGATCCCTGCAGAGAAACACCTGGGTCTGCTTAGCTCAATACATGCAAATACAAAAGGAGGAATTTGAGAATAAGTCTATTTCCAGGGTAATGGCAAACGTTCTTTTGTTACTTTTGTCCAAATATAATCCTGAGCGACTTCTACCTTTAGAAACATCAGAAAACAGCCCCAGAGCAAATCCACCATATGCACTGAATGGCATGCTGCTTCAGACACAGGAAGCAGAGAAAGAAAAAGACAATGTGTATAGAAAGAGTTATTCTATTCAGTGTCTTTACAGTTGCTGAGGCAAACAGACATGGATGTATCTCTGTGTGGATCACTTTCATGGTGTCAGACATAATAACATTATTGAGCGAGTCAGTGGTGAAAATGGTCTTTGTTTCTTTTGGAGCTTTTTTCTTTTTTCTTTCATTTTTGCCGTTACTGGTTATCCTAAGTCATTGCTCTGATCTCGATTAATTTCAATTGTTTTTGACCCTAGTTAAAAGAAAATAAACTCTGAAATGAAACAGATGGAAAAACAGGGCCCAGGTTTATTCAAATTCATATAATTATTTGGCTCCTACTAAGAGAAGACAGACAGCTCATTTATTTCTAGGTTTTCATGAAGAGCTGCATGGAATATTAAAGGGCTCCAATCTGGACACCGGTAGCTCTGCATGGTTCTGCGTTCCCTGTTCTAATGCACACAACCAGCTCAACAAGCGCTTGGTAATTATCTGTTTGTTTAAAACTGAAAAAATATAACCAACGGAACACAAAAACAAACAAAACAAAAATCTGGCGTACTGGAACCAAATCTAAAAAAGACAATAAGATGCCAGAATGATTTAAACACATAGATTTAATGATGTAATTATTCACGAATTAATGACATCATACATCATGAATTAACCTTGAGACATTCAAACATGTTCAGATACATCCAATGTGTTTATAAGTATTGGTTTTGATTTGCCAGTTATTAAGTGCAGGATCTTTGTTATTCCTGTAGGAGAAGTTAACGATTGGTTTGGACCAAAATGGGACATTTCTAGCACATTACCAATGACGGTTAAATAGAGAACAGATTCTCTCATCTTAAGCACAAGTATGTGCCAAGAGTAAAATAAAGTTGTTGGCTCTAAAATCAAAAGAATAAGAACATTCAGCTCAGCACTTCTTTCTTTCTGTCTTTCTTTCTTTACTTTTAGCAGCATTCAACAACATATTACAAAGAAATCCAGAGTAGACATGGTGGAGCCAATTCTATGGTGGAAATCAAAGGAAATTATTCAACATAGATGTAACTGATGACAAGCATGACAGTGGTATCAGCATGGTAGTTAAAGCTTCAGAAGCTTATCTTTTTCAGTAGTGAACAAATAGAGATGAGAAGGTGAAAGAACTGGATAGACAACAATGCTAAATCAATGCGCCATCATTCTTATTAGAAATGAAGCAATGAGTCATTATATAGACAACAGTAAAGTGTTAATGAAGATAAACACACACACACACACACACACACACACACACACACACACACACACACACACACACACACACAGTGAGTGTACACATACAAGTGGCAGGCCACATTTGGTATCTGGGCCATCAGTGGGGCTTAATGGATTTAATCCTTCTCTTAATACCACCACTATCAATTCATAATTCATCAAACCATTAATAATATACAAAACCACAATATAACAAAGCGTGGCATTGCAGAGAGGCTTTTCGTGTATTGAGGGTGAATATTTGGTTTGAAAGTGGCAAGCAATCTCTTTTCTGGGCTGAGACAAGTTCGCTAGCTTCAGGGTTGGCCGACCTCTCCTTACAATGTCTAGCTTTTCTGGAAAAGTCCGCCTTGAAAATGGATTTTCAAGAATGTCCGACACCAAATATTCTCCTCCTCCAAAATCCATTGTGAGCGTAAAAAATTCTGATTTGTATTGTTTACAGGCTGCTACAAGCTATTCAGCTTCTTTAACTTGGCCTGTCAAACAGTTTTCATCAACCAATCAGAGAACGGAAAAATGCTGACGTTACTGTGGTTCAGCTAGCTGGCTCAGTGCCTGAATGGCTAAAGAAACAGCCCCATTGTTAATATAGTTTAAGTTACATCGGCCTGCACTGCTGATTCTGAAGTCTCTGGGCCGATCAGATTGACATGGTAGTATATAGAAGCTGAAATCTGATTGGACATAAAAATCTACGAGTACTGGAAGCAGTGCAGCCAAGAGACACAATACAAAATGAAAATAATAGACTGTTGGAATAAATGAATACAATTTTATGAAACAAACACTAGAATTTAAGTTGTAAATGGAGGCCAGTGATTCTGATAGTGTTTACACTGGCCAAGATGGCCCACCACTGACCTCAGTGCCTCAATTTTGCTGCAATCATTTTGTTTTCATTATCTCTTTGTGCATCACTGCAGTGGTGTTAAATTGTAATACAGTGGTACCTCACCTTATGAAATTAATCCGTTCCAGAGCTTTTTTCTTAACCTGGATTTTTCGTAAATTGAACCGCATTTTACATGTAAAACGTGTGATTCGTTCCAAGGACCCCAATACTACCCTCTAGACCCTTTAAAAATTACAAAAGTATACTTTTTAAGACCTCCTTCTGCTTCAATATCGTGCCGATGGTAGACAGGTTTGGCCATATTCCTTTGCGATATTATTGAACCGCATGCCGCAAGCCCGCCTCTTCTTCTTTTCATTCGCACCAGAAATCACACGCATGCATGTGTGTGTGTGTGTGTGTGTGTGTGTGCGCGTGTAGACCATGTCTTCTTAGCAGAGTTATAATCTTACAAATGTCTATGGAAGGTTAAAAGACAGTAACTCTGTTCTTTACACAAAAAGCATTATGGGAGATACAGCTCCATAATAGCCAATGGGAGGGAGCTGTGTCATTCCTCTTAGCCAATGGGAGGCCAGCGGGGCGGGATGTTGGGAGATAGCCAATGGGGGGCCAGCGGGGCGGGATGTTGGGAGATAGCCAATGGGGGGCCAGCAGGGCAGGATGTTGGGACATGTAGTCAGTGCAAGAGCAAGTCGTGCATTGTTTGAATGTTTGAATGGCGCGTTTCATAAGGAGAACTTGTTTCGTATACAGAGACGATTTTTTTTTCTCCATAAACTGGATTTTTCGTATTCTGGGACTATCGTAAGGTGAAGTACCACTGCACTTCATAATCTGGTCCTTGATTATAAACTTAGGTTAAAATCTTTGTGAAAAATGAAGTTTTCTCCCTGTATACTGTATGTCAGTGTTTCCTCTGGGTTTCCTTCCACTTTGTTGACTGAAGTCCTGGTTACTCTAAATTGATACTTGGTACTGTATGGCATAAAAAAAACTCAGGACCTTTAGTCTAAGATGGATATATGCCATTTAAAAGAACGTCGCACTGTTTTTCTCTTGATGTTCTTGATGCTGAATTGATTAGTTCAAATAGTATTTTAAACTTAGTAAAAATACACAAACTAGATACAACAGATGAGAAGAAGCAAAGATACTTTTATTTCTTTCCACGTTAATCAGGTACGTTAGAAAATTAAGTCAGCTAACAGCAGTCAGTCAAGCAGCTTACAGGATGAAAAACTCCCTGGAAACCCCCTGTATGTATGTATGACCCTTAACTGTGCTAAATCAACCTCCTTATTTCAAATCAATTTCCCTTTGTGTTTGCACTTTTGCTATTTTGGTCCCTCCTACCTTAATTCGCATAGTTTTCCAATTTCCTATTATGTTCTTGATTCCTTGTACCACCTCTAATTTGATGTTACCTTCCCCCGGTGACCTTCTGTCCCTTGCTAAAAGGGTTGTGACAGGAAGGGCATCCGACGTAAAAACCTCTGCCAAATCAAACGTGCGAAATCAGATGATTCGCTGTGGCGACTCCCGAGTAAAAGGGAAAAAAGCTGAAAGGAAGACAGACTTCCCCTGGTGACATCATTTCCTTCATACTTTTTCAAATTATTTTCAAGTCCAATTTGGGAGCTTTAATAAAATTGGCATTTCATTAATTAGCATTTGCATTCATCGCAATTAATCATGAACTGATTTGTACAGCATTTTCCTTAAATTAATGTTATTGTAACTCGGTATAGATAAACCTTAAGTTAATACACACTTAGACAGTGTTGGATTTTTTTCCATTTTTTTTTTCCATTTTTTTTTTTCCAGGTTAATATCACATCCCAAGTGTGTAAAGCACCTGCTCTAAACTTTAAAGGTTAAGGTTAAAGAATAAAGGATTTACCAAAGACAATTAAATTTAATTTAATAACCTCTTGGTCCATTGACCCATAAAAAAAAACAAAACGAAACAGTTTACCGGTTTTAATTGATTATATTACTAGTCCCTGCTTTGATGTTTTGCTATTTTGTTATGCTCTACTTGACTAGATCCCAGGACAGTCTTCTGTGTACCCTGCAATTGAAATAAAGGTTGAAGGACAATTTTTTTAAGGTTCCAGCAGGGACGACATGAATGCTATATTTCTGCGATCTAAGCTTTTAAGGATTATTGGATGGCTGCAAAGCAATACAGTATTCTGTTTTTAATTAAGAAGACGAAACCAATACTGAATCAATTAGAAATAATGAGATTCAGCCATTGAAGGTGAATGTGCTCATTCCTTTCATTTCTTTGTTTGATGGTGTAAACTTTGGAACATAGTACACAGAGTTTCATTAACCTTGCAAGCAAGGTGAACAGCTGAAGCTGAGTGAAGATAGAC
>CM045742.1:31850000-31912500 GCA_024760905.1 Plotosus lineatus | reverse complement strand
TTCATATAAATCTTCATCAGCAGGAAGGAGGGACTTCCAAGATGAGAACTCCAGCCAGCATCAGCACACTAGAACAGGCCTCAGGACTCAGAAAGCAGAAAGATAGAAGGATCAGGATTATTGGCACCCCAGAAGAAGCATATGTTCCTCAGAAAACAAACAAACAAACAAACAAAAAAACACACAAAGGGGGGGATTCGATATACAGTACTCATAACAGTGTAATGGTAATAGAAGAATTTATTATTGCTGAGTGCAGGCAGGGACTCTAAAATGACTGACTATGGCAGTACAACTAAAAACCGAGAACCAGAAGGAAGGCAAACATGAGGGCACCCTGCGACTTTGGGCACTCAACCACTCCACTGTCAACGGACCTGGGTGAGCATGTAGAGTAAGGGAGTGATGTAGACTTTAGCCATGAATGAGGAGAAAGGGAAGTTGCTGCAGCTCACACATTCTCCCTGCTGGTTTGGAAATTGAACCAGTGATCTTTTGATCCTAAAGCCACTTCTCTAATCATTAGGCTGTGGCTGCACCTTAGACTTAGTGCATCACTGTTAAGGAGACCATTCCGCTGTGTCCATCTTGCTCCTCTGAATAATTCTTATATTGCCAATCTATCTATATACCAGGCTTTTCAGGTATGGAGGAACTCAAAGTACTCAGAGCTGTATACTATATTATACACAATATTGTTCCACAATGCAGTTTTAAAAAATCTAAAGTGTAAATAGGTTTGTACTTCCTTTTTTTAAACATTGACAATAAATATATTTGGACTATAAGATATATAATGTATTAGTATTCCTTTCAGTATACACTGGTACCTCACCTTACGAAATGAATCCATTCCAGAAATGGTTTCGTAACCTGATTTTTTTGGAAGTTGAGTAACATTTTACATGTAAAAGACTTGATTCGTTCCGAGGCCCCCACTACTACCCCCTAAACCCTTTAAAAATTATAAAAGTATGCCTTTTAAAGCCTCCTTCTGCTTCAATATTGTACAGATGGTAGGCAGGTTTCGGCCATATTCCTTTACGATATAACTCAACCGCATGCCACGAGCCCGCTTCTTCTCTTCACTCGCACCGGGAATCACTTTCTTGGGGCCCATAATGAATGACGAAAAATAAAGTTGCAATGAGCACACTCAAAAAACTCACGAAACAACAGTAACTGTGTCCTTTACGCGTGTTGCAACTCTGTGACAAACAATGCCAGTGACGAATCGAAGGCACATGAAAAGCATCATGGGTATTATGGAGATGCTGCTCCCTCCTAGCCAATGGGAGGCCAGTGGGGCGGGGTGTTGGGAGCTAGCCAATGGGAGAGCAACTCACGCATTGTTTGAATTTTTGAGATGGCATGTTTCGTAATGTGAATTTTTTTTTCGTATACAGAGATGGAAATTTCAGGTAAATGCATTTCGTAACTTGGATTTTTCGTTTGTTCGGTCTTTCGTAAGGTGAAGTACCATTGTATTTTTATTTACATATATAAATGCTCCTTGTTTAAGAATGAAAGGAAAGCAAGAATGAAAGGAAATGTGTACAAGACACAATACGGTATTGAGGCCAGCGATGTTGTACGGTTTAGAAACAGTGGCCCTGGGGAAAAGACAGGAGGCAGAGCTGGAGGTAGCAGAGATGAAAATGTTGAGGTTCTCTTTGGTAAAAATGAGGATGGATAGGATCTGGAGTGAGTACATAAGAGGGACAGCATATGTAAGATGTTTTGGAGACAAAGTCAGAGAGGCTAGATTGAGATGGTTTGGACATGTACAGAGGAGGGATAGTGAGTATATTGGTAGTAGGATGCTGAGGTTGGAACTACCATCCAGAAGGACTAGAGGAAGCCCAAAGAGAAGATTTATGGATGAGGTGAAGGAGGACATGAAGGTAGTTGGTGTAAGAGAAGAAGATGCAGAGGATCGGGTGAGATGGAGGCAGATGATTCGCTGTGGCGACCCCTGAAGGGAACAGCCGAATGAAAAAGAAGAAGTTGTTCCCTTCTAGGATCAGGACGTCTGTTTGTGTGCATGTCACTGACTGACATACAGCTGCTTAGTCTTTCTTGACAGACCGTCATTGAATGTCATCATAGAATACAATGTCCCGAGAAATGGCACACCTGAGAGCAGTATGCAGCAGAGGATGCTGGGATTGTGCAATGAAAGATGCAGTACATAAAGAAACACTCGTTCTATTGAATAGCGCATGCTTTTATCTCAGCTATAAGAGAGTCATTTATGTGTTTTTCTATCGCCTTTAATAATCCTGCACAACATTGAAAAAAGAATCCGTTTAGCTGGTCAACAGAAACAAAACAAATCAGAACATAAAAGCTGCAGTATGCTGTGCTGAATTGGAGCACTTGTGACAGATGGACCATACATTTTCTTTTTTATTAAAAATCAGACTGTACTGTCTTTTTTTTTTTTTTTTTTTTTTTTGCTTTATTGCAAATATGCCAGGTAAATAAAATAGAACCATTTTAAAATTTCTCCACAGTGTAGTGCAACATGAGGGAAATCACTCCTGCAGAATGTTTTGGACAGAGAAGCAACTACGCCTTGTCCGTTTCCTGATCCATCAGCAAGAGTCCCGGGAGCATAAGATTTGACATAACCTTAATCACAGGCCAGTGACAGCACAATCAAGAGGGTAAACTAACCTGTCAAAGATGTCTAAGGATGTCTGCCTGAAGAATTTCTTGCCCAAGTCGTAAATGATTTCTGAAGATATTCTACAGTAAAATTAATGGATTTCGGGTTTTGCGGTGAAGTCAGTAAAATGGACTATGTAAAAAAAAAAAACGGTGACATATGACATGGTCATAATAGCCGTGTTCTGTAAAGTGACATTGCCTATTGCACAACTTTCCAAGCAGGAAAAAAAAACACCAACACGGCAAAGTGGAGATATCACTTTGCACCTCTGCCAGACTTCTGAAAAATGTTCTATATCCAAAAACCTGCAATGAAGATACTCCTGCAAACGGTGCTATTACATAAATTAAAGTAAACACACACACACTGTACACACACAGGCATGACAAATTCTCAAGATGTTTCTACAGAAAGAAAAAAAAAAATCACAACATTTTTTTTTTTATAATAGATTTAATTATATCCGCTATCTCAAATCAACCAAACATATTATTTATTCCTATTGTTTCAGTCAGAGTTGAAAATATTACAGTAATTCAACAGCAGTGAAAAATACAGTTTCTGGACATCAGTTTTGTCATAAGTAATAATTTTCTCATTAAAATAAAGAATTGAAAATATTTAGCAGTGAATGTATTGGAGTTGTATATACACATATTTTATGATGCAATTTCACTACCAGTCGGGAGCACAATGTCAGCAGGATTTCTTCTGTACTAACAGATTTAGTGCTTGAGTTGGTCTCGCTTGCCCAGGGATTTGACTTGTTTCCTGTCAAAACCGCGTCCCAAAAATAATGCAGCTCAAATTATTACTCTTCCGAATGTGTACACGCTATCAGTTCTGTCGCCAAGATTTTTATGTTTTTACATTACAAGTATCTGACAAATGTGGTGGGCTGGATTAAACATGTGACCTTATTGGTTTGTAGAATGTGTTTATCTGAGTCATTTCACTGCAGCGATCTGTTCAAAATAACCTTGTCTCATATACTTGACTGTGATTTATAATGTCAGGAAGAGTTTGCTCGCATTGTTTATGCAGTGATACTGTGCAGACAGAACCTATCGATCAATCAGAATGTTTTATTTTAATTGAGGAATGGTGCTATGATCGCTTCAGTAAAGGAAGCCAGAGAGTAAACAGCGCAGTAACTCTGGGTTAACACTTGAGGCACGATGTTCGTGATGTCCGTGATTGAAAAGAAATTGGATCTTCACCATCTTTGAGCACACTTGTAGCATGATTTCGGTATAAAACAGAGGTGGGGTGCATCCAAGAGATGAAACTTAAAGTACTGTTTCCAAGCTTATCAGGATCCCCTCTGATGGCGCATCAAGGTCCGTTTGGCTCCACTGTCCTCTACTACGCTTTCTAATCACCATTGGCATCAAATTGTGAGAATTTGTAATAATTATGGCAAAACATGACAGTCAAAATTTTTGCCATGATCATCACAAATTCATCAAGATTCCTCAAGATTACCACAAATCCACCAAGCTAAACTTAAGATCATCACAATTCCGCCAAGTTCCCTCAAAATAATGTGAAACCCACCAAGTTCCTTCAAGATCATCACAATTCTCTCCCACAACCCTCCATGCTCATCACATTTCCCTTGAATTGTAAAATTTGTGCCCTGGTGTAAACTCAGGGTAAGGTTTTGTTATCGACAAAGTCAACCAAATACAATTTATTGTTGGGGAAATTATTTTGTGAGGCTTATCAGAACAATCTCATGGTATGGGGCAGTGGTGGTCTAGTGGTATAGGGCGCTGGATCACTGATCCAAAGGTTGGGGGTTCGAGTCCCACTCTCCACAAGGTTGTCATTGTCCCCCCCCCCTTCCCCCGTGCGGCTAACTGGGTTATCAAAGGCGGGCCATGTCTCTCACTGTCTATGGTGAGAGGCATGTAAAAGAACCATTGCTGACTTTCGTAAAGAGTAGCTGCAAAGTCGTCAGCGTGTTTCTGTCCCTTGCTAAAAAGGGTTGTGACAGGAAGGGCATCCAACGTAAAAACCTCTGCCAAA
Source organism: Plotosus lineatus (assembly GCA_024760905.1). Classification (NCBI taxonomy): domain Eukaryota; kingdom Metazoa; phylum Chordata; class Actinopteri; order Siluriformes; family Plotosidae; genus Plotosus; species Plotosus lineatus. Next base: position 31,907,795 of record CM045742.1, on the reverse strand, counting down.
TCAAACGTGCGAATCAAATAATTGGCTGTGGCGACTCCCGAGTAAAAGGGAAAAAGCCGAAAGGAAGACAGACATTAGAACAATCTCATGGGGGCAGTGGTGGTCTAGTGGTATCGGGCGCTGGATTGTTGATCCCAAGGTTGGGGGTTCGAGTCCCCACAAGGTTGTCACTGTCCCCCCTCCCCCAGTGCAGCTAAGTGGGTTATCAAAGGTGGACCATGTCTCTCACTGTCTATGGTGAGAGGGTCTATGGTGAGAGGCATGTAAAAGAACCATTGCTGACTTTGGTAAGGGTTGTATCAGGAAGGGCATCCGACGTAAAAACCTCTGCGAAATCAAATGTGCGAATCATTCGCTGTGGCGACTCCCGAGTAAAAGGGAAAAAGCCGAAAGGAAATGTCATAGCATTGCAAATACAATACAATAAATTCTCAATCTGGATATATAATACCCAACTTTTTAAAAGATTAATGCTGCTATCTGAGCAAGTTATAGCCACTTTAAATCGAACAGACTCAACCACAAAGCATTTATTGGAATTTTTAATATAGCTACACTGAAAAAGAGCTATAATATAATTATTTTTAGGAATAAGTAAATCAGCGGTATATATAAGAATTAATCTTCTTAATGGAGTGAATTGATATCAAGTTTTATTATCCTGATATGCAGCACGTCACACTCAAGACAACTGATATCAATTATAAACCAATTTCAGGAACATGGCTTCTAATCAGTGGTGCAGATTATTTAAAGTTGATGTTGAAGTGTCTGTGTAATTCCAACGATAATTATCTTAATTCAGAAGATGCAAAACTAACCAAAAATGATAAATTCGGAAATAACCACGGCAGGCCAATGTTCAGCTCTAATGAGAAAAAGAAATACATGCACTTTACATGCAGTTATCTGTCTCACCCTTTAATTTGCCACACTGCTTACTTCTACTGGAGTCTATCTCAGCTAACTGAGACAAAAGTGACAGTACCCCCTGAATGATTTGTCAGACTAGTGCTGAGTCAACGCACACGCACACACACACACACACACACACACACACAACCATTGACACTCATATTTGGTGCAATTTGGAAAGGCCTATTTGCCTAATGTGCATGTTCTTGGACTGTTGGCGGAAACTGGAGTACCCAGAAACCAACACAAGCACAGGTAGAACATGCAAACTCCACTCAGAAATGCCCTCACAAAACCCAGAACTCAAACCCTGGGCCTTTCTGCTCCGAGGTGGATGTGCTAACCAGTTGGGTTGAATTTAAGCCCTGTACCCAGTGTGCTTGCTTGAGTTTTCTCTGGGTGTTCTGTTTTTTTCTCCCACAGACCAAACACATACATTTCGGATCAGTCAGGTCAGGTCAGGTATGAGGACATGCGCTGGGACGGCACTTCGCTGCCTCCATCAGCCGCCGCCACGCGATCGACCAGGCCCGCGCAAGGCCCAAACCGCCCAGCAGGGCAGCCCTCAGCTGCGACAACTACGTTGCACGCGGCCATCCCCGCAATCGGCTTCAGCCCCGAGGATCCCGATCGGACAGGATCCGGTGTGCTGGGAAACGCGCCAAGTGCCCGTAGTAGAGCAGCTGACGGTCACGGATCAAACAGGTTACTCTTACCATTCCCGCATCCTCGAGCACCTTCCGGTTGGTAACAAAGTCCTGCCAGCGGTATCCGAAGATGCGGCGAAGGGAAGTCGTAACAAAAGAGTCCAGTCGTCATCCAAGCTCAACCGTGATCAGCGGATATTGAAATTTGCCCCTAGATGTGAATGTTTTATTATTATTATTATGTTGTGTGTGTGTGTGTGTGTGTGTGTGTGTGTGTGTGTGTGTGTGTGTGTGTGTGTGTGTGTGTGTGTGTGTGTGTGTGTCTGTGTGTGTGTGTGTAAGCCCTACAATGGTCTTGTGAGCTGTTCAGGGAATATCTTGACCTGCACCGGCTGCCAAGGCCTGCCGCCTCCTTGTAACCTTAATCAAATATAAAAATGTTCAAAAAATGACATTTTATTTCTGAAACTATCTGTATGTATTGACAATCTCATTAGAATTTTCAGCCTAATTTTCCATGGTGGGTGAGTTTTCAGAGAAATATTTTCACACTGATATGTAAGTTTTACACTGATATTTGAATTCATCTTTATTAGTGTGTAAAGATCTCTGCTCCGAAACCATTTGAATTCTTCTAAATCAATAAGGTCACATGTATGAATAATACACTATCACAAACAATAACAATAAAACCAGGAGATTAGTTGAACAGTCCACAGTTGCTGTGGGGATAAAATGAACAAATTAGCAGCACAAGCCTTCAGAGATGATTTGCTAAGAAGACCAACAGCTGTGAGCTGTTTATGATGACAACAAGAAGGCAAAGGAATGCTGGGTTTTCTCCAGAAGACGCGTAGGTTAGCAAAGTAAACACGAAGCGATATGCCTCCGCACATTGAAGTGTGATGTTTAAAAAAAAAAAAGAAAGAAAAAAAACATTACTGTTACATTGGATCGGATATGAAAGTGGTATAAACCTGATTTGAAAAGATTTAAGTTTCGTGTTCACACGAGTCTGAAATAAAAGAGCATTTGATAAGGATTCACCAAGAATAGATGTCGCAAGAACTAATTATAATTTCATGAGTACTAAAGCTATGAAAGCCCTTTTTACTGCCTGACCAAAACTATGTGGGTGGATCAGATTACATGATGATTGACAGCAGGGTCAAATCATGTACAGTAGTAACAATGGAGTAAAAATGTTTTTTGCGGCTCTCACATGTTGCTCTTTGCACGATATGTAAGGTGTATTTTGTTGCTATTTCTTAAGGCAGGGTGCTCACAAAAATAAAAAAAAAGCAAACAAACAAAAAAAAAACCCAACAAAAAACATGTATAAGATGATGACTTGCGTTTCTGTGACCGGTTTACAAAGCTACAGTTGATCTTTATTGTTACTGTGCAGAAGTGCATGCCTGAGTGAAAAATGAGTTTATTATCCTCACATTTAACTGCCTACCATCCCATTATGGTGACGAACTTTGATGGTGCTGCTTGGCAATATCATATTAATTTGGTACTCAAGATATTTTTTCTATTTGATAGAGAAAATGGCAGCAGCATGAGAGCAACAAAAATATGTAAAAATTATAAACTAAAATATTGTGCTCTTAATTTCGAGTCATGAAATAACAGCATAACGCACAGTCATCCCAGATAAAAAATAGTATCCATGGCAGAAATAAAAGCAGCATGATACAATTTACATGAGTGTCACGAGCATTGAAAGACTGACAATAGTCTTTGTACAGAGTTAATTAGACCGCCTATTAAAGAAAAGTGGAGAGCAGAGGCTCAGTGGCAATTTATGACTTTCTGAAGAAGTTTGTTTGATATACAGTAGAGAAAACTAAAACATGTCATCAAATAATACATTTATTTCCTACAAACCACAAATTACTAGAAATATCACAGTGGTTTTTCTCTTTGCTTGTATTTCTTTTTGAATCATTTTGCCAAACGTGAGCGTATTATTCACAATATGAAGTTCCAGCCTGCACCCTGTTTCCTCTGGTCTGTACAGTACGTCTCTTGTGGTGGCACTCTCTTTGAAGCTCATAACAATTTCCTCATTAAATCACATTTACTTTCAAATTTTTTCATCTAAATTTTATGGTACATGGAAAGTCCACGACTGAATCCAAGGTACAAATTTCATCTTCCATCACATTCACATTTGGGGGCAGCGGCGGCTAACTGGGTTATCAAAAGCCAGCCATGTCTCTCACTGTCTATGGCAGTGCTTCCCAATTATTTTCTGTGACGTCCCCTCTAGGAAGCAAATAACATTTCACATCCCCTACCGCCCGGCGAGCGACTATAAATATTATTAATTTTCTATAAAATTGTTATTAGTACACCTCTGCATAACACTGACACTGTATCTTTATTAACATTAAAAAAACCCCCAAAGAAATATAGTTCAACTTACAATAAAGAAAAACTTCACTAACATTCATATGCGCTTCCCCCGGCATCACACCGGCATGCGCCCCCCCCGGTATCACACCGTAAACCCCCCCACCCCATGCCCCATTATTTGAGAAGCACTGGTCTATGATGAGACGCATGTTAAAGAACCAATGTTGACTTTTGTAAAGAGTAAGCTGCATTGCCATCGTGTTTCTGCCCTGCCGTGGCCTGCTGAGCTGTCCAGGATGTACTCTGCTCTCGTCCAGAGTCGGCTGGGAAGGATGCCAGCCTCCCCGCGACCATAACTGGGATTAAGTGGTTCAGAAAATGATTGATAATGAATGAACATTCAAATTCAGTCTCCAGGTCACTGGAAATTAATACAGTTTCCAAAGCTCCTTTCTACATTTGGTGCTTTTTTTATGAATAAATAAGTCCAAATGAATTTTATCGCCTCCTGATTTAAAAAAAAAAAAGAAAGAAATGAACTGCTCACAGTGTAGAATAAATCATAGACTTGAACAATTTCCTGGAAATATAACAGAAATATCACCATAACATTTAAACTTTGAGAGATGGGTATTTATTGCAACTATATGAGCTAATGGTAGTTTTGTTTGTTAAATATTTAAAAAGTTTCAAAAGTAAAAAATGTTGCTGACTGCATTAAATAACATATTTTATTTTTCTCCATGACTAAACAACTCACTCATGGCTTGACAATCAATCATATGTCTGATTTTTTTCCCCCCAGGATATCGTTTGAGTTATGAGTTCACTGAGGCTATGCTTCCTTGCAATTATATAAATCATTTTGGTCAGGCTGGCTTAGTTTGTATTCACTGTATTTCAAATGAACACAACAGAACTTGCCCATTATTCACATTATATTAGTTAACAGTCAATCTTATAGTCATCAGAACGATGATAAAAGTACAGCATAACTGTACACAAATAATTATGATGTTGATAAAAGACTATAATTTATATTTATTTTTCCTTATTGGAAGGCTCGTAGCTTATTGTATTAATTGTTCCTTTTTGCCTAGGTGTGGCCCTCAAGACTAAATCATAAGTAATTAAACATGTCTCTTTCACATAGAAACATTGCAAAAATAGATAGACTCCACCTTAAATATTTTTAAAATACACAAATAGACAATTATCAATTTTAATTAAAGAAAGACTCAAATGTACACTAAATGCACCTGTCTGTATATAATTAAAACATTATGTGATTGAACAACATTTACAGTTTAGTATCCTTTCATCAGAGAGTGTTTTGAACTTAAATAATCTCATTTTAACTGAATGAATTTGCTTAAAAGCATCGAAAATAAATACGCCACATATTCTGACTTCAATAATTGTTATTGACAATCTCAATGCGTTTAAACGATGGATAAAATACATGCATCTAAACTGTGAAATGTTGATAGCTGTAACTTTAATTCGCTTGTCACCTAGCATACCAATGTTTTGGCTGGAGGCAATAATATAGATAGTTGCTAAAATTGAACACTGCAGTGCTGATGAGGTATGCTAGTCATTATCTGCTCTGATCTAATTCAACCAAATCAAGATAGTATAGCTCATAATAATGTTCAAAACAGACTATTCTTTTGGGCAAAGATTGGACTGTGATTATATTTTAAATCTTCTTAAATGAGCCTTTTCAGAGTTACATATCCACAAAATGTACGAGTCCTTACCATCTTAAAGTCATAATAAAGAGAAGGTTAGATTACAGAACAAGAAAGCTATTAAATCAGACTGTTCTTGAATGTTGTTAATGTGTGTGATATATTTGAATGTATTTTTTATGAATGTACGTACATTACACTGGAACCTCAACTTACGAAAGCCCCAGCAAACAAAAAATCTAGGTTACCAAAAACATTTTCAGATAATTTTTGTCTCTGGATACAAAGCAAATTTACGTTGCGAAAGCGCCATCTCAAAAAATTCAAACAATGCGCTAGTTGTTCTCCCAACATGCTCTCCCATGTTAACAACATCCAACATCCCGCCCCACTGGCCTCCCATTGGCTATCTCCCAACATCCCGCCCCGCTGGCCTCCCATTGGCTAGGAGGGATGACGCAGCTCTCTTGCATTGGCTATTATGGAGCTGCATCTCCCATAATGCTTTTTGTGTAAAGGACAGAGTTACTGTTGTTTCATGAGTTTTCTGAGTGTGCTCATTGCAACTTTATTTTTTGGCTCAGGGTTTTATCCTTGCATAAACATTTGTAAGATTATAACTCTGCTAAGAAGACATGGTCAAAACACTTGCGTGCACACACACGCACGCACGTGGGCACGCACACACACACACACACACACACACACACACACACACATGTGTGATTCCCGGTGCGAGTGAAAAGAAGAAGCGGGATCGTGGCATGCAGTTGAGTGATATCGCAAAGGAATATGGCCAAACCCGTCTACCATCGGTACTATATTGAAGCAGAAGAAGGCCTGAAAAAGTATACTTTTATAATCTTTAAAGAGTTTAGGGGTAGTATTGGGGGCCTTGGAATGAATCACACGTTTTACATGTAAAATGCGGTTCAATTTACGAAAAATGCAGATTACGAAACCACTTCCAGAACGGATTAATTTCATTAATTGAGGTACCACTGTAATTGCTTAAGGTGCAAGAGGGCAAAACCTAATATGTCTTAAATCCAAAATGACTGACTGATTGATGGGCAGTGGTGGTCTAGTGGTATAGGGCGCTGGATCACTGATCCAAAGGTTGGGGATTCGATTCCCACTCTCCACAAGGTTGTCACTGTCCTCCCCAGTGCAGCTAACTGGGTTATCAAAGGCCGGCCATGTCTCTCACTGTCTGTGGTGTGAGGCATGTAAAAGAACCATTGCTGACTTTCGACAAGAGTAGGCTGCAAAGCCGTCGGCGTGTTTCCGCCCTGCGATGGCCTGGCGAGCTTTCCAGGGTGTACTCTGCCCTCACCCGAAGTTGGCTGGGATGGGCGCCAGCCTCCCCGCGACCCTAATTAGGATTAAGTGGGTACAGAAAATGGAATGATGATGATAAAAAAATACATGGTTTTCTTAAAAGAAAAAGAAAAACTGGCCACTACACTAAAAAATCTTTTAATCCAACCAGTCATTTGTAAAAGCTCCTGCACTGAAGTAGGAAGTGTGTAGGAAATCTGCCTTAGCTTAAATGAAATGGACGAGAGCCAGAGATACAGAGAGGATGAAATCCTCAGATGGCAAGGGCAGTGGTGCTAAAGTGCTGGATCACCGATCATAAGGTTGGAGGTTCAAGCTCCACTGTCAATGGTTGTCACTGCTGTCCCCCCAGTGCAGCTAACTGGGTTATCAATGGCCGGCAATGTCTCTCACTGTCTATGGCGATAGGTGTAAAAGAACCATTGCTGACTTTTGGTAAAGTAGCTGCATAGCATGTTTCTGCACAGTGATTGCCTGGTGAGCTGTCCACGGTGTACTCTGCCCTCGCCCAGAGACAGCTGAGATGGGCACAAGCCTCCCCGTGACCCTAATTGGGATTAAGCAGTTCAGAAAATGAATGAATGAGTAAAATCCAAAGGGGCCACAGTTTTAAACGTAGCGCTGCATCCAAAACACTAAAGTTGCCTTGTGAACACACGGTACAATTTTTGTTTGTCTATTACATGTCCGTGAGAACACGTCTCATTACTGATTATGTTAAAGTTAAAACTACAGTTACATAAGATCTAATAGTAGATTTCTGGCACTTAAAAGTAAACATTAAATGTATTTGTATGAATTTCTTTCAATGTTGTATGTGCTGAAGAATCAGATCCAATACTTTTAGTGGGTATTTCACCTTGCTTAATTTGCATCAATTTTAAACAACAACAACAAAAAAATAATAATTACATAGTAACCTAAATGAATGTACTGCCTTTTTATGCTTGCAATGACAGTATCTTTAACTTGGCTGTCCATTATTTTGTTGATAGAAACGACCTATGGGGCGAGATCTGTGTTCTTCCTTTATACAGTGGTACCTCACTTTACGAAAGTCTCACCAAACGATAAATGCAGGTTACAAAACGCATTTTCCTAAAGTTTTTGTGTCTGTATACGAAACGAGTTCACGTTACGAAAGCCATCAATGACGTTCAAACATCCCGCCCCGCTGGCCTCCCATTGGCTAATAACTGAGCTGTCATTCATGTCGCCTTCACTCGAGCGCCATCTTGAACAGGACCACCTGACGCCATCTTGGACAGGGATCCCATTGGCTAGGAGGAATGACGTAGGTACCTCCCGTTGCCTATTATGGAGCTGAACCTACCATGATGCTTTTCGTGTAAAGGACAGAGTTACTGTTGTTTTACGCTTTATTTCTTGACTCAGGCTTTTAACCTTCCGTAAACATTTGTAAGATTATAACTCTGCTAAGAAGACATGGCACCCACACACACACACACACACACACACACACACACACACACACACACGGTTGTGAGAAGAAGAAACTGGCTTGAGTGATATCACAAAGGAATATGACCAAACCTGTCTCCCATCGGTACGATATTGAAACAGAAGGAAGTCTTAAAAGGTATGCTTGTATAATTTTTAAAAGGGTTTAGGGGTAGTATTGGGAGCCTTGGAATGAATCACACGTTTTACATGTAAAATGCGGTTCAATTTACGAAAAATGCAGGTTATGAAAACGGCTCTGGAACGGATTAATTTCGTAAAGTGAGGTACCACTGTAGTTTATGCTTGTCATAGCTACTGTATCAGAGGATAAATTGAAAAGCCTATTCATTTCTAATATATAATACAATGTTTATGCTGTATAGATGCGGTGTTTCGATTTAAACATGTTTGTGAAGCCTTTAAGATTTTAATTAGTTCTTGAGCTTTAGAAAAATATTGAGTCAGAGCTAAATCTCTAATTGCAGCAATTTTTCTTGGCCAATTCTGTCTTCAACTGAGTGCCGAATATCATCTGGATCGCCAATAAAGACGTAAGTGAATGAACATGGACATGAAAAATGTCAGCAGTTTGCAAAGTTTAAGATGGACATAAACAGATGATTCAAATTCTAGAATAGAGAAATAATTCAGATCAATGTAATGATTGTAAAAATGTAAAATGTAACAAAATATGTATGTAAACACTTCCGATACAGACTGATATGGTCCAGGTGTTCTAATGGTAATTAATCATCCTTTATATCCTTTATTCAGACTTAAACTGCATATGGAATAAACAAACAGAAAATCGTATTACTGTACTGTCTCTACGATGGATTGGTGTTTTTCTAGAGAGAAAAGAGAAGACAAGTTCAGATGAGTGAAGAGAGTGCGGATGAAAGATAAAACAGGATATGGACGCACCCGAGGAAAGAGTTCAACAGTTCTCATTCTCCTTCACATCATGTTGTCGTCTAATTACTCCATAACCCTGAATGACTGATGATCCTTTCAATTGTCACACCCCCCCCCCTCAAGCTCACATGGCTCTTCCCAATTATTTCAGTGAAATCCTGAAAACAATTTAAATAAGCCTAACTTAGCCTTCATCCTCCAAAATATCTCATTAAAACTTTTCATATGAAGCATAATAATCTCATTACTGGAGACAGACTCAGTGTAAAGATCTTACGAAGCACTACTTGTTATTGTGGATATATTGGGGCCGTCAGATCTAAAAATACTTCATCCATGATGGGTCAGTATTTTATTAAACTTCACAAAGAAAATAAATTAGCAAAATTCCAACTAGCTTTATATTTCTAAAAATGTTAATTTGATTTAGAAAGAGCACAATATTTACATTTTAGTCACACCTGTACTTAGTTTATAGTCGAATTTGAACTCAATATTCCTTTCATTAAAATAAATAAATAAAATCCTACCTGAACATTCTTTTATAGGAAGATAATCAGCAACGAAGTGGTAATAATGAAACCCCACAGGGGAGTAAGTGCTACTTCAGGAAAACATTCTCAAAGTGTTTTATTCCTTTTAAATTAACTTTTTATATTTCATTCATTATTGTTATTATTATTATTATTATTATTATTATTATTATTATTATTATTATTGTTATTATTATTATTATTATTATTATTATTATTAATATATTCAGGGATCTCTCACTTTCCGTGGTTAATGGGGACCGGGACCCCACCACGACTGCCGATTTCCGTGAAGTAGGATCGACCCCACTGACTGACGTATGCGTACATGTATATATAATAAAAATAAAAACATATTCAATGCTATAAATGCTTATAATAACAATTAAACATTCAAAAATAATGCATAAGATGTAAATAAGATATAAATACACGCACATACAGACGTGCACGCACACGGATACGCACCTCACATAAAATTGTAAGCACGTAGTTTTGTTGGGGGGTTTTGGGTTGTTTTTTGTTTGTTTGTTTTTGTTGGTTGGTTTTTTTTTTTCTTTTCTGCATAACTGGCCTTGTTTTGTGGCATTTTCCTTAACTTTTCCCCTATTTTCCCTTAATTTCCTTATTTTTTAATTTTCCGGTGAATATTTAAAAAAAAAAAAAATCTTCTTTGCGCTGAAGTCGCAGAAACTGAAGCACGAAGTAGCGAGGGATCACTGTATATAAATTGCAACTGACTATATATTATTCAACCACAGCACTATGACAATATCTCGAATATGGGAAAATATGTATATTATTTCTGACAGCAAGATTATTACAAATTAACCATGAGCTTAATTACATTTAATTAATTAAGATTAAAGGGTCAGTGGTGGCTCGGTGGTAAGGTGTTGGATCACTGGTCCCAAGGTTGGGGGATCAAGTCCCACTATCAACAAGTTGTTACTGTTGTTCCCCCAGTGCAGTTAAGTGGGTTATCAAAGGCCGGCAATGTCTCTCACTGTCTATGGTGTGAGGCATATAAAAGAACCATTTCTGACTTTCGTCTAGAGTACGCTGCATAGCAGTCAGCGTGTTTCTACCCTGAAATGGCCTGGCGAGCCTTCCAGGGTGTACTCTTCCCTCACGCAGAGGCGGCTGAGATGGGCACCAGTCACCCCGTGACTCGAGCTGGATTAAGTGGTTCAGAAAATGAATGCATGAGATGTCTTTTTCTTACATCAAACCTTTGCACTTCCACTTTTTAAAGTTACATTTAATGTTTGGCCAAATCATTTTAAAAAGAAAGCATAAAATCATGATTATTTTGGGGAAGCAAAATGAGCACTTAAATCCCCTTTGTATAGAATTTCTCATCCTGATGGCTATATGAATTACTATGAACTTTTCAGCCACCGTCATACATCAAAATCTACTAATGAAACTGAGACACAGCTGTACTCTTCAGTATTGTCAGAGCTGTTGTGCCAAAAAACAAATCAACACCTTCTGACCAATCCGAACGGAGGAGTGCTGCGCATTAATCTGAATAAACTGCAATTTCTTTTCTTTCATTCAGAACAATGGAAGTCATGAGTGAAATCAAAACCAAGGGATGAGATGAACACGTTGTGTTTATGTTTTGTGATTTCTCATCATTCAGATAAAATACTTTTTATTAAACTCCAATGACTGTAATTTGCCCATTTTCTTTAAAGTGCAGAGCACAGCAGAGAGGAAATGGCTGTTTTTATAACCTGAATTACGCATTTCTTGTCATAGCACGATTTGCTCAAATGCAGTTGTCGGTGATTACTCATCTTTTTCTTGAGAAATGAAGTAATAGATCTCATTTAAGCCAATTAGAAAACATTTCAGGATTATGTTGGATTGTATCAATCGAGAATGGCTTCATTTGTATTCTGTTCCTCGGATCCCTTATACCTCTCTTTCTTTCTCGCTCTCTCTTTCCATCGCTCCATCAGGGCTGTTTTTTGTCATTCTTGCTGAACATGTTGCCGAGTTGTTGAATGAGGTCGGCCAGTTCTCCTGTGGCCTGAGATTTCTCTTCCAGCAGCTCATAGCGCAGGCTGGAGATATCCTGCTTTATCTCCTTAAGCTCACCTACAATACACAAACAGAGTAAAAAAGTGCCCTCATATATATATATATATATATATATATATACAGTAAAACCTCCGCTGACGAACGCTTAAGCTCACGAACTTTTCGCCTCAAGAACATTAAATTTGCGAGCATATAGTCTCTGCTGACGAACTAGTTTTCGGCGGACGAACCAAACCACGCGGTCGAACAGCGCCACGGTGGCGGCCACAAGAAGCTGACGCACGCTCATGGCGTCACAGTTCATCACCCCCTTTCTTTGAGTGCGGACGTGGTTTGTGTTTGCTAGACATTTTGGACCATATTGAGTGTACTTTTGCTATTATGGGACCGAAAAAGACCCCACCACAGGCGGAGATCATTGAAAAACACGAACGAGGTGTGCGTTTGTGTGACTCAGCGTCCCAGTACCAGTACGCTAAGTCTACCATTGCTCCCATCCTTAAGAACAAGGAAGCTATTAAGGGTGCGTGTGTGGCTAAGGGTGTTTCCAAACAGTAGGCGTTTCCAAACTCTCCTTCCAAACAGTAAGTCCCTCCCTCCCTCCTCCTCCCACTCCATTCCATCAAGCCATCAACTACCATCACAAAGGTAAATAAAACCACTTTATTATACAGTACAGTTTATTTCTTTAATTACAATACAATAGCACATTTATTATACATAAAATAAGGTATATTTTTGTGTAGTTTTAAGGCTTATTTAGTAGAAAATTATGTTTTATGGGGACCTGGGAACGGATTATTCTCATTTTAATGGTTTCTTATGGGAAATAAATGTTCGGAAGACGAACTTTTCGCCTTACACACACTTTCTGGGAACCAATTATGTTCGTGAGCTGAGGTATCACTGTATATATATATATATATATATATATATATATATATATATATATATATATATATATATATATATATATATATATATTCACATTAGAAATGGAGACACACACACACACACACACACACACATACACAGTTGTGTTCAAAATAATGTCAGGCAGACATCACTAACCTAATGAGTACATCAGAGGGACAGCACATGTAAGAGGTTTTAGAGACAAAGTCAGAGAGGCTAGCTTGAGATGGTTTGGACATGTAGAGAGGAAGGATAGTGAATATATTGGTAGTAGGATGCTGAGGTTGGAACTGCCAGGCATAATGCCAAGAGGAAGACCAAAGAGGAGATTTTTGGATGTGGTGAAGGAGGACATGAAGGTAGTTCACGTAAGAGAAGAAGATGCAGAGGATAGGGTGAGATGGAGGCAGATGATTTGCTATGGGGACCCCTGAAGGGAACAGCCGAAAGTAAAAGAAGAAGAAGACAACATTAACCTGATCAATCAGTGTTTTTGGTGGAAATGATATTTCTACATGGTAAATAATTTACTATCAAGTGCTGTAGAGTAATAGAATCCAACAAAACCAACAGTCATGATGTGCTGCTGCTGATTCTGTGGAACTGAATCACTAATTGAAAGGGTCGTGTTCAAAATAATAGCAGTGCGGAGTTCAATTAGTGACATCATTCATACTTTGAAAAGTAGGTTCCATTTATTGCTCTTATTTAAGGAAGGAAGGCAGTAAAGGTGGTAGGGCAGTGGTTGGAGGTTCGAGTCCCACTCTCCACAAGGTTGTCACTGTCCCCCCCTAGTGCAGCTAACTGGGTTATCAAAGGCCGGCCATGTCTCTCACTGTCTATGGCTACAAAGCCGTCGGCATGTTTCCGCCCTGCGATGGCCTGGCGAGCTGTCCAGGGTGTACTCTGCCCTCGCCCAAAGTTGGCTGGGATGGGCGCCAGCCTGCCCGCGACCCTAATTAGGATTAAGCGGTTACAGAAAATGATGATGAGGCAGTAAAGGTTATTCATGCCGGTTCCAGACCAACAAGATTGATGTTATGGAGCGGGACCTGAACTCCGGACATTTATCCAGTAGAAAACTTGTGGAGTGACAATAAAAATACAGTTTCTAAGACAAAACCAAGAAATACAGAACTGAGGAATGTATTCCAAGCATACTGGCTGGATGACAGACGTTGGTTGACTCCACAACACAGATGTGCAACGGTTCTCAGAAACAGTGGTTATACAACTAAATATTAGTTCAGTGATTCAAAGGGAAGCAAAATCTTGCATTTTTCAGTTTATACAGTGAATGAGTTTGTAAAGAAACAGCAGACTTAAAATAACAATGAAAAAAAAGCAATTATAAGGATTTTGAACTTTATTCACCTTTTTGAAGACACTGCTATTATTTTGAACACAACTGCATATGATATTATAGGAATTCACTACACACACAATATATATATTGTGTATATATATATATATATATATATATATATATATACAGTGGTGGTCTAGTGGTATAGGGCGCTGGATCGCTGATCCAAACGTTGGGGGTTCAAGTCCCACTATCCACAAGGTTGTCACTGTCCCTCCCAGTGCGGCTAACTGGGTTATCAAAGGCGGGCCATGTCTGTCACTGTCTATGGTGAGAGGTTCATGTAAAAGAACCATTGCTGACTTTCGTAAAGAGTAGGCTGCAAAGTCGTCAGCGTGTTTCTGTCCCTTGCTAAAAGGGTTGTGACAGGAAGGGCATCCGACGTAAAAACCTCTGCCAAATCAAACGTGCGAATCAGATGATTCGCTGTGGCGACTCCCGAGTAAAAAAAAAAAAAAAAAGGGAAAAAGCCGAAAGGAAGACAGACAGACAGACAGTATATGGGGCAGTGGTGGTCTAGTGGTATAGGGCGCTGGATCGCTGATCCAAAGGTTGGGGGTTCGAGTCCCACTCTCCACAAGGTTGTCACTGTCCCCCCCAGTGCAGCTAACTGGGTTACCAAAGGCGGGCCATGTCTCTCACTGTCTATGGTGTGAGGCATGTAAAAGAACCATTGCTGACTTTCGTAAAGAGTAGGCTGCAAAGTCGTCAGCGTGTTTCTGTTCAGAACTAACTTAGAGGATTACAGGAATGTTCAGTAAATAAAACCAATTCTATACTGCGTTAATGACATTGTGATGCGACCCATTAGGGTAGAAGTCGTACCGTTAGATTAGACGTGACATGAACTTTCCTTTTGAAGTGTTACTGTCCAACCTTCAGACGTCCTTCTAACAACCAGAGCTTACTGAACAACATGCTTTCTGTTTCAGATCGAATGAACCGTCTGTGTTTCTAACATTATGGACTGCTTGACAGAATTATTACAGCATTACTGAGTTTAGATCTCTGTACTCTACCCATCTTATAGCTTGTTCAATACTCAATAAACATTCCAATAACATCTGTTCAATTTTTGGACATTTGTTTCGACATAAAGATGTGCAGTTTCATGTGTTTACATTTGAATATGGCTGCAAATACTAACACACACACACACACACACACACACACACACGTCATTTGATGTGTTAGTAACTAAAACGGACATTAAACAAAAGAGTCTTTTACCTTCATTGACTTCATCATTCTCCCTGTCGACCTGTGCCTTCAGAACATACCTCTTTATAAGTCGCTTCATAATCTTCTGTGAGAGAAAGAGAGACAGAGAGAGACGGACAGACAGAATATGGAGAAGGAGAGAGTCAGGTGAATGCTTCATAAATTCTATTCATTCGTCTTTCTATTGTCAGTTGTCTTAATACAGGATAATAGTGCAAGATATTTTTGTCTTCTCTCAGCACACTTTCTGCTTACTGTCCTTCAGCTTCTAAAAGGTTATACAGGGATCCCTCACTTTCCGCGGTTAATTGGGACCGAGATCCCCCCGTGACCACCGAATTCCGTGAAGAAGGATCGACCCCCCTCCTTTGACTGATGCATGCGTACATGTATATGTGTATGTAATATCAATAAATACATATTCAATGCTATAAATGCTTATAATAACAATTAAACATTAAAAAATAATGCATAAGATGTCAATAAAATATAAATACACACAAATATAGATGCGCAGCTCACATAAAAATGTAAGTAGTTTTGTTGGGGGGTTTTGGGTTGTTTTTAGTTTTTGTTTGTTTGGGTTTTTTTTTTGTTGTTGCATAATTGGCCTTGTTTTGGCATTTTCCTTAAGTTTTTCCCTATTCTTACCTAATTTCCTTATTTTTTAATTCGATGAATATTTAAAGGAAAAAAAAAACTGCGATGCACTGAAGCCGCATGAATTGAAGCGTGAAGTAGCGAGGGATCCCTGTCCATACTACATAGAAAAATCGGGGGGAAAATAATAAATGACAATTAATACATTTTGATGGTTTATTTTTAAAAAAATTCTGAATTCATGATGTATGACCGAGAGATCTGAATGCATGTGTGAGCGGGTATATGAGCAAAAAGCTGTATAACAGAGTTTATTTAAATTCCATTCAGGGTTTAAGAATACTCTACACAGAAACAAAGTAATGCAAACTAAAACGAAATTTTATACGTACTGTGTTTTTGTACATTTTAACCACGACAGAGGAGAGTCAGGTGAGCTCCGAGCTTCAAGCCCTCAGCACTATAGCCAACCATTTGTTTTGAGCCTACTTGGTATGCAGAGCTTAGTACATATTACACAGACATACAGTACAAGTAAGCTGCATTTGTAAAGGTGTGTTTTGACATTTGCCAGAAACACAAGAAAACAAGATTATTATGGTTTATTTATTTATTTATTCCAAATTTTAAAGCCTGCTAAAGATGGCGCTGCTTTCTGCATGTGACCATGACAAACAAATAAGGAAATTAAGTAAAAATAGGGAAAACGTTAAGGAAAATGCTGTAAAATAATGCCCATTATGAACCCCCCAAAACAAACAAAAACAAAAAAAAAACCCCAACCCAACAAAACTGACATTTTTATGTGAGGGCGCATCTATGTGTGTGTGTGTGTGTGTGTGTGTGTGTGTGTGTGTATGTGTGTGTGTGTGTGTGTCTGCGTCTGTATGTGTGTGTATTTTATATTATTATTATATTTTGTTTACATCTTATGCATTATTTTTGAATGTTTAATTGTTATAAGCATTTATAGCGTTGAATCCGTCAGTTAAGGGGGGGGGTTGATCCTACTTTGCGGAAATTCGGCGGTCATGGAGGGTCTCGGTCCCAATCAACCGTGAAAGGTGAGGGTGCACTGTACTATCCACATTAGATCTTTTTTTGAGTCTTAGCATAACAAACTATTCTGATGGTACTGTTCTCTTGTAGCTTGTACTAATCCCATATAGCACAGTGTACTTAAATTCTAAACTCGGGAAAACTTGGAAGGAGTTTATAAACAGCAGCTTTTGAAAGCTGAATATTCATTCATTTTCTGAGATTAATCCTAATTAGGGTCAAAGGGAGGCTGGCCCCCATCTCAGCCGATTTTGTGCGAGGGCAGAGTATCAGTTGAACAGCTCGCCAGACTATCGCAGAGCAGAAACACGCTGACGGCCATGTAGCCTACTCTTGGTGAGAGTCAGCAATGGTTCTTTTACATGAACCTCACACCATAGACAGTGAGAGACATGGCTGACCTTTGATAACCCACGTCGCTGCACTGGGGGTCAACTGATTCAAATATTTAATATTTATCTTTTATTGAGAGTGAAGGATTTAATGTTGAGTAAATTGAGTGATTTATTTATTTGTTTTTGCCAGGGCTTGTACAAGACCCTTGCTCCCCTTTCCCTCTTTTCATCTGTTTATTTATCTCTCCCTGTCTGGCTGTCAGTCTCTCTGGCTTTCTTTCTGTACCTGGTAGCGTGTGGGGTTTTTGATAGGTTTCTTCACTGTGTTCTCCTCTCTGATTCTGGAGTGAGCTCGGTATCGATCCAGCTGAAAAGAAAAAGAAAACAAGGCAAAAAACAAAATGTTCAACAAGAAAAACTTAATTTAAAAAAAAAAAAAAAATTTTCAGTTTGTCACAACTGTTCAATAGATTTATATCTTCATCAGTGCTGTTAATAAACCTACCTAACTATGTCAGGGTACAAGACTACGCATATAACATGGGAATTACACAAACAGTTATAAAAGCTTAGTCCAACAGGTGTCAGCTATCATAAAATCTCCAATTGCTGGTTTTGTTGTCACGGACTGAATTCAGAGAGTGGCACTATCTCTCCTGGAAGATAAATGTACCACACAGTGACTACTGATACCAGATCCAATAGTTAACCCTTTACGGTTACACCCGGGGCAAGCAATACTATGATTTCCGTCATGTGTTCAACTGACCTACGACAATAATAAGTATGAGATGAAGTCATGAATACATCTGAATATTAACTCATTCAATTTCTGACCATCAATAATATACAAAAACACATGAAATGCATTTCTGCAAGTAATTCTGAGCATCACATAACTTTCATCAGCATTTACCAATGTAAATTGGTGCTGAGACAAAAGTAAATAAGGAAAAATCTTATACCCTCATCCTCGACCTCTCCATACGATGTCTAGCTTTTCTCTAAAAGTCTGTCTTGAAAACGGATTTTAAGAAAGTCCGACACCAAGATAATTTCTGCTCCTCCATCAGTCATTGTTTGCATAAAAATTTTTCGAACTTCAATGTATCATGTACAGATCACTCCATTCACATAATTTTGCTCTTTCCAACCAATCAGAGCATGGGAAAATGCTGATGTTATCGTAAGCCTGCTGGCCCTGTGAGGCGAATCTGAAGTCTGATGGATTAAAGAAACAGCCCCATCGCTGATATAGTTTAAGTGAGATTGGCTAGCACTGTTGATTCTGAATTCCCTGAGCAGATTAGATTTACATGTCAGCACATGGATCGAGGCTGAAATCTGATTGGACAAAAAAAAAATCGAACATCCAGAAACACACTGAAAGTAGTGCAGATAAGAGACACACTACAATAGAAAGTAGAAAAGAAGAAAATATACTGATGGGAATAAAATAATACAATATTTAATGGAACAAATACTAGAATTTCAGTTGTAAATGTAGGTCGGTGCTTTTGATAGTGTTTATGCCAGCAGAGAAGTGATGATGGAACACCACTGGTGTGTATGTATCCACATCATCACAATTTTTAATGCTGGCTACAGATCAATGTGATGATCAATATTTTTTCACAAAAATGATAGACAAGATGCAGTGGTGACCTGGTGGTAGGGCGCTTCTTTACTGATCCCGAGGTCGGCGGTTCAAGCACGATTATCAGCGGATTGCTACCCAGTACTACTAAATAGTTATCGAAGGCCTGCCATGTCTGTGGTGAAAGGCACGTAAAAGAATCTTGATGAATTTCGTCAAGAATAGGCTGTGTGTTTCTACCCCATGATAGCCTGGTGAGCTGTCCAGGGTGTGCTCTGCCCTCACCCAGATTCGGTTGAGATACATGCCAGCCTTCCCTAATTATGTGAAGTGTGATGTTCTGGGTAATGTTGTCATTGGGTTATTGGATGCATATAGATGTTAATTTGGCACATACTATCTACCTAAACACTGTTGCAGATCAAGTACACAACTTTATGGAAGTAGAGTGTTCTCTGTTGCCAATTTAGAACCAATTATCCTGAAATGCATTTCTTTGGACTGTGGAAAGAAACCAGAGTATCCAGAGGAAACCCATGCAAAATCCATACAGAATGCTCTCACCAAGCCTGAGACATGGACCTTCTTGTTCTGAGGTGGTGGGATAACTACTACGCCACCACGTCACAATTGCCACTGTTGGTTTTTAAATAAAATCTTTGATTTGGCTATGGCAGCCCTATTTGACTTTCGTGGTATCCTCGCAGTAAATATACCAGAAGTATCCACTTAGTTTAAAGTGTAATTATGCAAAAAAATGCAGTAAGTATATAAAAAGAAAGTGTACAGACGCTCCCCGGCTTACGTTTTTAATTGGTTCCGGATGGCTGAACGTAAGTTGAAAGTGAACGTAAGTTGCTACAGTGACGTATGACGTATGATGCTCATACTGTACTCTACATCCATAAATACCATTACCGTATCTCATAAAACACCACTAAATCAATTATTATAAACATAACATTGTAAAGTAATATCAAATATATCAAATAATATCAACATTAATTTCAAATAAGTCACTTATTTATACCGAGTCACTTTACATGAAATGCAGCCGTGAGGGAGGGGCAAATGCAGCTGTGAGGGAGGGGCAATGCAGCCGTGAGGGAGGGGCAAATGCAGCCATGAGGGAGGGGCACAAGCCAGTGTCTTTCCCTCACGCCGTCCCAAGCCTGGATAAATGCAGAGGGTTGCGTCAGGAAGGGCATCCGGCGTAAAACAAATGCCAAATAAAACATGCGAGTCACAACAAAGAAATTCATACCGGATCGGTTGAGGCCCGGGTTAACAACGACCGCCATCAGTGCTGTTAACCAACAGGGTGCTGGTGGAAATTAGACTACTGTTGGTTGAAGACGTCGAAGAAGGAGAGGCGGGAGGCGTGTCCATAGGCAGAGAGAGAAGAGGAAAGACATGAGTCTAGGACTGAAAGTAGGGACTTTGAATGTTGGAACTCTGGCCGGAAAAGGTAGAGAGCTGGCTGACATGATGCAGAGGAGGAAGGTTGACATACTGTGTGTTCAGGAGACCAGGTGGAAAGGTAGAAAGGCTAGAAGCTTAGGAGCTGGGTTCAAGCTGTTTTTTCATGGTGTGGATGGGAAGAGAAATGGAGTAGGAGTCATCTTGAAGGAGGGGTTTGTCAGGAATGTTCTAGAAGTGAAAAGAGTGTCAGACAGATTGATGAGTCTCAAGTTAGAAATTGAAGGCGTGATGTTTAATGTTGTTAGTGCTTATGCCCCACAGGCAGGATGTGAGCGAGAAGAGAAGGAGAGATTTTAGAAGTTAGAGTGATTAAGGACAGAGAGGGAAATGTATTGACTGATGACAGAAGTGTGCTGGTAAGATGGAAAGAGTACTTTGAAGAGCTGATGAATGAGGAAAATGAGAGAAAAAAGAGTAGAAGAGGTGACCGTTGAGGACCAGGAAGTAGCAAAGATTAATAAGGGTGAAGTGATGAGGGCATTGAAGAGGATGAAGAATGGAAAGGCAGTTGGTCCTGATGACATACCGGTGGAGGTATGGAAGTATCTAGGAGAGGTAGCAGTAGATTTCCGGACAAGAACATTCAACAAGGTCTTAGAGAGTGAGAGGATGCCAGAGGAATGGAGGAGAAGTGTGCTGATGCCCATTTTTAAGAACAAGGGAGATGTGCAGAGTTGTGGCAACTACAGAGGGATAAAGTTGATGAGCCATACGATGAAGTTATGGGAAAGAATAGTGGAAGCTAGACTAAGGGCAGAGATCAGCATTTGTGAACAACAGATTGGTTTCATGCCAAGAAAGAGCACCACAGATGCAGTGTTTGCCTTGAGGATGTTAATAGCGAAGTACAGAGAAGGTCAGAAGGAGTTGCATTGTGCCTTTGTGGATCTGGAGAAAGCATATGACAGGGTGCCAAGAGAGGAACTGTGGTATTGCATGAGAAAGTCTGGAGTGGCAGAGAAGTATGTTAGAGTGGTGCAGGACATGTATGAGAGATGTAAGACAGTGGTGAGGTGTGCTGTCAGTGTGCCAGAAGAGTTCAAGGTGGAGGTGGGACTGCATCAAGGGTTAGCGCTGAGCCCCTTCTTGATTGCTTTGGTGATGGACAGGCTGACAGACGAGGTTAGACAAGAATCCCCATGGACTATGATGTTTGCAGATGACATTGTGATCTGCAGTGAGAGCAGAGCACAAGTGCAGGAAAATTTAGAGGTGGAGGTATGCCCTGGAAAGGAGGGGAATGAAGGTTAGCTTATCGATACTTATTACCATCGAGGTGGATAACATGAATAATAACAGAACAATAAAAGAGTTTTACTGGTATTTGTATTATTCATTTTGTGGATTCAACCAAACTGCTTACATGAAAGCTGAAAATAAACAGAAAACAGCATAAATTAAAAAAATAAAAATACTTCTCCTTCCCTTACGTTTCCCTCCCGGTGCTTTTCCTTTAAACATTTCCTATAAACATTTCCTCTAAACATTTTCCCAAGTAAAATCAGAATGTCAACTTTAGCACATGGCACGTTGAACCAATCAACACTTTAGCACATGGCAAGTAGAACCAATCAACACGAATATAAACAAAAGCACATGGCCAGGAACGTCTTTAAATTTATGAAGTTATTGAGCGGCATATTCGGGTGAAAAATAATCATCACTTTCTGATAGGACCATATTTGGCTCATTGCTCCATTCATTCAGAGCATCCCATAGTTTTGCTGTAGCAGTTTCTAATGGTTCATCGGTTGCTGGACATTTACCAAAAGAACACAGCAAAATATTTTCCTGTTTTTTTAAAGCATGGTGAAACAATCAAATGTGTTGTGACTGATGAACATTATAGACATTCCCCAGTGGCAGGGGTCTTGAAATACCGTGTAAACTCACTTTTACTGGCAGTGAACGCCTCATTTTACTGTTACAGAGACTGATCAAATAAAATTAGTAAATTTGATCTACAATTTTGCTTCCAGTACACATGGGCAGTTATTAGACGCAAGAGAAAAAACATGGGGGTTTGGGGGTTATTGGAGCAGGGCACTTATTGCATAGGTTACCGTATTTTTAATTCTCAAACCTTTGGTCGTGAGTTAAGCATGCCCATCTCAAGTTCACTGTCATGACGATGACCTTTGGCTTTACAGAGATGGACAAGACATGTTTTGGTACGCAAAGCCAGGTAGTAGAAGGACTTTGGACTGGGAACCAGGTTAAAGGGAGCAGGCAGAGTTCGTCCTTCATCAAAATATGACAACCACAGCTTAGCGCGAGCAAACTTCCACTCCACATCAGCATCTTCCTACAGGGGGAGAGAGACAGGGGGAGACTAGAGTTAAAAATTAGTGCAATTACTGGGAAATAAATCATCAGTGGACTCTAAGTATATTTATGCTTAAAGCCTGAAGCTGTGAATAATATAAACACTTTTTTTTCCAGCATCGTTCATTAGTAAAAGATTGATATTACCTCCATAACTAATTGATGGTTATTCATTGTAGCTATGCAGGTCATATCATTAATAATATGTTTAATATGTTTTTAATGATTATGTGCAATATAAATCACATTTAAAGGCCTATGTTTCTGCAGTCAGAAATCTGGCAAAATATGTGTAATTGTAATAAAATGTGTGAGGTCACACTGTGATAGCCTGGCAAGCTGTCCAAGGTGTACTCTACCCTCACCTACAGTCGAGTGCCAGCCTCCCTGCGACCCTAATTAGGATTAAGCGGTTGAGAAAATGAATGAATAAATGAATGTGAGATCACAATGAATCCATTACTATGCTTTAGGGCATTAGGATAATGATTATATAGATCATTCGAAGAAACTGCCTATTCATCCTGATGCTTCGGTCACACTCTCTTCACTTCTTCATCTAGAGCGTTCTGCTTGTGTGACTCACCTCCTGTAGTTATGGATCTCATGTGAATACACTAATGCTGTGGACCCTCGAAAGGATTTATGCCCACATTGAGTTCATACAGGATGCATCATGTAATTATCAAGAGCAAATTGACTTCTCAATGGATGCATTTCAACTATGCTGTGAAACAAACTATGAGGATAAACAGTAGTATAATTCATCTATGCCAGCCTACAGAGAACTGCTTAAAAATATAACATATTAAAATAGATATTAAAATAGTGGGGCAGCATGATGGTGTAGGGGTTTGCACATCCAGCTCACAAGGTTGTCCTGGGCCTGAAACCCGGGTTAAAAGACAGTATTTCTGTGTCGGGTTCTCATATTCTTCTTGTGCTCTCATATTCAAAAGTCTCATTGGCTGTCCCAACTGGTGTAACTGTGACTGTGTGTTGACCCAGCGATGGACTGGCAAGCTGTTCAGGATGTATCCCTTCTCTACCCAGGCTCGTTGGCTAGGATAGACTCCAGCCTCCTTGCTACTCTAGTAGAATAAAGTGATTTGTAGGCTGAAACCATGAATATTCCTGATTGCCCGATTGCCCCTAGGTGTGAGTGTGAATTGTTTTTGTGTTGGCACTGTAAAGCTCTGGCAAGCTATTCGTGGTGTATTCCACCTCCACCCAGAGTCAGCTGGCAGTGGGCTCCAGCCTCCCTGTGACTCTAATTAAGGATAAAGTGGTTCAGAAAAAAGTATTAAACTCCTCTTATCAGCCACATTCTCCAGTCTGCCAGAGCTTCCTGTCTTAATGCCCCTCAGTTTGCACCTCACATTATGATATCAATCAATCTGGGTGCCGTGCCAGGATTCTGGCGTAGGCGGCAGCCATAATAGCCTTGCCATGGCTGTATATGAAGGGCAAGAAAATCTGCAGTAGATCTAAAGAGTTCACCCGCCCTTTGATAGGTCTCATTTTTATTCCTACTGGGTTGCTAGCCACCCTTCTCACCAAATTTGGAATCTGGTGGGGGAGCCGATTTAGTCGCCGGCCACTCGACCATGCAACAGGCACTACATGTTACCAGTAGCAGGCCAAAACCTGACCTGACAGACACATTATAGAACAATGTAATTGCACAAAAGGTATTTAATTTTTGCCAAACTTTTATAAAACGGGCACTTAGGTAATGTACCAAAAATTATATTTGGGAGGGTTTACTAACTAAATGGTGACTATGGAAAATTAGTGTTACTAACTATTAAAAATAATCCAGTATAACATCAACAGATCCTTACAGCAACACCAGTCCATGCCTGATTTTATAATGCGCATCAGTGTTGTGATTCTAAGCATGCTTCGGAACATGTAGCCTTTTTGATTGGTTGTTACTGCCTGGCAGTGACTTGAATTTGTTGGACTGTCTGGGCTGCGTCACTGATCTGTGTACACAAGGTAACACATTTTCCTCCAGTGCTGAGCTGCACAAACAACAAGCGCAGATATCGGCAGAAACATTTATTTTCGTTCCTAAACCAACCCACAACAGGAAAGCCGTGTTGGCAAATTGTTCGCTGCATAAGTTATTTTGTATTTACTGTCATGCTGTACTTTGGCAGCATTAACATACACAGAGAATGTAAGTTTCACTAAAAACTGCTAACCCCTGCAGTTCAACCCACGCAAGTAATCCACAGGATAAAATAACCAGCTATGTGCTTTTATGGCAATTTATGTACAAATAAGCATCTGCATCGCTTAAACACATTATATCCACATAAATCACGGTGTACCTGTACTCTGTACAAAACGTGAAAATATGGATTGGAAATCAATTTTTTCTAAATACTTTTCAGCCACTTGTGCCATGAGTATAATTTAATTATTTTATTGTGCATGATCATGTTGTACAAATTTTCAGTTTGTATACTTTGTAGAATTTGTTTATGAATCTGCATGTTTGAATTTTATGCTGGATGCCCTTCATGACGCCACCCTCCTCATTCCCCCCCGGCTTGGGACCAGCACTAAAAGCACTCTGATTTTGGGAAAGGGAAATTTCATAAGACAATAGTGAGGCCAGTTATGTCATACAGTTTAGAGATGTTATTCATGGCAAAAAGGAATGAGCAGAGCTGGGCATGACAGAGAGGAAAATTCTATGATTTTCTCTGGGAGCTACTAGAACGGACAGAATTAGAAATGAATAGAACAGCACAGGTCGAAGTTTTTAGGAATAAAGTGAAAGAAGCCAGACTGAAATAAGTTTGCGCATATGCAGAGGATAGATGAAGGTTTTACTGGTGGAAGGATGTTGAGGATAGAAGTGACTGGTATGAGAAGAAGGGAAAGATTAAAGAGGAGATTTATGGATGTGTTGAGGGAGGACATGTGTGTGACTGGTGTGATGGAAGAGGGAGGAGGACTGAGTGAGATGAAGAAGGATGATTCACTTTTGCAACCCCGAATGGTAGCCAGAAGAAAATGAAGAGGATGAAGAAAAAAGAATATGTAGACATATTCATTTAAAAAATGACAGTTAAACGTTTAAAGAGAAAAGAGTGCATTTTGCATTTATGATCTCAGTGGGTTTCTGCAGAATTTATACAGTATTCTCCTGCAGGTAAAGAAAAAAGTGCAAAGCTTGTAAAGATAAGACAAGGCTTTGAACTTGACATGCTTATGACATGGCAACTGTGGATGAAAATGCTTTGTTCTGATGTGAAATGGCCTTTAGACTTTTTTTCTTTTTTTTTAACAGGGGACCGAAGTATTACTGAGTATGCTGTCATCATTAACAGGTTGACTACACTAGAGGTGTATTAGAAATTGATGTAAGTTTTTTTTTTTTTTTTGCAATTATTATTATTATTATTATTATTATTATTGTTATTATTATTATTAACAAAATTAACATCACATGTTTTGTGAGTATGTATGCAAACTAATATTTTACACCATGTACCATATTTTCCGGGCAACAGGGCGCACCACACCATAAGACGCACACCAAACGAACGGGCCAAACCCACACATAAGGCGCACTGGATTACAAGGCGCATCAAGTGAAACAAAAGTCAGATAAGTCAAACTTGATTCAACTCTCACAGTAACTCTCATCATTGCTCAGTTATAACACATAAAATATAAAATAATACACTTCACACTAACACTCACCATTGTTCAGCTGTAACAATATAAAACAATAAACTCACTTTTTCCAGTTCATTCCTCTTCCACAATCCATCAAATTTTTCATCTTCAGTGTCGGAGTTTAACAGTTGCGAGAGTTGGATATAAAGCCCGGATCCCTCTAACTTATGACCTGTTGACACCAATATCTAGTGGTTGGAATTCTTTGGTGAATCCACCGGAATGATGGTAAGCTCTGGATTAGTTTGCTTCACTTGAGTTTTGATGATATCACTGAGATGGAGCCGCACGGCACACCCACACATAAGGCACACCGGATTATAAGGCACACCATCAAATTTTTGTTTAAACATTAAAAAAAAGTTGTGCGACAACTTTTAATTAATTTGTGAGAAAAAATTAGTTTGTGACTGTTAGTGAAAGAAAAAGGAGCAAATCTCCTGAAGTAAATCAGCCACGTTCTGTTTTTGTTTTTTCTCTCAAACCATTTGCTTTTAATTTGTGTGTTATTAGCATGAACAAAATGTTAATAAAATACAAATGATGACAAAATACATGGAATATTGCAGGTGCCAGCAAGTCTCTCACTTTTCTCAAACTTTCTTCATTAAAGTTACGAACTCGTCACTTTTACTTGCAAACAAAAAACAAATTTGTGAGCAAAACTACAACTTTGTGACTATCTCATGACGTGCAGACTGTGTGAGACTACTCCACATCAGAGCCTCATTCTGTGATATTCAAGAAAATATCAAACATGTTTGAATTTTTTTGTTGTTGAGTTCATGAAGCAGGCGATGAAAATGCGATGCCATAAATGTCCCAAGACAATTTTGAAAACATTCAGAGAATGAAAGGCAACATCTGTAAAATTCCATTCATGACAGTCACCTCTTGAGTGATCACACAAGAAGACACAAGAACTCATCCCAGAACCCTCATGTTCATATTACGTATTCTTTCTACACAGTTTTAAGTCTTCTTCCTCTTCAAGCATCCGTACTTATATTATTTCAGGGAGTTCTCCATGCTACTGTAACCTTTCCTGATCTGGATTAAAAAATAATCAACTCAGTTTTCATTCTAAACTGAACTGATTCAGGTTTATGTCAGTTTTCCTGAACATATTAGTGGTAGAAATAAACAACTAACTGATGGACACTTTCTCTTATATGTTTGCCTCTAGATCTGGTAGCTTAACCGCAGCTGTACTTTATTTGTACAAGTAATAATGTCAGGTAAAAATCAATCAGTCACTTTTGCTTCTCATGTTAGATAAATACTGATTTGGTGATCGGGTTATTCAGCTGTTCTACGTGTTCTAATAGTAATAAGAAATGTTTCAAAATCAGTATTTTATTTGTCAATAATAGTGTATTTTTTCAGATTTCTTTGTGTTGGAGCAGAAACTATGTGTAGTTTATTACTGTTAGAGTTTAAAGCTTGTCGCATGTTTATGTTTTTATGTCTGCTTCAATCACAAGTTACACATGTTAGTATTGTCTTGATTATTTTATTGTTACTCCATCTCGCCGGGGATGTTGAGTGCAATCCTGGTCCTATTGTTCAGGAAGATAACTTGCTTTCAGTTTTTCACTTGAACGCTAGAAGTACTCATAATAAGCAATCGTATCTGTCAGAATTTTTATCAGAATATTACATTGTATGTTTCACAGAGACTCATCTAGACTTAAGCGTAGATAATGAAACTTTGACCTGGGAACATTTTCATGATCTGTTGCGTAGAGATAGAAATGCTTTTGGAGGTGGTGTAATGATCTTCTTTTCCTTTCGGCTTTTCCCTTCAGGGGTTGCCACAGCGAATCATCTGCCTCCATCTCACCCTATCCTTTGCATCATCTTCTCTTACTCCAACGACCTTCATGTCCTCCTTCACCACATCCATGAATCGTCTCTTTGGTCTACCTCTAGGCCTTCTGCCTGGTAGTTCCAGCCTCAGCATCCTATTACCAATATACTCACTATCCCTCCTCTGTACATGTCCAAACCATCTCAATCTAGCCTCTCTGAAACATCTTACATGTGCTGTCCCTCTGATGTGCTCATTCCTAATCCTATCCATCCTCGTTACTCCCAAAGAGAACCTCAACATTTTCATCTCTGCTACCTCCAGCTCTGCCTCCTGTCTTTTCTCCAGGGCCACTGTTTCTAAACCATACAAAATCGTTGGCCTCAACACCGTCTTGTACACTTTTCCTTTCATTCTTGCCGATACCTTCCTATCACACATCACACCGGACACTTTTCTCCAACCATTCCAACCTGCCTGCACACGCTTCTTCACCTCTTTTCCACACTCTCCATTGCTCTGGATTGTTGAGCCTAAGTACTTAAAATCCTCCACCTTTCTTATCTCTGCTCCCTGTAACCTCACCGTTCCTCTTAGATCCTTGTCATTCATGCGCATGTATTCTGTCTTACTGAGGCTAATCTTCATTCCCCTCCTTTCCAGGGCATACCTCCACCTCTCTAGACTTCCTCATGCAATACCACAGTTCTCTCGGCACCCTGTCATATGCTTTCTCCAGATTCACAAAGGCACAATGCAGCTCCGTCTGACCTTCTCTGTACTTCTCCATTAACACCCTCAAGGCAAACATTGCATCTGTGGTGCTCTTTCTTGGCATGAAACCAAACTGTTGTTCACAAATGCTGACCTGTGCCCTTAGTCTAGCTTCCACTATTCTTTCCCATAACTTCATCGTATGGCTCATCAACTTTATCCCTCTGTAGTTGCCGCAACTCTGCACGTCTCCCTTGTTCTTAAAAATGGGCACCAGCACACTTCTCCTCCATTCCTCTGACATCCTCTCACTCTCTAAGACCTTGTTGAATGTTTTTGTCACAAAATCTACTGCTACCTCTCCTAGACACTTCCATACCTCCACCGGTATGTCATCAGGACCAACTGCCTTTCCATTCTTCATCCTCTTCAATGCCCTCATCACTTCACCGTTATTAATCTTTGCTACTTCCTGGTCCTCAATAGTCACCTCATCTACTCTTTTTTCTCTCTCATTTTCCTCATTCATCAGCTCTTCATAGTACTCTTTCCATCTTCCCAGCACACTTCTGTCATCAGTCAATACATTTCCCTCTCTGTCCTTTATCAATCTAACTTGCTGCACGTCCTTCCCATCTCTATTTCTCTGCTGTGCCAACCTGTACAAATCATTTTCTCCCTCTTTACTTTCCAACCGAGCATACAAGTCATAGGTGGTGTAATGATATATATTTCTAAATATTTAACATTTGAATGATTATTTAAGCTTGAAAATATATATGATGAAATTATATGGGTGAAAATATATCTTCCACAAAAAACATTAATTATACGCACTGTTTATAGGCTTTAAAGTAATACAGCTCATACAGTGGTTCTTAACCTGGGTTCGATCGAACCCTAGGGGTTCGGTGAGTCAGTCTCAGGGGTTCGGCGGAGGTCAAGACACACACACACCCAACTCATATTCATGAACACACACCCCGCTCGGCCATCACTGGCTGCAGGTGATCACGCTACATTGCTTGGCCAATCTGTGCTGCAGGAAATTTGCTGTGCTCAGTAGTCGACTTGTGACTGCTGTGATGGTAAGTGGTGTGATTTCTTTCATAATGTTTTAATCCATACTATGTTAAGTAAAAAAAGAAAGTGGTCGGACCAACATTTACAACATGGATTCAAATATATAACGGAATCAACCCTCCGCTGATTGATGTATATGTACATGTATATGTGTATATAATATCTTCTTCTATCATATCTTCTTCTATAATATCAATAAATACATATTCAACGCTATAAATGCTTATAATAACAATTGAACATTCAAAGATAATACATAAGATGTCTTCTTTTCCTTTCGGCTGTTCCCTTCAGGGGTCGCCACAGCAAATGATCTGCCTCCATCTCTCCCTATCCTCTGCATCTTCTACTCTTACTCCAACGACTTTCATGTCCGCCTTCACCGCATCCATAAATCTTCTCTTTGGTCTTCCTCTGGGCCTTTTGCCTGGTAGTTCCAACCTCAGCATCCTACTAGCATACTCACTATCCCTCCTCTGTACATGTCCAAACCATCTCAATCTAGCCTCTCTGACTTTGTCTCCAAAACATCTAACATGTGCTGTCCCTCTGATGTACTCATTTCTGATCCTATCCATCCTCGTTACTCCCAAAGAGAACCTCAACATTTTCATCTCTGCTACCTCCAACTCTGACTCCTGTCTTTTCCCCAGGGCCACTGTCTCTAAACCATACAACATTGCTGGCCTCATCACCGTCTTGTACACTTTTCCCTTCATTCTTGCCGATACTCTCCTATCACACATCACACCGGACACTTTTCTCCATCCATTCCAACCTGCCTGCACGTGCTTCTTCACCTCTTTTCCACACTCTCCATTGCTCTGGATTGTTGAGCCTAAGTACTTAAAATCCTCCACCTTCTTTATCTCTGCCCCCTGTAACCTCAAAGTTCCTCTTGGGTCCTTGTCGTTCACACACATGTATTCTGTCTTACTAAGACTAACCTTCAATCCCCTCCTTTCCAGGGCATACCTCCACCTCTCTAGATTTTTCTCCACTTGGTCTCTACTCTCACTACAGATCACTATGTCATCTGCAAACATCATAGTCCATGGAGATTCTTGTCTAACCTCATCTGTTAGCCTGTCCATCACCATAGCAAACAAGAAGGGGCTGAGAGCTGACCCTTGATGCAGTCCCACCTCCACCTTGAACTCTTCTGTCACACCGACAGCACACCTCACCACTGTCTTACATCTCTCATACATGTCCTGCACCACTCTAACATACTTCTCTGTCACTCCAGACTTCCTCATACAATACCACAGTTCTTCTCTCGGCACCCTGTCATATGCTTTCTCCAGATCCACAAAGGCACAATGCAGCTCCTTCTGACCTTCTCTGTACTTCTCCATTAAGATCCTCAAGGCAAACATTGCATTCCACTATTCTTTCCCATAACTTCATCGTATGGCTCATCAACTTTATCCCTCTGTAGTTGCCACAACTCTGTACATCGCCCTTGTTCTTAAAAATGGGCACAAGCACACTTCTCCTCCATTCCTCTGGCATCTGCTCACTTTCTAAGACCTTGTTGAATATTCTTGTCAGAAAATCTACTGCTACCTCCCCTAGACACTTCCATACCTCAACTGGTATGTCATCAGGGCCAACTGCCTTTCCGCTCTTCATCCTCTTCAATGCCCTCCTCACTTCTCCCTTACTAATCTTTGCTACTTCCTGCTCCTCAACGGTCACCCCTTCTATTCTTTTTTCTCTCTCATTTTCCTCATTCATCAGCTCTTCAAAGTACTCTTTCCATCTTCCCAGCACACTTCTGTCATCAGTCAATACATTTCCCTCTCTGTCCTTTATCACTCTAACTTGCTGCACGTCTTTCCCATCTCTATTTCTCTGCTGTGCTAACCTGTATAGATCATTTTCTCCCTCCTTACTGTTCAACCTAGCATACAAGTCATCATACGCCCTATGCTTGGCCTTTGACACTGCTACCTTCGCCTTACGCTGTGTCTCCCTGTACTCCTGTTTACTCTCTTCGGTCCTCTCAATGTCCCACTTCTTCTTGGCTAACCTCTTCTTTTGTACACACTCCTGCACTTCCTCATTCCACCACCAAGTCTCCTTATCTACTTTCCTTCCAGAGGACACACCAAGTACTCTCCTACCGGTCTCCCTGATCACATTGGCTGTGGTTGTCCAGTGCTCTGGAAGCACTTCCTGACTACCCAAAGCCTGTTTCAACTCCTCCTTGAAGACAACACGACACTCTTCCTTTTTCAGCTTCCACCACTTTGTCTTCTGCTCTGCCTTTGCCTTTTTCACCTTTCTCACCATCAGTGTCATCCTGCACACCACCATCCTATGCTGTTTGGCAACACTCTCACCCACTACTACTTTGCAGTCACTGACTTCCTTCAAATTACATCGCCTACACAAGATGTAGTCTACCTGTGTGCTCTTACCTCCACTTTCATAAGTCACCCTATGCTTCTGTTTCTTCTTGAAGAAAGTATTCACCACAGCCATTTCCATCCTTTTTGCAAAATCGATCTACAGCTGTCCTTCTGTGTTCCTGTCCTGGATACCAAACCTGCCCATCACTTCCTCGTCCCCTCTGTTGCCTGCACCAACATGTCCATTGAAGTCTGCTCCAATGACCACTCTTTCACCTCTGGGGGTACTCTGCATCACTTCATCTAACTCACTCCAGAATCTCTCCTTCTCTTCTAGCTTACATCCTGCCTGTGGGGCATAAGCACTAACAACATTGACCATCACGCCTTCAATTTCTAACTTGAGACTCATCACTCTGTCTGACACTCTTTTCACTTCTAGAACATTCCTGACAAACCCCTCCTTCAAGATGACTCCTACTCCATTTCTCTTCCCATCCACACCATTATAAAACAGTTTAAACCCTGCTCCTAAGCTTTTAGCCTTTCTACCTTTCCACCTTGTCTCCTGAACACACAGTATGTCCACCTTCCTCCTCTGCATCATGTCAGCCAGCTCCCTATTTTTTCCTTGCATAGTTCCAACATTCAAAGTCCCTACTCTCAGTCCTAGGCTCACGCATTTCCTCTTCTCTCTCTGCCTACGGACACGCCTCCCGCCTCTCCTTCTTCGACGTCTTCGACCAACAGTAGTCCAATTTCCATCAGCACCCTGTTGGTTGACAGCACTGATGGCGGTCGTTGTTAACCCGGGCCTCGACCGATCCGGTATGAATTCTGTATTGATCATTTGCATTTTTTTTTTTGGCAGAAGTTTTACGCCGGATGCCCTTCCTGTCGCAACCCTCTGCATTTATCCGGGCTTGGGACCGGCATAAGGGGGAGAGACACTGGTTAGTGCCCCCCCCGCCTCCTGGCTGCATTATAATACATAAGATGTAAATAAAAAATAAATACACACATGCAGACACACATGCGCACACACAGATGCGCACCTCACATAAAAATGTAAGTAATTTTGATGGGGGGAGTTCATGCATTTTATTGGTTTTGTTCTTTGAACACAGTGATGTTAATGCACGGTTTATTTTGGTGCCCCAGTAAAAACATATACCTATGTCTTGAATTTGAAAAAAAAAAAAAATCATATTTTATTTTTCAATAAAGAAGGGTTCGGTGAATACGCATATGAAACTGATGGGGTTCAGTACCTCCAACAAGGTTAAGAACCACTGAGCTAATATTTGAGGTAGATCTGACAATGTTATTGAAAGAGTTTAGATATTTCTAGTAAAATTACAATTGTTGGTGATTTGAATGAAAATTTACTTTATCCATCTAATATAAATTTAACAGATATCTTTCTCAGACATAATTTGCGTAATGTTATAACAGAACCTACTAGAGTAACCCAGACGACTAGCACACTTTTACATCCGATTATGGTTAGTGATGAAGTTGATGTTGTAGAAAATGGTGTTGTTGATTTTGATAGAAGTATAAGTGATCATAAAGGCATCTTTGTTGGCCTTGCTGTACACCTGTCAACTAAGGTAGCATATCCCAGAAAGGTTTGGTGTTACAAACATGGTGATTACGATAAACTGAATGCACTTGTTGACAATATGGATTGGTTGTCATTGTTTTCTGATTGTTGTAATGTTGAAGACGCTTGTTCTGAATTTTATGAACGTTTTAATGAATATACAAAGCAATGTATTTCTTCTAGAACTGTAATGATGAGGCCGAATGATAAACCATGGTATCACTCCAACATTCGGTGGCAGAGTAGGAGGCGTGATAGATTAAGGAAAAAAGGCAAAGAGAACACAGAAAGAATCTGATGTTAATAAGTACAAAAAACAACACAATAAAATTAATAATATGAAATACTATGCGAAAGATCACTTCTATGCTAATCTTGATGAATTCTTATTAGAATTATATGGAAAAAATAAATCATTATACTGGAAAATGTTACGAAGTTTGACCAAAACAACTGGTTCTGCTTCTTATATTCCAGCGTTGAAAAGAAAAATAAGTGAAGAACCTTCAGCTTTTTCAGATGCAAGTTGCCATTGTGGCCACAAATGTGAGACTGTTTTTTCATTATTTTCTTGAATGACCATTGTACATTATTTTCAGAGAAAAAATGCTTAAAGCTTTCGGAAACATTGTTAAAAACAGAACACAAATTGACATTAATCTTATCTTACATGGCAATGCAGGTCTCTCCACTTATGAAAATCAGGATGTTTTCAAACATGTATAGTCCTATATTAATCACACTAAACGATTTCTTTACATTTTTTTCTCTTTCTTTCTTTTTGTACATTTTCTAACCCTTGTCGGTCTCCCGATGTGTATTTTTTGTAAGATGGATTGTGTAGTTATCTGGAGAGGGCTTTATTAAGCTGGATAACTTGTGTCTAAAATATGTTTCATTCAATCAACTGATTTGGTGATGTGGAGACTGGAATATTGGTGGAGTTTTGGACCAGTGGGGGTTTAGGAATCCCACTGTGTTAACAGATTGTTGCTCCTCATAAGCCTGCTAATTTCTGACCATGCAAAACCAAGGATGGAAAATAAATAGGTTGAGACTCAAAATAGCCAGTGGTATGCTCAGTGCACAAACACAGAAGCATTAACATGATTTTAAAGATGATATCAGGAGCTATCAAGTTCGTTCTCACCTCTATTTCCTGGTAGGAGCTGTTTATCATGGCTATGAGCATGTTGAGAAGAACCACCACCATGGTCACGTTATACACACCGTATAACACATAGCCGATGTTCTCAATGAATTTATGGTCGTACTTGAGAACCACCGAGATCACCTCGGACAAGCCAAAAATGGACCAGAACAATGTTTTAAAGCTCTCCTCCACCCTGAAACACACAAAGAAATTGATTAATGAGTGCTAACTGCTACCTACTTTCATTCTTCTGTTCTTTCCCACAAGAGGAAAAGCAGAACATGTTATTTTCTTTGAAAGTGCGATGCCTCCAGTAACATACAGGCCCTGTGGTGTCACATACTACCAAAACAATCACCTTCAATTCATTGATTTCAATTAAAAGTAATTTTATTGACATGACCATATGTTGTACATTATTGTCAAAGAAACCAGACAGCAGAGAGAACAGCATAAACACAAGAAAAATATTCATAATAACAAACAAGCAAACAAACAAAACCCTTACATTATGGAATATGAATAACAGCAGAAATATTCATAATAATTATCATTCACTCATTTGCCGAAATGTTAAATCCTACTAGAGTCATGGGGACACTAAAGCCTATGTGAGTCAACACTGGGCCAAGGCAGGGTACTCCCTGAATACACACACACACACACAGCAATTCACACTCACACCAAGGGGCAATTTGGAACAACCGAACCGAACCGAACCAAACCAAACCAAACCAAACCAAACCAAACTGAACCGAACCAAAGCAAACCAAACCACAAAACACAAAACAATAAAAATTGTGTGGCAGTGGATGAGTGAGCACCACCTCCCTTCCACCACATGAATGGCTGAAGTGCCCTTGAGAAAGACACCTAACCCCCAACTGCTGTCCGGATGCCCCCAATGAGTGTGTTTGTGGGCTCCCTGTGTGTGTGTGTGTGTGTGTGTGTGTGTGTGTGTGTGTGTGTGTGTGTGTGTGTGTGCTCACTTTGCATGCGTCAAATACAGAGGAAATAATTTCCCTTATGTGATTAGTACAGTATAGCAAAATCAAAATAAATGAATAAATAAATTAGCCTAATGATCGTCTGTGGGAGGAAACCAGAATTTCCAAAGGAAACCCAGGTTAGTAAGTGAATATTATACATACAAGGCTGAGACCAGGACTCCAAGACTCCAAACCCAAGACCTTTTTTGCTGTGAGGCCACATTCTAACCAATATGTCACGGTGCCACCTCCATAATAATAATAATAATAATAATAATAATAATAATAATAATAATAACAATAATAATAATAATAATAATAAGGGCCTGATAGGGGATTTTCCCCGAACTAAATGTACATCACCTGAAGCTGGTTTACTACTGGATTACTGAGCGGGAAAAAAAAGTTTAATCTTTAACTTCCGCAGCCCAGTCAGCCTCCTTCCGGTACTCAAACCGGCCAAACTGGAAATGGGCCTTGCCCCAGGGGGAGGCAAAGAACCCGTCCACGAATATCCTGGACGAACCATCTAAAATCCACACTACTTGAGTGTGCGAAGGCGACTGGTTGGCCTGAAAATCCACGTATCAATGGCAAGTTGCTAAAGCAACATTGGGACAATGCCAACCCTTTGTATGCTTAATTGACCCAATAAAATTTGCGAGATCAACTCTGGCGATTAAAGATCTACATGTGCCATGATGCAGATGATAATTTCCCTGCAAGTGGTCAGGTACCTTCTCAAGAACCCAACGTTCGGATAGAGGCAGACCCTAAATTGCAGATGAATGCCCGCGTCCTTCTCTCCCCTCTTCCCAATGAAGTGAGCCCACCTGATGGCAACAATGAAAATTCCCCTGGCTGTCCACTTTCTGATTTTACCAATGATTTTTTCCACATCTTCAGTTCATGATGATCATATTTCTGCTTTGTTTAAATGTTACTATAGAGAAATTTTAGATTTACCGATTGACAAAAGGAAGCCAGTTAAAAAAGAGATTGGAGTAGGTGGGCGCGTATTAAAATGTTACCAGCGAAGTGGAACGCTAAGTGCTTATTCCCATTGAGGTGGGATGAAGAGCAAATAAAAACATATATATATATATATATATATATATATATAGGGCAGTCCTGGCCTGGCAGTAGGATGCTGGATTACAGATCTCGAAGTCGGAGGTTCAAGCCCCACTATCAACCCACTGCTGTTCCCTCAGTGCAACTAATTGTTTTACCAAAGGCTGTCAAGAGGAGGCAGCATCTCTGTCAGTGTGCAATGACCTCGCAAACTGTCCAGGGTATACTCTTTCCTTATCCAGAGTCGGTTGAGATGGGCTCCAGCCTCCTCGTAACCCTAATTAGGATTAAGCAGTGCAGAAAATGAATGAAATAATTAATAATTTATTTTATTTTATTATTTTTTTTCTTTAGATGTATATAAAAAAATAAAACTTGCAATATTTTCCCCTATAGGAGTCGGACACTTTTCCAAACATGGCAATGACACCTATTACTTTCCTTTTGGGGAAATTTAATCCACAGTGATAAATAAAAAATACTGTAGACCAAACCCTATCTATACTTTATATCAAACGTTATCCTTTCTCGGGTTGCAGGAAGGCTGAACAACATTATGTGTCAATAAAAATGAAGTCAGCTGACAACTGGAATGTGCTGAATAAGTGCGTAACACCATCAGTGGACCTTTCCTTCCCTGATATAAAATTGGGGCGCATATCATGAAAGAGTGCTTCAGGGAACATAATTTTCACAAAGAACTGGCATTGCAGAGTCCTCAGCTTAACCTACTGTACGTGTTTGAGATATGCTAAATAAAAATTTATCAAGTGGATGATTCCTCCCATCATTAATTTAAAATGTCGGTAAAAAATGATCCAATCTTCGGATACTTTGGTTCAACCTCACTGATGTTTTCTGAAACAATACCATGACAATTATGAGCTGTAACTAAGGCATTCCAACAAAATGTGCATGACTTTTTTGGTCAGGCAGTATATTCGCCCCAGAAGAACCCAAGACTATACAAAGAGGCATCAAGGCGTGTAAACAGGGAGTAACACAGGGGTGAACATTTTACAATTCAGAAATACTAATGACAGATTTCCTGCTTGTTATCCTCCCATTCAGTACAACAGCAGGATAATGTTTCAAAAAATTAAGTAATCTGACTTTATGCTTTACACACACACACACACACACACACACACACACACACACACACACACACACACACACACACACACCACACACAAATTGTTAAAAGCTTCTTTGATCACAATTTTACACCAGTATTCCTAAAACTCCTGATGTGCTCGTTGCTTTGCAACCAAAGACACCCAGTATAAATAACTGTAAACTAACACTGACATACAGAGGAAAATACTGTTATTGACTCAGACTGACTGTTTATATAATTCTGTTTTCTGTATCGGACAGATCATACTGATTGATAACTTCAACAGAACTTGAACAGGTCTACGGTTTGAGATTCATCATATAATATAACATAAGAACATGTGACTTCAAGATCAGCTTGTAGTGTAACAGTTAATAACGGAGCATCATGCGAGCCCCAACTGATAAAAAAAAAAAAAAGAACCATGAACTGCTTTTTGTTAATTTTTCTTATGTAATCATACTCGTCAAGCCAAACGAACATGGCTTTGAACCACTATCTCCACATAATTGAACCTGCCCAAGTTTGGCTGCAATACAGTAAGTGGTCCAATCCTGAGATATGAATTTGTTTACTTTTTCTGAATAAAATCTACAGTGCATGTCTGTTTGTCCCTCCGGTGTACATATACAGATGGGAACGCCGTGTTATTCTTTGAAAATGTTATACAGGGATCCCTCACTTTCTGCAGGTAATGGGGACCATGACCCCCGCGACTGCCGATTTCCGCGAAGTAGGATTGACCCCCCCACAACTGACGTATACGTACATGTATATGTGTATATCTTCTTTCTTCTTCTTTTCCTTTCGGCTGCTCCCTTCAGGGGTCGACACAGCAAATCATCCGTCTCCATCTCACCCTGTCCTCTGCATCCTCTTTTCTGACTCCAACGACCTTCATGTCTTCCTTTACCACATCCATAAATCTCTTCTTTGGTACATGTATATGTGTATATAATATCAATAAATACATATACAATGCTATAAATACTTACAAAAACAATTAAACATTCAAAAATAATGCATAAGACGTAAATTAAAAAATAAATACACACACACACACACACACATACAGACGTGCGCGTGCACACACAGATGTGCACCTCACATAAAAATGAAAGCAGTTTTATGGGGGGGGTTTGGGGGGGTGCATAAAATTGGCCTTGTTTTGCAGCATTTCCCTTAACTTTTCCCCTATTTTCCTTTTTTTTTTTTTTTTTTTTTTCGATTAATATTTTTGAAAAAACCGCAGTGCACTGAAGCCAGAGAAACTGAAGCACAAAGTAGCAAGGGATCACTGTATCTCAATGATTATTCTGGGAGAGAGTAATATAGAGCCCGAGAACCGTACGATGGGCTATGTAATGTCATCATAAATGATGTGAAACAAATAAGCAAATAATGATATTCATTTGCCCCAGTGCAGCTAACTGGGTTATCAAAGGCCGGCCATGTCTCTCACTGTCTATGGTGTGAGGCATGTAAAAGAACCATTGCTGACTTTCGACAAGAGTAGGCTGCAAAGCCGTCAGCGTGTTTCCGCCCTGCGATGGCCTGGCGAGCTGTCCAGGGTGTACTGTGTCCTCGCCCGAAGTTGGCTGGGATGGGCACCAGCCTCCCCGTGACCCAAATTAGGATTAAGCGGGCACAGAAAATGAACTGAACTGATGAACTGATATTCATTTGATGTTGAAATGTTCTCTACAGCTGCAGTATCTAAATGGTGGACTTTTGTTTGGTCTGTGTTTGGTTCGCTCATCTTTAATCCCTTCGATAAACAAGTTAATAAAATTAATTAATATTGATAAACCTTGGAAACGTGTATGGGGTTTGAGAGAGAGCCTACGAAAAACTTGTCAAGTAAGGAAATCATATGGGAGCTCAGCTTTTAACACTGTTTCA
This sequence comes from Plotosus lineatus, assembly GCA_024760905.1. Lineage (NCBI taxonomy): Eukaryota > Metazoa > Chordata > Actinopteri > Siluriformes > Plotosidae > Plotosus > Plotosus lineatus. The sequence goes on along the minus strand of CM045742.1, from coordinate 31,867,463 downwards.
ATCTCTATATTAATCTTAAACATCTGTGGATATCACTCAGTATAAACCCAGGTTTAGTTTACACTTTCACTGTAATAATGTTTTATTTGTTTATGGATGTTTTGCTCGAGCTCTTATTACTTGATTATGAAGTGTAATATTTCTTTTTATATCTTTATTCCATTGTTCAGATAGCATGTATTAAATTGCCATGATTGGATTATTGAAAAGAGAAACTACATTACAGAGAGATGTGTTGTTCAATAAAAGTCAGTGAGCCTGCATCTCTCGTCTACAATACCCGCTTTCCCCCTTTTCTCTCTATCTCTCGGTCATGACAGCCACATATGGCAAACACTTTCTGTAAAAATAATTTGAGAAGCAAACAAAGGAAGAATACGGATTGAAAGAACCTACAGAAATTATCATATACAGTATAAAGTGCATTCCCTGCTTGACAAACTCAAGTTTAATTTGATTCCTTGAGGGATTGGAATTCCAGATAAGCTCAAATGCACCCACATTTATTAAACATTTACTGAATTAAACAACTTAAAAAAAACTAAACTAAAAACTAGAGAGTTAAGCTTCCTTCTGTCTCTATCTGGGAGGCCAGCGGGGCGGGATGTTGAGAGAGAGAAACTCGAGTATTCTGTGAAATTTTGATTGGCGCGTTTGAATTTTGGATTTGTTTTCGTAAAAGGGGGTTGTTTTTGTAACCTGGGGTCTTCGTAAGTAGGGGGCAGACTGTATTTAGATTTATCGCTTCGTTTTCCATAGCAATGTGTGTATGTTTACCATGCTTTTTGCCCTGACCAGAAGTCAGAGCCTATAGAGGTTTTGCAGCTCATTCATTCATTCATTTTCTGAACCGCTTAATCCTAACTATGGTCAAAGGGAGGCTGGCGCCCATCCCAGCCGACTCTGGGCGAGGGCAGGTACACCCCGGACAGCTCACCATGCCAACACAGTCATGTACTGTACAATTCCCTAAATGATTAAAAAAAAGCTATACAGGCATCCCTTGCCACTTCGCGATTTGAGCATCGCGGTCTTGGTACACCGCAGTATTTTAATAATAATAAAAATATATATATAATATTCATAAAAAATTCAAAATTCGTGCTGAAACTCGCATGTAAGCAAGCTGAAGGCAGGGACCCAAGACAGACTGAAGTGCCCCTCCTCCCCAGTTCAGGCAGGGACCGCCCACTCAACTCAATCTCGCAAACTGATTGGCTTAGACACGTGATGCTCTTGCCTCCCGCCCACTCAACCCAATCTTGCAAGCTGATTGGCTTAGACGCGTGACGCTGTTGCCTCGCACATTCGCGCGGGATTTTTTGTGATTTTGTGATCTCACTGTATCGTGTTTGTGAATGTCCTGCACAGCGGAGAAGAGCGATTGTCAGAGGTGAGTACAGTACTTGAAGTATTTATATACAAATTCTATTTAAATACTGTATTAATACATTACAGTATTTACATATGCATATAACTGTGTAACGTTTAAATATACACTTCTTGATATTGTATAGACGCGAAAACATATAGAAATGAGACAACATGGTAGAAATGGGGGCGGGGGCGGGGCGTTCCTAATTCGCGGTTTTTCGAATATCGTGGCCAGGTCTGGTCGACATTATCCGCGATATTCAAGGGATGACTGTATAGAGATTCTGCAATGTTTCTCTTTAAGCATAAAATAGGAATAATTTTCTCTCTCTCTCTCTGACTCGCTGAAACATGAATAAATATTAAACAATGATAAGTTGTCTATCAGAGCAGTAACCAGGAGGATAAGAGGATCCCCTCTTGACTTGATGACAGATTAATATTTGGGTGTTGAATTCTATTTTCTTCATCCTTCACAGTGCTGTATGATGATTTTCTGTATGATATACTCATCTCATCTCATTCATTTTTTGTAACCGCTTAATCCAAATGAGGGTCATGGGGAGGCTGGCGCCCATCCCAGCCAACTCCGGGAGAGGGCAGAGTCCACCCTGCACAGCTCATCAAGCCATCGAAGTGCGATACATAACATTTCCTCTTCAAATCTCTAGAAATCTTGATTTGTTACATATTTTCTGTTTGTCCATTTGCCCACCTGCTTTTTGTCTGTCTGTCTGTCTGTCTATCTATCTAGTGTTTGTCTGACTGTTCCTCTGTGCTTCTGTCCATCTGTATGTTTGTACATCTGTTCACCTCTCTCTCTCTCTCTCTTTTCCCCTCACTCTACGTGGCCAGTGGTGGTGCTGGGCTTATGATTGGGAGGTCATGGGTTCAGATCCCTGTGAGACCCCCACCATGCTAAGCCCCCTTGACAAGTTCTTAACCACAAATGTGCCTCTGTCTCTTCTTCTTCTTTTCCTTTTGGCTACTCCCTTTCAGGGGTTGCCACAGCGAATCATCTGCCTCCATATAACCCTATCCTCTGCATCTCTTCTCTTACAACAATGACCTTGATGTCCTCCTTCACCACATCCTTAAAGCTTCTCTTTGGACTTCCTCTAGGCCTTCTGCCTGGTAGTTCCAATCTCAGCATCCTACTGCCAATATATTCACTATCCCTCCTCTGTACATGTCCAAACCATCTCAACCTGGCCTCTCTGACTTTGTCTCCAAAACCTCTTACATGTGCTGTCCCTCTGATGTACTAATTCCTGATCATATCCATCCTTTTTACTCCCAAAGAGAACCGTAACATTTTCATCTCTGCTACCTCCAGCTCTGCCTCCTGTCTTTTCCCCAGGGCCACTGTTTCTAAACCATACAAAATCGCTGGCCTCATCACCATCTTGTACACTTTTCCTTTCATTCTTGCTGATACCTTCCTAGCACACATCACACCGGACACTTTTCTCCAACCATTCCAACCTGCCTGCACACGCTTCTTCACCTCTTTTCTACACTCTCCATTGCTCTGGATTGTTGAGCCTAAGTACTTAAAATACTCCACTTTCTTTATCTCTGCTCCCTGTAACCTCACCGTTCCTCTTGGGTCATGCTCGTTCACACACATGGACAGCATTCTGTCTTACTGAAGCTAACCCTCATTTCTCTCCTTTCCAGGGCATACCTCCACCTCTCTAGATTTTCCTGCACTTGTTCTCTGCTCTCACTACAGACCACAATGTCATCTGCAAACATCATAGTCCATGGAGATTCTTGTCTAACCTCGTCTCTCAGGCTGTCCATCACCATAGCAAACAAGACGGGGCTCAGAGCTGACCCTTGATGCAGTCCCACCTCCACCTTGAACTCTTCTTTCACACCGACAGCACACCTCGCCACTGTCTTACATCTTTCATCCATGTCCTGAACCACTCTAAAATACTTCTCGGCTACTCCAGAGTTCCTCATGGAATACCACAGTTCCTCTTTTGGCACCCTGTCATATGCTTTCTCCAGATCCACAAAGGCACAATGCAACTCCTTCTGACCTTCTGTGCCTTCTATCAACATCTGTCCTTCTGTGCTCCTGTCCTGGGTACCAAACCTGCCCATCACTTCCTCATCCCCTCTGTTGCCTGCACCAACATGTCCATTGAAGTCTCCACCAATGACCACTCTTTCCCCTCTGGGGGTATTCTGCATCACTTCATCTAACTCACTCCAGAATCTCACCTTCTCTTCTAGCTCACATTCTGCTTGAGGGGCATAAGCACTAACAATATTGAACATCACGCCTTTAATTTCTAACTTGAGACTCATCACTCTGTCTGACACTCTTTTCACTTCTAGAACATTCCAGACAAACCCCTCCTTCAAGATGACTCCTACTCCATTTCTCTTCCCATCCACACCATGATAAAACAGCTTAAACCCTGTTCCTAAGCTTCTAGCCTTGCTCACTTTCCACCTGGTCTCCTGAACACACATTGTGTCAGTCAGCTCTCTAGCTTTTCCTGTCATAGTTACAACATTCAAAGTCCCTACTCTCAGTCCTAGACTCATGCTTTTCCTCTTCTCTCTCTGCCTGCAGACATGTCTCCTACCTCTCCTTCTTCGACCAACAGTAGCCCAGGTTCCACCAGCACTCTGTTGGTTAATAGCACTGATGGCGATCGTTGTTAACTCAGGTCTCGATCGATTCGGTATGACATTTGTATCGATGATCCGCATAACAAGTTTGGCAAATGTTTTACGTCGGATGCCCTTCCTGACACAACGCTCTGCATTTATTTAGGCTTGGGACTGGGTGAGGATGAACACTGGCTTGTGCCTTCTCCTCACGACTGCACAAGTGTGCCTCTGTGTGCCCAGCAGTATAAATGGATACCAGTATAAATTACTGGAATGGTAACCTGCAATGTACTAGGGTCCCATCCAGGAGTTGAACTCCTAGTCACTTCATGCTACAGAAATTGGGGATAAGCTACAACCTGATGAGCCAATAGGGCACAAAATGTCCCACAGATTTACCTTATCTTATTGTTTATCTATCAATATATCCATTCATTCAGGTATATGGCCGCTGACTGAACCTTTGGCTGCTTTCGGTGATATTCTCAATAATTTGTTCTCTGTTACTGGACTTAAAAACATTTACTTTCATCGTATTGTATGTGTGGCTGATAAGAAATCTAATGAACGGAAATGCACAGTGACTCTTCCCACATAATGAACTTCTATTTCACGCTACCAGGTATTACTGTCTGTGTAACATACGCTTCCCAGATTTAACTGTAACAGTATTTAATTCGTGTTATAACACACACACCAAAACATGCCGTCTTTCCACTTTACTTCTTTAAGCCCATAATGCATTTCAAAACTGGAATGTACCAAGTTCCGGGGAGGGGGGGGGGTGTATCATTAACAATGAATGCTACATCCCTTTTCTTCTTAAAGAAAAACAAAACACCAATTATATTGACCTGTACTAACATTAAACTAATAATTAATAAAGTAAATTAATTTCTCATCTCTACATACTCTTAATGTAGTAATCCCTTTTTTAACTAAACCTAAACAATACTTCACATCTATATATTAAACAAAATAAACTGATTGGTGAATATACTAACAGTGTTTGTAGTTTCTATGGCACTATTTAAAGCACTTGGCATTATACTGATACTCAATACCCACTTGCATACTCTTTTAGTTCAATCAACTAAAATTATCACTTTTTAGAGATACGTAACAATAAAAGTTCGTAACACTAAATTCAAGTTTGTCAAAAATTCACTGTTCCATCAGAATATTTAAATGTCGCAGTGACCTTTACACACTCCTATCAGAAACCTTAATGTTCAATGTAACGAACAATGTAGACATCAAAATCTTCAGGGTGTTTTCCGGATTCTTGCAGGTCTGGGTGATGAAATAGTAGACTGTGAATTCCCAGGAACTACAGTTTCCTTGGACTTGCTTAACAATGGAGCCTTAACTAGCTCTGACCTGATCAATGATTGACCTGGCCTTACACAAGTCTCCACTGGAAAATTTACAATACTTTCACATTCATCTTGAGTTTTTTGCTGCACTTTCTCCCCAATCACAACACTTCTCCACTGAGGGATCCATCACACTTTCTTCCTTCTCATGAAACTTTTTCACAGCAGTGATATTTCTCTTATACTCAACACCTTGGGGAGACTCAACTACCACACTATTGCCCCCTCCTACCAACCACTTTGAAGGGTGTGGGGTAAAATGGTGATGACCACTTATTTTCACGATGCTGCTGCACTGGCACACTATCTCCAGTCTGAAGATCACTTTCACATGCATGTCTCCGCTGATCTGCGTAAACTTTCCCTTTTCCCTTTCTCTCGTTGTCTCTGTCTCATACTTCACTGTCTTCATGCTGGTATTCTTGGACTTCTGGTATCTTTGTCCGAATGGTTCTCCTGTACATCATCTCCGCTGGACTCTTCCCAGTCGTTGAATGTGGCGTACTCCGATACATCATCAAGTAGCTATCTAGTTATGTTCCTCAGTCTCTGCCCTCGGCTTGAGCTATCTTGATCCGCTTTAGTATAGAACGATTTTGTCGTTCTACTTCCCCATTTACTTGTGGCCATAATGGAGTAGTCTTCCTGTGTTTGATACCATTCTCCTCCATAAATGCCTTAAATGTTTCACTTATCAACTGAGGTCCATTGAGGTGAAGAATTTTAACAATGAGCCCACAATCTTCTCGGATACAATTGACTTCATGATTTCGATTTCGAAGTACCTACTATAATAGTTCACTACCACAAAAATGTAGTCCCCAAATGGTAATGGTCCTAACAAGTCCACAGCCAAATGTTGCCATGGTGATGTAGTCATCTCAGTTCTGGCCATCAGAGTAGGTGGTGATGGTTTTGACACTAGTTGACATCCATAAAAAGTACGACAATACTCCTCTGCTTCCCAGTCTATCCCTGGCCACCAAACTGTTGTGCGAAGTCTCTGCTTCATGCTCATGATTCCAGGATGTCCTTCATTAGCTATCTCCAATACTTGTATACTCCAATACTTCCCTTTTACCGACAAACGGTTAACTTCCACATTTAAACTTTCCATTGTCATCGCTTGTCTCTCCGTATCCTCATAAATTCTTGCTATCGCTCTTTGTGTCTTCAAATCAAGTGAATCAGATGATTCGCTGTGGCGACTTCCGAGTAAAAGAGAAAAAGCCGAAAGGAAGACATATACACGTATACATGTACATATACATCAGTCGGTGGGGGTTGATCCTACTTCGTGGAATTCGGTGGTTGCGGAGGATCTCCGTTCCAATTAACCTTTGGAATTGAGGGATCCCTGTATATATATATATATATAAAACAAATTATATACAGTATTTATATACATATAACACGAATATTAAGGTTATTTATTATTTATTTTAATACTACACTATTCACCGATTACCTGTTAAAAAAGTAATAAAAGAAAAAATCAATAAAAGCATTTTAAAATAGACATTTATATAATAGCTGCTTATATAAAGAATCCCATGTGCTTTCTAAATGTTTTCCACCATGGGAAAGACTTCTGGATGGAGATCTTTTACTTTTGCTATTTCTGTAAACTTTGAGACAGTGAAAAATCCCATGCTGGTGAGGAAATGACTTTATAGCTGGTATAATTTAAGTGACAACATGAAACAACTTACACCGTCCTCTATAATTATCATCACCTCTGGTTAAGATGTGTTAAAAGCCTTAAAATAAATTATTTTTTTATTGCAGAATCAGACTCTCAAACTGAAACTTGTAGAAAATGTAACCGTCAACTTAAGTGAATTTTAAGGGAAAAATATCCCTGATGAAGAAATAATTACTTTTCATAAAATCATCTGTTCCTTAATTATTTTCACCCCTTCCTTCCTTGGAAATAAATGGAATCCAAGTATTCTGTCATTTCTACAGTAGTTTACAAAGTTGATCTGAGTATCTAGTAACATTTAATTAGTAATTCATCGCTTCTTGTTTCTCTGGTGTATAAATATGACGTGACACAGAGGCCATTTCTCTTATCCAGTCTTCCACATGGGAAAAACAAAGGAACAAACCATTCAAGTAAGGCAGATGTGTGTCAACCTTCACAAGTCAGGCAATGTCAACAAGAAAAGCGCCTCTCGCCTACACCTGCCCATATCTACTGTCAAAGGAATCATTAAGAAGTTTAAAACAACTGGAACAGTGGTAAACAAGCCTGGACGTGACTGCAAAGTTACCAAGCACAGTGAGGAGGTTGGTAAGAGAAATTAAAAAATTCTAAGAAAAGCTCACTGTTAAAGAATTACAACAAATGGGAGCATCGTGGGGTCACAAAGGCTCCCAAACAACCATCAGGTGCCATCTCCATGCCAACAAGCTGCTTGGGAAGCATTCATGGAAAAAACATTTAATCACTCATGATCATAAATGTAAACATCTGGAGTTCGCTCAGCGGTACTAGGACTTCAACTGGGACTGTGTGCTTTGGTCAGAAGAGACCAAGACAGAGCTTTTTGGCAACAAGCACTCTAAGTAGGGGTAGTGGTGGCCGAGTTGTATTGGGCGCTGGATCGCTGATCCTAAGGTTGGTGGTTCGAGTCCCACTCTCCACAAGGTTGTCACTGTCCCCCCAGTGCAGCTAACTGGGTTATCAAAGGCCGGCCATGTCTCTCACTGTCTATGGTGTGAGGCATGTAAAATAACCATTGCATCGCAGGGCGGAAACACGCCGACAGCTTTGCAGCCTACTCTTGACGAAAGTCAGCAATGGTTCTTTTACATGCCTCTCACCATAGACAGTGAGAGACATGGCCCGCCTTTGATAACCCAGTTAGCTGTACTGGGGAGGACAATGACAACCTTGTGGAGAGTGGGACTTCGAACCCACAACCTTTGGATCAGCGATCCAGTGCCCGAAACCACTAGACCACCACTGCCACTAAAGATCGTATTTTCCTTTTTTTTTTTGTAGTCTTATGAGAGATTTCCTTTCAGCTTTTCCCTTTTTCAGGGGTCGCCATAGCGAATGACTCACACGTTTGATTTGGCATAGGTTTTTACGTCGGATGCTCTTCCTGACGCAACCCTTTTTTAGCAAGGAACAGAAACACGCTGACGGCTTTGCAGCTACTCTTTTTTATGAAAGTCAGCAATGGTTCTTTTATATGAACCTCTCACCATAGACAGTGAGAGACATGGCTGGCTTTTGATAACCCAATTAGCTGCACTGGGGGGGGGGGGGGGGGGGGGGACAGTGGCAACAACCTTGTGGAGAGTGGGACTTGAACCCCCAACCTTAGGATCAGCGATCCAGCACCCTATACCACTAGATCACCACTGCCACTGTCTTCCTTTCGGCTTTTTCCCTTTTTACTCGGGAGTCGCCAGAGCGAATCATCTGATTCGCACGTTTGATTTGGCAGAGGTTTTTACGTCGGATGCCCTTCCTGTCACAACCCTTTTTAGCAAGGGACAGAAACACGCTGACGACTTTGCAGCTACTCTTTACGAAAGTCAGCAATGGTTCTTTTACATGCCTCTCACCATAGACAGTGAGAGACATGGCCCGCCTTTGATAACCCAGTTAGCCGCACTGGGGGGGACAACAACCTTATGGAGAGTGGGACTCGAACCCCCAACCTTTGGATCAGCGATCCAGCGCCCTATACCACTGGAGCACCACTGCCCCCCACTAGACCACCACTGCCCCACTGATAGTCTTATATTATGTTGGAATCCCCCCCCCCCCCCCAAAAAAAAAAAATCTATTAGAAGCTGAAGAACACACCCTAACTAGAGCTTCCAATAATTATGGAGGGCAGTATCTGAATAATCCACATCATTAATTGTAACTACTGCGAAAGAAATACAGAAAAGTGTTGCTTATTCATGAACAAACTGGCAAATTGCACCAAAAAACCCCCAAAACAGACAAACAAAAAACCCCGCAAAAACCACCCCATCTGATCAAATTGAAGTTGGCATGAAACTCCCTCATGATTAGTTTTTAAAACCATCCTGCTGTGTTTTTATTCCTAACTTTATGAAAAGTGCCATTATCTGATTCTTATATTGTCAGTCCTGAAAGCCATTTATTAATTGCTTTCAATGAAAGACAATACCTGTCTCTCGCGCCTACGTCCCTGCTCACTGCAGTCTTTTTCCTCATCCCTAACCAGATACAGTACTTCTTAGTCAACCTCAATATATCAATCATTCTCTCTCCTTTTCTGACAACACATCTGTCTTCCCAGACACATTAACCTTTTCTCGGTGTGCATCCCAAACTCATTATCGTTCTCTTTTAAAGCCGAGGTTCAGCATTATCTTACACCTTTCATAGCACCATTTTCTCAATACACCCTTCAATCCTTCCATTCCTCTTTCTAGCTATTTTTTCAATAGAAAACTTAAACCCACTCATACATACACATCCAAACAAAGATGCAAATCTTTTCCATTCGCCAAGGTTCTAGGCAGATAGCTGGCAACAGTGCTACCTTTCACCCACACAGACTGGGCAAGACAATATTCATTCCCTCCATCCCTGCTTCTCTCATCCTGTTGAAATTACATAAGGCTTTTCTTTCTGTCTGAAGCAGTCTAACAGGGATATGGGATATCTTTGTTACCTGTACTTTTCACTTTGTTTTCCAACGTCCATATTATAACAGTCTCCCACATTTTTTATTTTTAATATGCTCTTCTTACTCATGTCTTTTCTCTTTTATGTTTCTGCCTCTTCTACTTAAGCCTCTTTACTCATTCACTTCCATTTCCATCTGCCTCTGGCATCACAGCATGTTGGTTGATCTCTCCCATTTGCAATTCCCTAATTCCCTTCATCGTCCAACCTATAATGCAGATCTCCCCCTTTCCTTCTTTAACTGTCCTCGTTTTATTTAATTTCAGTCCGAACTATAGCGATCTAATTGCTCATCTAACAACAGGCACCAGTCTGAGGATCATATATACATGTATGGGAAAGCATTACTAACATGATTTGTGACCCTCCACCACCGAACCAGCTGGAAGTGAAAGGATTTATTATTATTATTTTGAAATACACTGGTACGTCACTTTACGAAAGTCTCACCAAACGAAAAATGCAGGTTACGAAACGCATTTTCCTAAAAATTTTGTCTCTGTATACGAAACAAGTTCATGTTACGAAAGCGCCATCTTAAAAATTCAAACGCGCCATTCAAACATTTAAACGCGCCATTCAAACATGCAAACAATGCACGAGCTGCTCTCCCATCAATGACGTTCAAACATCCCGCCCCGCTGGCCTCCCATTAACTAACAACTAAGTTGTCGTTCGTGTCGCCTTCACTCGAGCGCCAGCTTGGATAGGTCCACCTGACGCCATCTTGGACAGGGATCCCATTGGCTAGGAGGGATGACACAGGTACCTCCTATTGCCTATTATGGAGCTAAATCTACCATGATGCTTTTCGTGTAAAGGACAGAGTTACTGTTGTTTTATGCTTTATTTCTTGACTCAGGCTTTTAACCTTCCATAAACATTTGTAAGATTATAACTCTGCTCAGAAGACATGGTCAACACACGCCCGCACACACATGCGCACACACACACACACACACAAACACATACACACACACGCGCGCACACACATGCGCACGCACACACGTGCGCACACACACACGTGTGTGATTTCCAGTGCAAGTGAGAAGAAGAAACGGGCTCGAGTGATATCACAAAGGAATATGGCCAAACCCGTCTACCATCGGTACGATATTGATGCAGAAGGAGGTCTTAAAGGGTATGCTTTTATAAATCTTAAAGGGTTTAGGGGTAGTATTGGGAGCCTTGGAACGAATCACACGTTTTACATGTAAAATGTAGTTCAATTTATGAAAAATGCAGGTTACGAAAAAGGCTCTTTAAGACTTTAATGACTTTACAAATATGCAATTTTTTTTCATATACATGTCGGCCATTTATGAATCAACAGCTGAATTGAAATGAGAAAATCCATGACTAATTTTTCTTAAAAAAAAAAAAATCTGAAAATGCCACAAAATATAGTGTATGATGATCAGACTCTATGATGTTCTGTATCAGTACATAGCTCGGAATTCTTGCTATTGAATCATTTCATGTACAAGTACATAATGAACACAGTAAATCCATAAAAAGGTCATTTTCCAATCTCCTTTGGTGAGATTTGCGAATAGAAACATTTAGCTTTTACATGTTGGAAGATTGCTCAATTTGAACGCTGCAGATTAATCATGATTTACTTGGTGCATATGTCGCACTGTCATGAAACGATTATGAAGCAATTTGTTTGGAATCTGACAGCAAAGACTGTAGTTTAGGGGATGAATCTTGTCGAATCAAATCACTTTCAAAATGACAATGAAAAACGAGGCTCCATTTTCACTGGTATGACAACATGCTGAGAATGTTCAATTATAAATATATTTATAAAAACTTGTGTGATTAAAAACTTACAATAGTTATTCCAAATTATGTAGTGATACCTGTTACTAAAATACATACTGCTGATGACTTTACTTTGGAAACATAGTGAATGTATATTTTCCATGAACTTACATTATTCATTCATTGATTTTCTGAACCACTTATTCCACAGGGAGGCTGGTGCCCATCTCAGCCAACTCTAGGCAAGGACAGAAGACACCCTGGATGGCTCGCCAGGCCATCGCAGGGTGGAAACACGCTGACGGCTATGCAGCCTACACTTGACATAAGTCAGCAATGGGTTCTTTTATATGCCTCACAACATAGACAGTGAGAGACATAGCTGACGTTTGATAACCCAGTTAGCTGCACTGTGAGGACAGTGACAACCCCCGAGAGTGGAGCTTGAACCCCCAACCTTAGAATCAGTGATCCAACACCTTACCACCAGGTCACCACTGCCCTTAATTAAACATTATTTGAAAGCTTTAATTTATTAACATTGCTTCAACACTACACTACAGTAACAGTTCCCAGTGTATTAAAACTTATGAGCCTCAGGTGGATCGAATTTCTTTCACAACAATCTAGGAGTTAAATCTAGGAGTTGCTATGTATTCACTAATCAAATTATATTTGCTCAGAAATAGGAAAAAAAGAAAAAAAATACCTTTGCATATTTGTTTTTAATGTTTTTTTTTAAGTTTCTATACCAGCTTTACAATGAGATGCCAACATACTCCTCTTCTCCTCTTTTCCTTTCTTCTTTTTCCCTTTTTCAGGGGTCGCCACAGTGAATCATCTGATTCGCATGTTTGATTTGACATAGATTTTTATGTCAGATGCCCTTCCTGACACAACCCCTTAGCAAGGGACAGAAACACGCTGACAGCTTTGCAGCTACTCTTGTCGAAAGGTTTTTTACATGAACCTCTCACCATAAGCAGTGAGAGACATGGCCGGCCTTTGATAACCCAGTTAGCTGCACTGGGGGAACAGTGACGACCTTGTGGAGAGTGGGACTCAAACCCCCAACCTTAGGATCAGCAATCCAGTGCCCTTTACCACCAGGCCACCACTGCCCGAGATGCCAACATACTGATTGCACAAAAACAAGTATTATTCATTGACTAAATTTGCATGAATTAAAGGAATTAATTTTCAACAACTGCTTTATTTACATATTATTGAACACAGGATCAACCCAGCAGTGCTCTTCTTCTAATTTTCCTTTTGGCTGTTCCCCTCAGGGGTCGCCACAGCAAATCATCCGCCTCCATCTCAATAATCGCCAGGGGACATTGCCGCGACGTCGCCATTAAACGTTGCCACAACGTGTCCAGGAGACATTGCCGTGACGTCGCCAGGTAACGTCAGAGCGACGTCGCCAGGGAACTTGCAACGACGTCGACAGGAAACGTCGACGCAACGTCGCCAGGGAACATTGCCGCAATGTCGACATGAAACGTCGCCAGAATGTCTCCAGGGGACATTGCCGCGACGTCGCCAGGGAACCTTGCCGTGACGTTGACAGGAAACGTTGCCAAAACGTCTCCAGGTGACATTGCCGCGACATCGACTGGAAACGTCGCCATGGCGTCTCCAGAAGACATTGCCGCGACGTCGCCATGAAACGCCGCCACGACATCCCGGCGGTAACGTCTCCCCAGTGTTGGCGGAAGATATACGGAAACATACGGAGCAGAGCACATTTTTCCTGCTGGTCCGGGAATTGAACCAGAAACCTTTGGGGCACAAAGCATGCACACATGTAAAACATTGTGAAGTGGACAAGGTGATATTTTTAGTGCAGCCCCATACTGGTGGCATGGTGGTGACCACATCCACCTCAATGCAAGAAGACCTGGGTTCGGTTCCCAGGCATTTCTGTCTGGAGGTTTGGATGTTGTTTCCGTGCTTGTGTGGGTTTACTCCGGTTTCCGACCACAGTCCAAAAACATGCAAGCATTCTAATTGGCTGTTCCAAATCTTGCCTCGGTGTCAGTGTAGATGGTTGTGTGAGTGTTGATCCTATGATGGCCTGGCGAGCTGTCTAAGGTGTACTCTGCCATCGTCCAGAAATGGTGCAGATGGGCTCATCCTCCCAGCAACCCTAATTAGTATGAAGCAGCTTAGAAAATGAATGAATGAATACACAAACCTCTCATATTATATGTAATACATTATCATATTCAACATTAAATGTTTCAATTTTTTTTTACTGCACATAGAAATTATATTAAAATTGGGAAACATGACTTCATGTAATTTAAAACTCTAAACTTGAATTCAGATACTTCATGTAACTCTGGGCTTTTTATGATACAAGGTTTCCCTGATAAACCCAATTACAAACTTAATGTGCACACACTGTCTGCCTAATGTGTTTCTGATGTGTAAGGTTGGGTACCAGTGTGACACGGGGGTCTCTCTCTCTCTCTCTCTCTCTCTCACACACACACACACACACACACACACACTGTGCAAGACTGAGTCATTTCAAAGCATGCCACCAACCCCTCTGGTGATGACTGATCCCAAGCTCACACTATGAGTGACTATTATTTTCGTTATATTCCATGCTTTAATTATTATTATTATTATTATTATTCATTCATTCATTTTGGGGCAGTGGTGGTCTAGTGGCACAGAGTGCTGGATCACTGATCCAAAGGTTGGGGGTTCAAGTCCCACTCTCCACAAGGTTGACACTGCCTTCCCCCCCCACCCCCAGTGCAGCTAACTGGGTTATCAAAGGCCGGCCATGTCTGTCACTGTCTATGGCAGTGCTTCTCAAATAGTGGGGGGGCGCGATGGGATGCTGAGGGGGGCGCGTGTGACCCAGGAGAACATGCTTTTTTTCCGCCGTACTACAAGAAAGTGTAATTGCACATCCACTCCAGTAGTTGGCAGTGGCGCCCTCATTGCACATTGAGCAGGAGCTGAGAGTTGCAGTGTCATGCTTCAAACCTCGCTTTGAGAAGCTGTGCGCTGCAAAACGTGCTCATTGTAGCCATTAATCTTGGCTTCCTCATTTTGAGAAAAAAAAATCAGCACAAATTGTTCTATTTGTTCTTGTTTTGTAGGTTAAAGTGTTTATATATTGTGCTCCTGAGTTAATGTTTCTGAAGTCAATTTGAATTAATTATTTATTGATTTTATTTTCAGCAGCAAATGGTGTGGTAAGTTTGTCAAAAATGTAACAAGGATATTATTATTTTTAAATTTAAGGCAAATTGATGCACTTTCTTTTACAGACTAATAAAAAATGTTAAAAAAGTTATTCTTGTAAGTTGAACTATATCTCTTTCTTTTTGTTTTATTTATGTTAACAAGGATACGATATAATGAAGAGATATACCTGTAACTATATTATAGAAAAAAGTTATAATTTATAGTTGCGGCGGAAAGTGGGTGGTGGGGGGGCGCGAATTGTTTTCTTCTTGCTAGGGGGGGCGTAACAGAAAATAATTGAGAAGCACTGGTGTATGGTGAGAGGCATGTAAAAGAACCATTGCTGACTTTCGTAAAGAGTAGGCTGCAAAGTTTCTGTCCCTTGCTAAAAAGGGTTGTGACAGGAAGGGCATCCGACCAAAAACCTCTGCCAAATCAAACATGCGAATCACATGATTCGCTGTGGCGACTCCCGAGTAAAAGGGTAAAAGCCAAAAGGAAGACAGACATTCATTCATTCATTCATTTTCTGTATCCGCTTAATCCTAATTAGGGTTTCAGAGAGGCTGGCGCCCATCTCAGCTGACTACGGGCGAGGACAGAGTACACCCTGAACAGCTCACCAGGCCATTGCAGGGTGAAAACACACTGACGACTTGGCAGCTACTCTTGTCGAAAGTCAGCAATGGTTCTTTTACATGAACCTCACACCATAGACAGTGAGAGACATGGCCGGCCTTTAATAACCCAGTTAGCTGCACTGAGGGGGGGACAATGACAACCTGTGGTGAGTGGGGCTTGAACCCCCAACTTTAGGATTAGTGATCCAGAACCTTTACCACTAGGCTGCCACTGCCCATTATTATTATTATTATTATTATTATTATTATTATTATTATTATTATTCGTTCATACATTTTCTGAACTGCTTAATCCTACTTTAGGTCACGGGGAGGCTAGCATAAATCTCAGCCAACTCGGCAAGGGCAGAGTACACCCTGGACAGCACGCCAGGCCCATTATTATTATTATTATTATTATTATTATTACTGAGGTGGCACAGTAATGGTGTCATCAGCTTGCTTGTTTCAAAGCAAAAGTTCCCGGGTTTGGGTGGTTCTTTGCGGCGTTTGCATGTTATCTCCATACCTGTGTGGGTTTCCTCCAGGTACGCTGGTTTCCTCCCACAGTAAAAAGACATACATATTAGGCTAACTGACTGTTGCATATTGCCCCTAAGCATGAGTGAGAATGGCTGTGTGAGTGTTTGCCCTGTGATAGTCTGATGAGCTTACAGGGCTATACCCTGCCTGTGCCCAGTGCTGGTTGAGATCTCTAGTAAGATTAAATGAATTTATTTT
This sequence comes from Plotosus lineatus, assembly GCA_024760905.1. Lineage (NCBI taxonomy): Eukaryota > Metazoa > Chordata > Actinopteri > Siluriformes > Plotosidae > Plotosus > Plotosus lineatus. The sequence goes on along the minus strand of CM045742.1, from coordinate 31,851,054 downwards.
GGGCAGGCGCCCATCTCAGCCAATTCCAAGTTAGAGTAGAGTACACTCAGTACTACTCACCAAGCCATTGCAAGGCAGACAGCTATGCAGCATACTGTTGTTGAATATCTGCAATTTTATTTCACATGCCTTTCACCATTAACAGTGAGTGACATGGCCAGCATTTGATAACCCAGTTCGCTGCACTGAGGGACAGCAGTGACAACCCATTGATAGTGGGCCTTGATCCTGACCTTGGGATCAGTAAGCCAGCAACCTTACCACTAGACGACTACTCCAAGAGGATTAAACTGTTCAATAAACGAGTGAATAGGTGATCCTGTGTTGGCTCCTTTCCATTTTCCATATTCAGGCTAGAGTTGAGGCTGGTGCATTGTGTGCAGTAACAGACTCCTGTCACTGAATGTCAACCTACAAACCAACACACATGAATATACATGACTTCATTACTTATCTTTAGGTTTTGTAATCCATATGATAAACTCTCATGCACTCGTGCTTAATCCAGTTACTGCATCCCATTCCCCTGCCCCTTCTACATCCTTCTCTCGTTTCTGATCAGACGGTGAAAAGACATCTGTCCTCCATGGTAACTCTTTGAACAGCTTGATGTATAGATTGTACACTAGTTCACTCAATGTGCCAAAACCAGCATCTGCTTTATAAATATATGGAAATGGATATGCATGCATATGGCCAAAAATACATTTATATGCACACCTACACCTACACACATACAAATTAAGGCAGAAACACTTAATCATACTTGCAGAAACCCCAACCTGCTGTAGAAGCGAAAAATGATATTTTTGCCAGTGGAGTCAGTGGCATTGCTGTAGTTATGTACTGGACAGACAAATGAGCATAGCGCCCTTCTGCTGATTATATTTTTAGTTTGACAATCACACAGAGAGTTCAGTAAAAGCAGACCCGTCTTTTGACAAAGAATGTATGTGAGATGCACATTTTGCAAAGAGATAGAACGTGTATGAGTGCATTCTTTAATAGCCTTTTTTGCAGTTTGTTTTGGTCTTTTCCCCTAAATACACACATA
>CM045742.1:31797500-31845000 GCA_024760905.1 Plotosus lineatus | reverse complement strand
ACCAGTCAGGATAAAATGCTACCAGCAGTGCATCTAAGGTGATACCTTTTTGAATAAGGAGAGAGAAAAAAAAAAAAAAATTAAATTAGAAATATGCACTGTAATCCTGCAGGGGAATTTATTGCCTCAGCATTTAATCCATACAAAGTGAGCACGCGCGCGCACACACGCACACACCCACACACACAGAGTTGCAAGCTGCCACACACTCTGATACCCTGTGGGCACTGGTGGTCTCGTGGTATAGGGCGCTGGATCGCTAATCCTAATGTTGGAGGTTCCGTCACTGTCCTCCCCAGTGCAGCTAAGTGGGGTTATCAAAGGCAGGCCATGTCTCTCACTGTCTATGGTGAGAGGTTCCTGTAAAAGAACCATTGCCGAGTTTCGTAAAGAGTAGCTGCAAAGCCGTGAATGTGTTTCTGTCACTTGCTAAAGGGTTGTGTCAGGAAGGGCATCTGATGTAAAAACCTATGCCAAATCTAACATGCAATTTTATTCGCTGTGGTGATCCCTGATAAAGGGAAAAAGCTGAAAGGACGTCTCACACACTGGGATACCAAGACAGCAGTTGGGTGCCATGATGGTGGAGGAAGTAAAGGCACAAGTCACTCCTCCCACCACTACACATTTCTGCTGGTTCTGGAATTGAACCAGCAACCTTTAGGCCCCAGACACACTTCTCTATCTGTTAGTCTGTTAGGCCATGGATGCCCCAATAGCATACACATACTGTCTTCTTCTTTTCCTTTCGGCTGTTCCCTTCAGGGGTCGCCACAGCAAATGATCTGCCTCCATCTCTCTCTATCCTCTGCATCTTCTACTCTTACTCCAACGACCTTCATGTCCGCCTTCACCGCATTCATAAATCTTCTCTTTGGTCTTCCTCTAGGCCTTTTGCCTGGTAGTTCCAACCTCGGCATCCTACGACCAATATACTCACTATCCTTCCTCTGTACATGTCCAAACCATCTCAATCTAGCCTCTCTGACTTTGTCTCCAAAACATCTAACATGTGCTGTCCCTCTGATGTACTCATTTCTGATCCTATCCATCCTCATTACTCCCAAAGAGAACCTCAACATTTTCATCTCTGCGACCTCCAACTCTGACTCCTGTCGTTTCCCCAGGGCCACTGTCTCTAAACCATACAACATTGCTGGCCTCATCACCGTCTTTATATATATATAAATGAAACATTTTAAATGTCAAACATAAGTTTTTTTCATGATAAATAATCAACAGTTTTGATTTTGGGAAAATGCTTCCTTGGAAAGTTTGTGTATGGGTCTAAATAAGGCAAGGCTAATTGAGTTGGCAGCTGTAGCCTAATGGTTAGAGAAGCAGTTTTGGGACCAAAAGCCCACTGGTTAGATTCCCGAACCACCAAAAAAAATGTGTGGCAGTGGGAGAGCTCCATCTTCCCTTCCTCCACATAAATGGCTAAAGTGCCCTTGAGCAAGGTACCTAACCCCCAACTGCTCTCCAGCACAGCCGAATGTGTGTGGCATCCCACTGCTCCAAGTGTGTGCTCCATCTCTCTCTCTCTCTCTCTGTGTGTATGTGTTTGAGTGCTCACTGAAATAATTTCCCTTATTTTAAATTCCCTTAAAATAAATTAATACAGTATATTAAAAAACCCTTAATGATTAACCAACACTGTGTTCTTATAGCAGAACATAAAAAGGAAACAAAGCAACTACAGTAATTAAGGAATCATTCTTTGGGGGGAAAAAAGAGTCACATTAAAAGGTTAATCAATGCAAGTTTTAAGGGGTCATGTAGAGATTATATAGCATACTGCACTTTTTAAGTCTTGACAATAAAGTGATTTCACAGTGGGAGGTGTCTATAATAAACACTGGCAGCTGAGTAATATTCATTTCTCCGTATGTGATGTAACTTTCAGTCTACCATTCAGAATGTGCAAAATCAAGTCTCTTGTATGGTTTCTTTGTGGTGAATAAAATTCACTAGTTTGTTGTTCACGTTCTTGGCGTGAGCAGTAACGGTTCTGTCCAAACACACGTTTCATGCCTTATGTGCCGGTGATGTCAGGCTGTGTGCTGGTTTTCTCTGTGCTCCCACATCTCATAACTCCCTCACATTTTCTTTCACTCACTGTTGCTCTCTGTCTCTGACTCTCTCTGTTTGTCTGCGGAAACCACATTCCCATGGTTGGCCATTTTCATGGGGTTCTGGAGGGTGCTGTGCAGGATGTGAATAAGAATAATAATCATGACGTGTGCATCTGCACTGCACTTATGTGTATTTCTATATTTTGCAGTGTGTCTGTCTCTTTCTCTCTCTCTCTCTCTCTCTCTCTCTCTCTCTCTCTCTGTGTGTGTGTGTGTGTGTGTGTGTGTGTGTGTGTGTGTGTGTGTGTGTGTGTGTGTGTGTGTGTGTGTGTGTGTGTGTACGCGCGCACAAATGCGTAGGCATAATCCCTGATTTGTCAAAATGCTCTGAAGGCAAAATATCCTTCATGTCGTCTATAAGAATTCCTCACATGCACGTCCAGAAAACATACTGCACATAGCATGCACACACGCGCACACACTTTTCAGACATAAACAAAACAACCCATTTCAATGTCTGCGTGCATTTTTTAGCCTTCATCTCCACTGCATCCATTTTTATTCCTTTCATTCTAAACTACAGGGCCTGCAGTGTTGCTGTTTTAGCCAGTTGCTTTCTTTTCTACAGCTCTCCATTCCAGCCAGAACACACCTCCTCTCAAACCCACCCCCTCCCCATTCTTTCCATTCTTCTCTGTCTTGTCTTTGCTATTCGACGACTGACACAAGTGTACTGTTGTAAACCTAAAATCACCAGATTTATTTATTTTTAACAAGCTTGCAGAGGTATTTATTTCTGGTCACTCACAACTCACTGTCTCAGGAAGGAAAATGTCCAGCCCCCCCAGTACATAATTTCTGAAAATAAACAAAGCAATAAAGAAATAATGTTTATCTCTGGCATGAGAAACCAGAGAAGGGAGAAGACTCTCTATGCCCCCATTCATCCTTGTTACATCCATTACCTGAAATGGCCGAAGCTCCTTTATTCATTAAGTGGTAGGGCCAATGATTAATAATCAACCTAAAAATAAACATAAAATGCTTAGTTTAGAACACAAAACACATTTGTTAGGATAAAGATGATTTAATTCGATTTAATGCAATACAATATGAAATTGGAACAAATTTTAAATCAGTGATCATACAAACAGGAACACACACACACACACACACACACACACACACACACACACACACACCAGGTATAATGCTGTCTGAACATCTTCAAGCTAAACATAAAAATATAAAAAGTTTGAAACGAGCACTTCTTTATTCACTGACTATTTTGCAGTGATGTTAAAGATCACAGAAGTAAAATGGTTGTTGAGCAGCCTCAATATTCCACTGAGACAAGTGCAATATCATTAAATCTAATTACATATAAAGTTTAGCGTGAAATGTTTAATTTAGCCTTTTGAGACCTCTATGTCCTCATAAAAAGTAATTACATTTTCTCCAAACTACACTGCATGTACAGTGATCCCTCACTTTCCGCGGTTAATTGGGACCGACATACCCCCGAAACAACCGAATTTCCACGAAGTAGGATCGAACCCCCTGACTGATGTATACGTACATGTATATTATATATATATATATATATATATATATATATATATATATAATATCAATAAATACATATTCGATGTTATAAATGCTTATAATAACAATTAAACATTCAAAAATAATGCACAAGATGTAAATAAAACATTAATACACACACATACAGACGCACATACGGACACACACAGATGAGCACGCACACACTTAGATGTGCACCTCATAAAAATTTAAGTACTTTTGTTGGTGGGTTTTGGGTTGTTTTTGTTTGTTTGGGGTTTTTGGCTTTTTTTTTTTTTTTTTGCATAATTGGACTTGTTTTGCGGCATTTTCCTTAACTTTTTCTCTATTTTTCCTTAATTTCCTTATTTTTCAATGAATATTTTTGAAAAGCCCGCGATGCACTGAAGCAGCAGGAACTGAATGGTAAAGATGGCGCTTCCTAGAGGGCGGCGTCAGGAAGCTCTCAGAGTCAAATTGTTTCTTTGTTTGTTTTAAATGTTTTTGTTCGTTTTTTTGCACTATGCTCGTCTATGACCAATGAATTGACTGATGACAGAAGTGTGCTGGGAAGATGGAAAGAGTACTTTGAAGAGCTGATGGATGAGGAAAATGAGAGAGAAAAAAAAGAGTAGAAGAGGTGACTATTGAGGAGCAGGAAGTAGCAAAGATTAGTAAGGGTGAAGTGAGGAGGGCATTGAAGAGGATGACGAATGGAAAGGCAGTTGGTCCTGATGACATACTGGTGGATGTATAAAAGTGTCTCGGAGAGGTAGCAGTAGATTTTCTGACAAGAACATTCAACAAGGTCTTAGAGGGTGAGAGGATGCCAAAGGAATGGAGAAGTGTGCTTGTGCCCATTTTTAAGAACAAGGGAGACGTGCAGAGTTGTGGCAACTACAGAGGGATAAAGTTGATGAGCCATACAATGAAGTTATGGGAAAGAATAGTGGAAGCTAGTCTTAGGGCAGAGGTCAGCATTTGTGAACAACAGTTTGCTTTCATGCGAAGAAAGAGCACCACAGATGCAGTGTTTGCTTTGAGGATGTTAATAGAGAAGTACAGAGAAGGCCAGAGGGAGCTGCATTGTGCCTTTGTGGATCTAGAGAAAGCATATGACAGGGTGCCGAGAGATGAACTGTGGTATTGCATGAGGAAGTCTGGAGTGACAGAGAAGTGTGTTAGAGTGGTGCAGGACATGTATGAGAGATGGAAGACAGTGGTCAGGTGTGCTGTCGGTGTGACAGAAGAGTTCAAGGTGGAGGTGGGACTGCATCAAGCGTCAGCTCTGAGCCCCTTCTTGTTTGCTATGGTGATGGACAGCCTGACAGACGACGTAAGACAAGATTCTCCATGGACTATGATGTTTGCAGATGACATTGTGATCTCTAGTGAGAGAAGAGAACAAGTGCAGGAAAATCTAGGGAGGTGGAGGTATGCCCTGGAAAGGAGAAGAATGACGGTTAGCCACAGTAAAACAGAAGACATGTGTGTGAACGACAAGGACCCAAGAGGAACTGTGAGGTTACAGGGGTTAGAGATAACGAAGGTGGAGAATTTTAAGTACTTCGGCTCAACAGTCCAGAACAATGGAGAGTGTGGAAAAGAGGTGAAGAAGCGTGTGCAGGAGGTTGGAATGGTTGCAGAAAAGTGTCTGGTGTGATGTGTGAAGGAAGGTATGGGCAAGAATCAAAGGGAAACTGTACAAGATGGTGGTGAGGCCAGCGATGTTGTATGGTTTAGAAACAGTGGCACTGAGGAAAAGACAGGAGGCAGAGCTGGAGGTAGCAGAGATGAAAATGTTGAGGTTCTCTCTGGGAGTAACGAGGATGGATAGGATCAGAAATGAGTACATCAGAGGGACAGCACATGTAAGAGGTTTTGGAGACAAAGTCAGAGAGGCTAGATTGAGATGGTTTGGACATGTACAGAGGAGGGATAGTGTGTATATTGGTAGTAGGATGCTGAGGTCTAATGCATACTCAGTTAAGCAAAGAGAGTTGTAAAATGAATGAAAACCCGAATCCACAAATTACAGAACAATTACAGATATTTATTATCTTTTTGCAAAATCCTAAGAGTGTATACTTATTTTTATATTAATATTCATTCGAGTTTGTACTTGTTCTTTGTATGCATCTCTTGAATAAAGTTTACTTACTGACTTACACAAAAGAAAGAACACTGCGCTTTACTGGGAGACCGCATCAGTGCAGGCTGTGTTCTAAATGAGTTCAACGACACCCTTGCGCACTTGAAAGACCGGAAGTCTGTATAAGCTACAGCAAAGTTTCAGTATTGAGCACCTTATATTGTAAGTGTTGATTGGCTGTTTTAAGCTTCATGTAAAGTTACTCAATATAAATAAGTGACTTATTTGAAATTAACGTTGATATTATTAGATATATTTTATACTATTTTACAATGTTATGTTGATAATAATTGATTTAGGGTTGTTTTATGAGATACGGTAATAGTATTTATGGATATATAGTACAGTATGAGCGTCATATGTCACACGTCACTGTAACAACTGACGTTCACTTTCAACTTATGTTCGACCGTCCGGAACCAATTAAAAACGTACGTTGGGGAGCGTCTGTACATATACTTTTAGAATTCTCAAATCAGAGTAATTAGGTACTGTATTGCTCTTTCACCAAATGTCTTCCTGCTTGAGGATGTGATCAAGTTCAATACTTATCAGGTGGTAACAAACTAAAGTGGTGCAGAGAAAATACAGTACAGTCGGTTCTCAGAAGGTTAAAGTCATTCAGTATGAATTAAGTATGAAGTGCTCAGTAACTGTTGCTTGTTGAAGAAAAATCTAGCATTACTATCAAGCCCTCTTACAGCAACAATAAATCTAGCTCCAACTCTGACACTTTAAATGAACACAAAGGAGTTTTATTGCTGTAGCCTTCTCATTGCTGAAATATCAATGAAAATGTAAACAGGTCGAGTACAGGCTTTTATTTCGACTAAAATTAAGCTGAAATAAAAAAGCTAAAGCTTCAGTACAAGCATCAAGATTCAAAACATGGGAAGAGCCACACGAGATGAACATGTGCATATGGGTCTGATTATGAAACTGGAACATTTTTCATCTACCAAACTTCAAACTTGAATACTTCTTGACGTCTTCTTGACATTTTGAAGTGGTTCATTTTTCCCCATCATCAATTCAAGATGTCAGTGAGAAATTAATCCAAATTGGGAAAGGAATGATGGAATATTGCTTAACTTTGCCAAAATAATGCCATGTTGACTACATACTGGCTAAATGCTCCCAGGCTAAAGATGAACCATCTAAATATTCTTCTTTTTCTGGACAGATAGAAGTTGCTGACTATAAATATCTATAGGTCTGATCACAAAACTGGAGCATTTTCCAACTACTCAACTTCAAAGCTGAATCAATATTTCCATATCAAAGTTTATTTGTGAATCAATCATCAAAATCTTTCGTGCATGCCTGGGGATAATATGTCAAAATATGTACATACAGTGATCCCTCGCTACTTCGTGCTTCAGTTTCTGCGGCTTCAGTGCATCGCTGGTTTTTCAAAAATATTCATTGAAAAATAAAAACATAAGGAAATTCAGGAAAATGCCACAAAACAAGGCCAATTATGAAAAAAACCTTAAACAAACAAACAAAAAAAACCCCAAAACTACTTATAGTTTTATGTGAGGTGTGCATATGTATGTGTGTGTGTGTGTGTGTGTGTGTGTGTGTGTGTGTGTGTGTGTGTGCACGTCTGTATGTGTGTGTATTTGTATTTTATTTACATCTTATGTATTTTTGAATGTTTAATTGTTATTATAAGCATTTATAGAATTAAATATGTATTTATTGATATTACGTATATACACATATACATATACGTATACGTCAGTCAGGGGGTTGATCCTACTTCGCGGGAGGGTCTCAGTCCCCATTAATCGAGGAAAGTGAGGGATCCCTGTATTGCGATATAGTTGTTGAAATAATTCCTAGTTTGCACATTCTTCATGTTCAATTTTGTGACAAGGGAAAGACCTCATTATTTTCACGTCCTGCTTAGGTCTCCTCAGGTCGAATATCCACATTAATTGGAGTACAGGTGCACTATGAGCCACGAAATCTGCATGTGTGTGGCAAAATTGGTAAATAAGCTCCAGACTTAATACGGGATCGATGACATACGTAACTTTTAATGTCCATGTTGCATAATGTATCTTGTGTTCAAATCAATCACTGATGGATTGGCATTTATTGACTTTGGATAATAAAGAAAAGTTGAACATGTCATGCTGTATCAATCAGCATAGTATAAATAATTACACAATTATTATCTAAAGCTATTATTAGTGAATAGAAGGCAATTCATTCTGTCCATGTTACACATTGACGTTTTGAGTCATCCTACTGATAATTTGATGCTGCTGATTCTTGAAGGAATATTGTCCTACATCCACCAGGCTTTAACGCATACTGGCCTAAAACAGGGGTCGGGAACCTATGACTCGCGAGCCAGACGTGGTTCTTTTGATGACTGCATCTGGCTCTCAGATAAAGCAGGTGGCCCCTTTCTTAACAGAATAACTAATGCATAATTTCACTGTCATTTAAATAAAATTACAGAAAACAAAGCCTTCAAATAAAACAAACAGATAAATAAATTTCATGCATTTTAATCTGCACATCTATTTTCAACTGACCATTTCAAAATGGTCGCTGTGGCATGCAGCGGAGAGCCAATCCTTTCTGTACTCCAGTGTGCGGGAGGGTCTGATACCTTAAAACTCTACTTTTATTGGACTATATGCAATAGCCTACATGAGTTTTTTTCCCTCGTTTTTGATCAGCTCATTTGTACAGACCAAACCCTTTCAGCCAAAATGGTGGCAAAAAGAAGAAAATGAGGACGAGGAGTACTGTACATTTCAGCAGGAATGGACAGAAGAATTCGCTTTTGTAGAGATCAGGTTCTGCAGTATGTCTAATATGTAATGATACAATTTCATTGATGAAGCAGTTGAATATAAGATACATAATATAAAGAATTTAAAAGATGTGTGCATGGCAAGTAACTTCGCTGAACATTTTGATCTCCAGCAGCAAGCAGGTTTCACATCTAATCTCCTGCAGTCATTCAAAGCACGCTTTGGGAATTTGTGAGCACACTAGTCTTTTTAAGTTCATCACTCATCCACACGAGTGTGCAGTAGACAAAGTCAACCTGAGTTTCATCCCCGGTGTTTCTATCAAAGATTTTGAGGTAAAAATTGCTGACCTGAAGGCCTCAGACATGTGGATGAACAAGTTCAAATCACTGAATGAAGATTTGGAAAGACTTGCACGAAGCCAAGCAGAACTGGCAAGCAAGATGACGAAATGAATGAATGTTATGTCTAGTAATTCTAATGCATTGCTTCATAAGCATCTTGTTATCTATATTATTCATTCATTCATTTGCCAAACCACTTAATCCGATTAAAGTGGTAGGGAGCTTGGCCCGATCTCACCTAACTCTAGCCTAAAATGGGGCCAACACTTACAGTTGTGCTCAAAATAATCGCAGTTTATTTTTAAAAAGTGAATAAAGCTCAAAAACTTTATACAGTGGTACCTCACCTTACGATAGTCCCAGCAAACGAAAAATCCAGGTTAAGAAAAACATTTTCCAAAATTTTTTGTCTCTGTATACAAAACAAGTTCTCCTTACAAAACGAGCCAAACGTGCCATTCCAACATTCAAACGTGCCATTCAAACATTCAAACAACGCACGAGCTGCTTTCCCATTGACAATCTTCCAACATCCCACCCCGCTGGCCTCCTATTGACTAGGAGGGATGACACAGCTTCCTCCCATTGGCTATCTCCCAACATCCCGTCTCACTGGCCTCCCACTGGCTCGGAGGGATGATTCAGCTCCCTCCCATTGGCTATTATGGAGCTGCATCTCCCATAATGCTTTTCATGTAAAGGACAGAGTTACTGTTTTTTGACTCAGGCTTTTAACCTTACATAAACATTTGTAAGACTATAACTCTGCTAAGAAGACATGGTCAACACATGCGCGCACGCATACACGCGCACACACGCGCACACACGTGCACACATGCACACATACGCACACATACGCACACATATGCACACATACGCACACACACGTGCACACACGCACACACACGCGCACACACGCACGCACACGCACGCACACACACACGCACACGCACACACACACACACACACACACACACACATACGTGATTTCCGGTGTGAGTGAAAAGAGGAAGCGGGCTTGTGATATCGCAAAGGAATATGGCCAAACCCATCTACCATCGGTACGATATTGAAGCAGAAGGAGGTCTTAAAAAGTATGCTTTTATAATTTTTAAAGGGTTTAGTTGGTAGTACCGGGGCCTTGGAACGAATCACGAGTTTTAGATGTAAAATGCGGTTCAATTTACGAAAAATCCAGGTTAAGAAAAAGGCTCTGGAATGGATTAATTTCGTAAGGTGAGGTACCACTGTACCATATTTTCTGGACTATAAGTCACACTTTTTATACTTTCACAGAAGGTGCGACTTATACTCAAGAGCGACGTGTGTGAAATTATTAAATATAATTCTGTTCGTCATAATAAGAGACATAATTTCACATGTTTGTTATTTTTACACACCCAACCACAAGAGGGCACTCTAGGCTTGGGTATCAGTACCTGCTTGCTCATCCACCACTGAAGAAATGTCCGTTTTCCCATCCAATCAACTTTTTAATCAAGGTGTGCTGTTTGTCTGAACATTGTCTGGAATGACCCATTTTCCTCAGAATTTCAGAGAGAAATGATCTATAACCAACATGTATAACATTACAACTGTACTAACAAATATGCCACCACTGCCTCATCATTACTATCATTTCAATTTTTAAAATTATTTACTTTTTTTAACAGTTGATCTATGCCACAGTTACTTTTTGTCCTGATACTCAAAAGATAAAAAATGTAAACTTACAACCTAGCTAGTTATCTTGCCAATCAAATGGCACTGTAGAGGTCCACACATGTACTTGCCACTTAGATTCGTAATTAAATACAATAAGGACTTCAGTGAGATGGAACTAGACAGAAATCTGCATCCATTATCCAGCAATTCTAGTTTCCAAACATGAACCAACTTCATTTTCTAGAAGAGTCTCTGTTAACGCATCAAGCCCACGTTATAATCTAAATTAATTAGTTGAAGGAAGCTCATCAGTTCAGATATTAGCTACAGCAGGACTCATGACACTATAGCAGAAAGTAAACAATTTTCATAAAAAGTACTAGTTGACATTTTTTACTTCAGTCATCATTCATTTTCTGAGCTGTTTAAAATAACTGGGTTCATGGGGAGGCTGGTGCCCATCTCAACAAACTCTGGGCAAGGGCAGCGTCTACCCTTGACGGCTCACCAGACCATCGCAGGGCAGAAACACGCTGACGGCTCTGTAGCTACTCCTGACAAAAGTCAGCAACGGAGAGACATGGACGACCTTTGATAACCCAGTTAGCTGCACAGTGGGGACAGCAATGACAACCATTGACAGTGCATCTTGGACCCCCAACCTTAGGACCACCACTGCCCATTTATTTCCCCCAATTCAAATTCAAACAGAGGATTTGTTTGTCCCTGCTATTAAGTGGTGCCACTAATATAAAACAGTACTAAGAAAACATATCCAGGTCAAATTATCAAATTATCTTAATTATAACCAGAAACTAAACAAATTAATTTAAAGATGCAGACTTTCACTGCACCCCAAAAAGTATTGTATAATTTTATAATAGCATTTCTCATGAGCACCATGAACACTGTAAAGACAAATAAGATCATGAAGAAGGACAAATGCCAGAGTGGTTTACAGTATACATTTCATCTCTGATCCCAGAGCCAAGATCCACAGAATGCTGAATCTGTATTCAACAGGCGTGCTATGAGGTCATGTTGAGGTCATCTGACCTTCCATGTTCTTTTCATTCCGTGTTTCTATCTGGGTTGTTTTCTCTTCACTTAATTTTAATTGTTTCCATTTCACCCCCCTGTCTTCTCTTACTCGTCTCTCGTAATTACTTCTCTGACAAATATCCCCTGAATGTTATTTGTCTTCACCTATCTCTGTTCATTCCTTCTGTTTTTCCATTTTCTCTTCCTCATTAAGGGGTTTTGACTTGCCTTTCACTAATTCTCTTCCTTTTTTGATTGCTTCAAATTTACCTGCTTCAAACCTCTTGTTTCAGCCAGCCATCTGTTCTCACTCTTCTCACATGGACAAGCTCTACATCATTACAAAAGTGTCAGGATGATAGGTGGACGACTGTCTCAGTGTGCAATTCTTGAGTGTTTATCAGTAATACAGTCAGTTAATTCTAGTAGTGTTTCAACAAAGTGATGAGAATCAAACTGACAATCCTGTTTCATATCTAGTCTTTTGGTCAGTCATGTATCTTGTCTAGCAGTTTTGATCAGTCGATCATCAGATCAGGTCAGAGCTGGATGTTATAACCAGATGTTACCATAGGATGTTGTATACCAACGAAAGTACAATGGTACCTCACCTTACGATAGTCCCAGAATACGAAAAATCCAGTTTACGAAAAACATTTTCCTACATTTTTTGTCTCTGTATATGAAACAAGTTCTCCCTCGAAACACGCCATTCAAACATTCAAACAATGCACGACTTGCTCTCCCACTGACAACATGTCCCAACATCCAGCTCCGCTGGCCTCCCATTGGCTATCTCCCAACATTCTGCCCTGCTGGGCTCCCATTGGCTCGGAGGGATGCTCCCTCCCATTGGCTATGATGGAGCTGCAGCTACCATCATGCTTTTCGTGTAAAATACAGAGTTATCGGCTTTTAACCTTCCATAAACATTTGTAAGATTATAACTCTGCTAAGAAGACATGGTCAACACACACACACACACACACACACACACACACACACACACACGTGTGTGATTTCTGGTGCGAGTGAAAAGAAGAAGTGGGCACGTGGCATGCGGTTGAGTGATATCGCAAAGGAATATGGCCAAACCCGTGTATCATCAGTATGATGAAGCAGGAGGAGGTCTTAAAAGGTTTTTATAATTTTTAAAGCGTTTAGGGGTAGTATTGGGGGTCTCGGAACGAATCACACGTTTTACATGAAAAATGTGATTCAATTTACGAAAAATCCAGCTTAAGAAAAAGGCTCTGGAACAGATTAATTTTGTGATGTGAGGTACCACTATACGTGAAATCTAATTGGTTATGTCCCCAATATGTATCATCCTGCAAGATAGCCATTAGCCAGCCCCACTGTGCTGTATAATCTTTAGCCGCTTTCACAGAACGAGACACAAATCAAGAATTACCCGTTACGTACTAAATAAACACTAAAAAAAAACCCAGTTTATTATATGACATTTTAAAATGGTCACCTTATTTATTTTGGTTTGATCAATACAGTATTACTTGTGGCTTCAACACAAGGAGTCTTCATTCATGTTCATGAGTGCTTTCTTAGTGTCACAATGTCACTACTGATTCACCCTCAAATTTGGTTTCCCATGGTGGGAGGAATTTATTGGTGCAATCAGAAAGTGGGTTTAAACGCTCTTCTTTCATCACCGACACGTGGAGCATTCTGCATTTCTTTCTGTCATGCTCATTTTGCTTAGATTTTTAGTTGGTTACATGCTATGCTTTCTTCTTTAAATTTAGGCTGCCAGATTTGTGATATAATTGATTGACAGTTCACAGTGGACTTCTCATCCTCCTTATTTTTGATGTTTTTTAAATTCTGACATACTGTATAAGGTAAATTATTTACTCTGCATTTAACCCATCTAAAGTAAACACACACACACACACACACACACACACACACACACACACACACACACAAAATCTCTCTCTCTCTCTCTCTCTCTCTCTTCAGACCTAACTAACATTGAGCTGTCAAAACAAACTCAGGGATCAAGTTGAGACATTAGTCTACTCTCAAACACACACGTAAACAGAGGCGCACACACTTCAGCATGCTTTAATTTGTACATCTATTAGTTAAATAACATTTCACTACAGTAGCTATATTCAGATGAATTGCTGTGAAAGTTGTATCTATGGAGGACTGTGCAAATGTGTACAGCTATGTGTTAGTGAGTTTGTGATGCTGATGCTTGTTTGTAAATCTTTGTGAAGACCTATATATTGGTTTCTTCTTAAATGAAATAGCTGCATCAGAGAAAACTTCTGATAAACACATAGTACAAAAAAACATGCAAATATTTATGTAAGAAAGAAAAAAAAAAAAAACTCGATCAATACCTCGCCTGGCTGGTCTGAGTGATGCCCTCAGTCCATTTAAGCTGTTAGTAGATGCCATACTGCCCTCTGCTGCTTCTTTTAAAAGCCTTACAGAATTGTTAGAACAAATAATTATATTTAATTATCTCTTATTAATCTGGAATAAAGTTACAGAACGCTTCTTTATTACTTGTTTTACAGATGTTCACAACCATCTTTGACCAACAATCATGAGTCATTCTGAACACCACAAGTTTTCCTAATACATCTATCCTGTAACATAAACTTCAACTAACAACCTCAGGTGTTATGGCATTATATCATGTGACATATTTCCCTCACTGCCTTGTTCCTGCCCATGTATCAGTTAGCATAATGCACTTAAAAGCATAGGTACAGAAAATGACTTTGAAATTTACGGCAGCCTTGGTCAAAAGGTTATGGTTAGAGAAGTGTCGTTGGAACCCAAAGCTCAGTTGTTCGACTCCTGTGTGGTGGTGGGGGACTGAGCAGCACCTTCCCTTCCTCCACCTTCATGTGTGAAATGCCCATGAGCAAGGCACCTAACCATCAACTGCTCTCTGGGTGCTGTGCTGTCTCTCTCTCTCTCTCTCTCTCTCTCTCTCTCTCTCTATATATATATATATATATATATATATATATATATATATATATATATATGGGTCTGATCATAAAACTGGCATTGAAATGTGTGACAACACTGACCTTTTACATTTTCTGCAGATTTAGAAGCAACATTTTTTCCCATTTATTAATGTACAGATGCTCCTCGACTTACGTTTTAGTTACGTTCCGAACGGTCAAACGTAAGGTGAAAAAAAAAAACGTAAGTTGTTACTGTACGTTCCAGTAACATATGACCATTCATACTGTAATATACATCCATAAATACTATTTAACATGCTCTATGATGTGATCTTTCTGCTTATAAATGGTTCCCATGGTCAACGGAGCCATTTGGAAGAAACGTGCAATGTTCACATGTTTTTCACCAGCATCAATTTTCTTGCTAATAGCCATCTTCGTTTAAAACAAGATGGCTTGCCACTTTTTCTGATTACTAGTGACCACCATCACTAGTATGCTTACGCTTCTGACCAACCATATTTGCTTAGGGTTACAAATATGCAAAACAGTGTAAACACAAAAATCACAGAGATGACGTCTTAATGCAGGGCATGTTCAGTCTGTCGTTTGTAAACAATGAACGCAACACCATGTAAACAATGGACGCAGCGTCAAGCGTAAGTAGCGTACTACGTCTAGATACTATGTAAGAATGTTTCGTAGTACAGAGTGCACGCTAAACTCAAAATTTGACCTACAAAAAAAAAAAAAATAAATAATAATAATAATATATATATACACACACACACACACACACACACACATATATGTTCATATAATTTTATCTCCCAGGCATGCACTAAAGATGTCTATGCATTGATTCACAAATAAACTTGGATATGGAAATAGTCATTAATCTTTGAAGTTGGGTGGTTGTAAAATGTGCCAATTTCATGAAAATGACCCATATATATTTACAGTCAAATTCTACCTGGGCAGAAAAAGAATATTTTGATGGTCCATCTTTAGCCTGGGATAATACAGCACGTAATCAACATGGCATTATTTTGACAAAGTTAAACAATATCCCATCATTCATTTCCATACTAATTTGGATTAATTTTTTTCTCTGACAACTTAAATTGATGATGGGAAAACTGAACCAGTCCAAAAAGTCTTCTTCAGCACCTCCCAGACTTTCAACAAGTTTAAGATCAGGACTCTGTTCACTATTTGAGTCCAAATCTGTGCCATCAGGGAAGGTAAAGACCAATGATGTGATAACCTGGTCATTCAGTACAATCAGGTTATCAGCTGACTTCATTTTATTGCCACATAATACGGTGAGTCTTGAACCTGACCAACTGTTGCAACAATTCAATGGCAATTACATGCTGTAATGAAGGCTAAAGGCATCCAACAAAATGATTTTTAATTTTATTCTAGTGTCATGATGTAAGCCAGTGTCTCTTAAGAATGTCTAGTGAAAATGTCGACGTGGGACTTGTGTTGTGCATAATGACAAATAAATTACAAACTTAAGTACTGTACTGTAAAATCCTGCTACAAACAGCCAAAAGCTATACAAAGCTCATAGTTGTGAAATGTGGTTCAGCAGGACTTGTTCAATCTGAATATGCAAATTGAGCCAAGCTGAACAACATACTAAACAAATATTAAACATTCCCTGCGCTCACTGTCTAATTGCCAGGAAAGACACATAACACTCAGTGATAGTTCGAGTTTAATTATTGTACACTATTGTGCAATAAACTAATGACATGAAGATGTTGAGAAAAAAGTTTAGTTGTTCAATTGATTTTTTTTTAATCAACAAGTGCAGCTTCTAAGGAGTATCATTCCATTACGTCACTACCCTATTATTATACAGAATTGCCCATCTCTGTCCCTATATGCTCATTTTCTGCTGCAGTCTGATGCTGCCCATCTGCTTAAAGTGATGACTTATATCAGGCATGTTTGAAAGAAATGTCACATTGCTCCTTCAAGTCAATACTCGTACAGTGGTGGCGTGGTGGTAAAGGTTCTGGATCACTGATCCTAAGGTTGGGGGTTCCATGCCTACTCTCAAAGGGCTCTCTCTCTCTCTCTCTCTCTCTCTCTCTCCACCCCCCCCCCCCCCAGTACCGCTAACTGGGTTATCAAAGGCCTCCAATGTCTCTAACTGTCTATGGTGAGAGGCATGTAAAAGAACCATTGCTGACTTTTAACAAGAGTAGCTGCATAGTCATCAGCGTGTTTCTGCCCTGTGATGGCCTGGCGAGCCATCCAGGGTGTGCTCTGCCCTTGCCTAGAGTTGGCTGGGATGGAGTTGGCCTGCGACCCTAATTAGGATTAAGTAGTTACAGAAAATGAATGAATGAATGAAAGTCAAAATTCTATAAGCCAGTTTAAAGCCCTCATCTTCACTCCAACCATCTCCAACCATCATGTGATTTTATTAGACAATATATCAAGATACAATCAATTTTATGAAGATGTCCAGTAGGAAGGGCTAAAGCTAACATTGTTATGTCCAGATTCAACCATGGCTCTCTTCCAGAAAAGAATGGATGCTCTACTCAGATTATGGAGGATACCATGCCCATGGAGGGCTTATCATATCTTGAGTTATGATTCCCAGATGAAAGAAAACTAAAAATGGCTCTGGTATACGATAACAGTGTTTCTGTCAATATGTGTTTATGTTGGTCAATCAGGGGCTCAGTTTATGACAAAATCCTTTTTGTTTATCAATCAATCTCTGACACTCTTTTCCAAAGAACAAGCAACTGTAAACGCGTCCACAGAGTTGGAGTACTTGCCCTCTACAAGAAGCTGAAAAATTATGGCGAGATTCTAAATAACTATACTTCTCCTCTTGACCAGGAGATAATGGTTGAATCAGTTTGTGTTAGTTATAAAGATGCTGTTTTGATCCATTTATTAGTATCAGACATGTGCCACTTGATAAAGATCTGAGGACATACTATACTGTACCCAGGACCCAGTAGAAACCATAATAATAAATAAATAAAAACCAGAATAAGTTGATGAATGAATGATTGATTACTATATCATCATTGACAGTTCTTTATGAAAACTCAGATAAGGACGTTTCTGTATGGATTCTACAAGGAAAGTCGTGATGGACCAAATGAACTTTAAGTGTCTATTGGAGGGGGCAGTGGTGGCCTGGTGCGGGATCACTGATCCCAAGGTTGGGGGGTTCAAGCCCCACTCTCAACGGGTTGTCACTGTCCCCCCCCCAGTGCAGCTAATGGGGTTATCAAAGGCCGACCATGTCTCTCACTGTCTATGGTGAGAGGTATGTAAAGGAAGAATCATTGCTGACCTTTGAAAAAGACTAGGTTGTATTACCGTCAGTGTGTTTCTGCCCTGCGATGGCCTGGAGAGCTATCCAGGGTGTACTCTGCCCTCGCCCAGAGTCAGCTGAGAAGGGCGCCAACCTCCTCAGGACCCTAATTAGGATTAAGGGATTGGAGCAATGTTTTCTATTGGAGCGACGTTAACGTACTCTATGGCGGATCTCTCTCCACAAAGGAAACTACGATGATGATAATGTTCTCCGTGTGCCTGCATGGTTTTTCTCTGGGTACTGTGGTTTCAATTCGCAGTCCAAAGATCTTCTTCTTCTTCTTTTTCTTTCGGCTTTTCCCTTCAGGGGTCGCCACAGCAAACCATCCGCCTCCATCTCACCCTATCCTCTGTATCTTCTACTCTTCCTCCAACTACCTTCATGTCCTCCTTCACCACATCCATAAATCTTCTCTTTGGTCTTCCTCTTGGCCTTCTGCCTGGTAGTTCCAACCTCAGCATCCTACTACCGATATACTCACTATCCCTCCTCTGTACATGTCCAAACCATCTCAATCTAGCCTCTCTGACTTTGTCTCCAATACCTCTAACATGTGCTATACTGTTTGCATTTTGTATTCTGGTAAAATTCACAGTCCGAACATACGTACATTAAATTAATTAGCTACTCTAAATTGCCCATAGGAATAAAGGTGTGCGAATAGTTTTGTGTCTCTTTGTTTGCTCTGGAATTGATGATTTGATCACAGTAAATTTCAGCTGGGATTGGCTTCAATTCTTCTCTGACCCTGATAAATAAGCATTGCAGATAATGGGTAGAAGGACAAATAAACAAACCACTTGGCTTTAGTTTATAGAGTCAACCTTTAAGAGCACTGGCTGTATGAATCATACCCGCCCTCACCCCCATACATCCGGGCATTCATCTAATAGCAGTAAATTATTCATGCACCTCGATCTAGTAATGCCACAGGCAAGAGTGAAAACTGATTACAGGATGTCCTTGCAAATCTGGAATGTAAACGTTCCTTGAGTAAACAGGTCAAGTATTTAAAAAAAAAAAAAAAAAAAAAAAAAAAGAGGTGTATGAGAAGCTTTTGCAATAAAGCTTTTACACTTCCACCCCTCCGGCATCACCCTCAAATCTATCATGAGTAGGATAAAAGCATGACTGCTTTCAAGCTCCCAAACATGAGAAACACATGCCATTTAACACTTCCCTATGGAATCCATATTTCACTGAATAGAATTGGTTCCTTCAAACCACTTATCGAGAAAAAAAAGCACCTCTTGAGATGTTCTCTGCACGAATGAACTGAAACAGCAGGGCTCTTTGTCTCACCCCTACTTTTAAACTTTACTTCTTACATGGCTACAAAAATGCAATAGACAATAACCATGACTGCATTAATGGGGTTTCATGGGCTTCTTGTCAGGCCACTTGATTGGAGGAATTGCACTGGATGGCAGAATAAGAATCAGAATAAATATCTTTAGTCAGCACGTTAATTTCACCTGCCGAGAACAAAACTGCCGGCAGCAGTACAAACCCCTAATTAGGATTAACTGCCCTGCCAAATGCAATCTCTCAATGGCTTCCAACAGGGTTGTGTTATCAATTGATGCTCCTAGCTTTGCAGATTCTTTAAAAAATAGTTGGTCAGAATATAGTGTGTTGTTGCTAAGTTGGTTTACTTTAAAGTTTGAGAAACATACCCACAACCCTGCTTGTTAAGAATGCACAATATTATGCAGATACATCTCAAAATCTACAGTTAATATCCACAGTGAATCATTGGAGGAGTGAAAATAAATGATCTGATTAACTTACTGTTTATAGTATGGTTCCTGGCAGTTGGATAACTGGAGCATATGGAAATAATAAGTCACACATCACCCCCTGCTGGGCATAATGCAATTCAACACTTCCAAATAATAATAATAATAACAATAATAATGATTTTTTTTTTCTAGTCATTTTCTCAACCACTTAATCTTGATTAGGGTAACGGGGAGGCTGGTGCCCATCTCAGCCAACTCTGGATAAGGGCAGAGTACACCCTGGACAGCTCGCCGGGCCATCGCAGGGCAGAAACACGCTGATGACTATGTAGCTACTCTTGTTAAAGGTCAGCAATGGTTCTTTTACATGCCTCACACCATCGATAGTGACAGACATTGCCGTCCTTTGATAACCCAGTTCGCTGCACTGGAGGACAACAGTGACAACTTTTGACAGTGGGGTTTGAACCCCCAACCAAGGAAAAGTGATCCAGCACCTTACCACCAGACCACCACTGCCCCAATAATAGTAACAACCTGCCTTCCAGCTTGCTTAGCAGCCTGCCCTCCTGCAGCCTGCCTGCCTACCCGCCAGCTTCCCTACCAGCCTTCCTGCCCACTAGCCTGCATGCCTGCCAGCCTCCCTCAATCCTGCCTACCTACCAACCTGCCTATAACAACAACAATAATAATAATAATAATCATAATTATAATAATAATAATAATAATAATAATAGTAATAATATTAATAATAATTGGGGCAGTGGTGGCCTGGTGGTTAAGTGCTGGATTATTGATAGAAAGGTTGAGGGTACAAGCCCCGAATCATCAGATTGTCACTGCTGCCTCCCCATGCACCTAACTAGGTTATCAAAGGTCGGACGTATCTCTCACTGTCACCATTGCTGACGTTTGTAAAAAGCAGCCTGCATAGCTGTCAGCATACTTCTGAACTGCGATGACCTGGCGAGCTGTCAAGGGTGTGATCTGCCCTTGTAGAGAGTCGGGTAAGATGGATGTCGGCCTCCCTGTGACCATAATTAGGATTAAGCTGCTCAGAAAATGAATGATTGAATTTTTTAAAATCCAGATCATCTCAAAAATTAAATGAGATCTTTCTTGTCCAAAGCCCAACTCATGAAAATCCAAACAAATCTTTTTGTGTACTTCTATTAACAATCACACAAACCTAACCAAAAATATATCCTCTTTGGAGGAGAGAAATAAATGAAGAAGAGCTATAATGGTTTCAGCTGAAAGGATAATTATAATGATTCAAATAAGCAGTCTTTCGAGTGCCTTACAGAGGCTGCAGTGGACAGAGGCTGGTTATGTCCAGCACTGTAATGTACTGTGTGTCACAATGAGGTGTTACCTCAGACTTGTTCTATGAAAATGACAATGAGTTCAGTGTATATTAATAGCCTCCCCAGGCATCAGTTCTGAACTGAAGACTAAATCAAAACCTGCAGCAATCATGTCATCATGGGCCAGAATCTCAAAGGAATGTTTTCAATGTCTTATGGAGTACCTGGGGCAGTGGTGGCCTAGTGGTATAAGGCGCTGGATCGCTGATCCTAAGGTTGGGGGTTTGAATCCCACTCTCTACAAGGTTGTCACTGCCTCCCCAGTAGTGCAGCTAGCTGGGTTATCAAAGGCCGGCCATGTCTCTCACGGTCTATGGTGTGAGGTTCATGTAAAAAAAACATTGCTGGCTTTCAACAAGAGTAGGTTGCAAAGACATCAGTGTGTTTCCGCCCTGCGGTGGCCTGGCGAGCTGTCCAGGGTGTACTCTGTGCTCGCCCGGAGTCGGCTGGGATGGGCAGCAGCCTCTCCGCCACCCTAATCAGGATTAAGCGGTTACAGAAAATGAGAAGAGATGAGATGGAGTACCTGGCACAGAGATCTAAGGCTGGTCTGATGGCAAAATCAGATTCTACAACTTCTTCACCATTCAACTTCTGTCTTTAATAACTTTTTATACTTAACGCATGTATAAAGAATTCTGGAGCTTTTTTTTTTTTTTTTTTTTAATATGAAGGATAATTGTGATTATACAGTTCATTCATGTTCTCTCTCTCTCTCTCTCTCTCTCTCTCTCTCTCTCTCTCTCGCTCTCTCACACACACACACAAACACACATACACACCCACCCATATATACACACACACACACACACACACACACACACACACACACACAGCTCTTTTTGTGAAAGATCATAGTTATTTTGCAACTGGAAATGAAAATGGTTACAAAAAAAGTGGCTTATATAAACATCAGACCATCCCATACATCTGGCACCAAATTGTTCCATTTTAGTATCATTTGAACTTGAAGACAAAAGTCTAAGGCACAGAACAATTTGGGGAAGATTAAAACCAGGCAACTCTCTTAGATTTTCACACATAACTGCAGAGAGAATATCATTAAACCAGTGTGCAATACAAAGCAGTTCTCCTCAATGAGAGATGACAGCCATGAAGGAAAGAGCAGAGAGGGAGGCAGAGGAAAGATATACACAGGAGGAGGTGGTGAGAGAGAGAGAGAGAGAGAGAGAGAGAGAGAGAGAGGGTGTGCTGAGCTTCATTAATACAACTCACCATATTAATTTTAAGCCTTTTTACAATTTAATCGAAAATGCTTGTTTGCTGATAGCAAGACTTTAAAACATCAAATTAAATACAGTACATTGCAGTCAAATGTCAGAGCATGAGTGTGCAGTTATATCTCGAGACAGCAACATTCAGATTTAACATGTGCACATGCATGCATGTGTGTGTGTGTGTGTGTGTGTGTGTGTGTGTGTGTGTGTGTGTGTGTGTGTGTGTGTGAGTGTGTGTATGTATGCATGTGCACATATGTACCCTTTCAGTATTAATGAACAAAATAGCATGCTTACGTTGTAAAGGCAGGGTTGTACTTGGCTCCTAAGTAGTACGAGTAAAGGTTGAACATGCCAATCATAAAGGCAACGAAGACCATGATGAAAATGACCATGAATTTGAAGATGTCTTTAACTGTGCGCCCCAGAGAGATCTGCAATGGCCCAAAGCTTTCATTAGCTGGAAGGATGTAGGCGATGCGTGAGAAACTCAGGACCACTGCGATAGCGTACAAACCCTCAGAGATTATCTGAGGGTCAGATGGTCTCCACTTATTCCTGGCTGAGTGACAGAGAGAGATCGAGAGAGAGAGAGAGAGAGAGAGAGAGAGAGAGAGAGAGAGAGAGAATAAATATATAAACATTGCAGCAAAGAATAAGAAGGAAAAATAGAGGAAAATATGCATATCTGTAGATTATTCACATGAGGCTGACACATTGTTATCTGTACAGATTTTACATTGAACAATCCACAGTGGGATCAATGAACTACATTTATGTATTCATCTATTTAATTCATCCACATGGAACAACTGTCGACTGGCATATCTCTGCATTTGGCCTTAAGGCTATCTTTAAATTAGCCATGCGTGCGAGTTTAAATTAAAACATTAGATTTTATGTTAAAACTGAGAAATCCCACCAAGTAAAAGAGACACAGAACAGTCAGACGAAGAGTCAGGCTGTGAACAGAGATGCTCATAAACCCAGACATGCTTCAGGACCCATGTGGCAGCTGGAATTTGGACTCAAAACCTTCCAGTCACAAGCTGAAAACTTTAACCACTGACCCAGCATTCCCTGTCCATTTCTATTTGTCTTCCTTTCATAATTCTTCAGTAATGCAGTGATGCATGTTATTACTAGCTTAGACCAGTAGATAGCAGCATTGATAACAGCTCGTACAAGAGAAAGAAAAGCGAACATTGGCATGGAGTGAAATGGGTCATGTAGAATAGAGTTGTGCATTTATGAAAATTCCTGAATGATGAAGTAACCAAATGTCATTCTAGTCTTACACAACAACATATAATGGTTACATCAGCAAAAACTGCATTTAAAGGAAGGGGATCGTAATACAATTCTTATTGGTTGTTTAAAAATTTGAATGAAAGTGACAACAGCAGTCCAAATCACCATTCGTTCATTTTCTGAACCGTTTAATCCTAATTAGGGTCGCAGGGATGATGGCGCCCATCTCAGTCAACACAAAGCGAGGGTGAGGGGTACAACCTGGACAGCTCATGAGGCCATCATAGGGCCAATACTCACACAACCATTCATACTCACCCTCACACCTAGGGGTGATTTCGAACAGTCAATTAACTTACTGTGCATGTTTTTGGACTGTGGGATGAAACTGGAGTACCCGGAGGATATCCTCAGGGAGAACATGCAAACTTCACACAGAAACGCCCGGGGCTGGGAATCAAACCCAGGGCCTTCTTGCTGTGAGACAGGTGTGCTAACCATTATGCCACCATCTTTCTCTAAATCACCATGCAGCTCACATTCTGTAGTATTTTAAACCCAGTCCAAGAACAGAAGTGAGACTTGGAGGACAGTTTACCTCTGCCATTTAACAGTAGGGGTTTTACTTCCCTCTGGGAAGCTTCTTGAATCCTTTTGAAAGCAGAAGCAGAAGGCATTTCAAAACACTTTCTCCCCCAAAGAGTTAACTCCCTGATACCACAGTGGTGCTGAATTACTGAATCGGATTGTTTTGATATTGATTCCTTTTTCTATCACAGCGCTTCAGACAAGATTCAGCCCGAATATAGATTTGTGGTTTGCAATAATGCGTTCATTTTAATCTTATTGCCATTTAACAGCTGCATCTTCACTTCAATTCTCCACATTATGCAAATATATACAGCAAAAACTAAACATATTACCTATCTTCTTTACATTAACAGCATTTAGTGACACTCTTATCCAAAGCAACTTATAGAAGTGCTTTAAAGTCACTATCAGTGAATATATTCTTATACTGGGTTGTTAGAACATAGACCAAGTATACCATCAGTCAAACTCAGGTGGGGGGTGTTGTGTGTGTTTTCTTTTTTTTGTGGTGTGTGTGTTTATATATAGTTTGTATAGTGCTCAGTCTAAGTACCGCTGAAAAAGCAAAGTTTTCAGCCGTCATATGAAGATACCCAGTGACTCAGCTGACTAGATGTCCAGAAGAAGTTCATTCCACCACCTTGGAGTCAGAACAGAGAAGAGTTTAGATGTATTTTCCCCTTGTCCCTTGGTAGATGGAGGGATCAGTCTAGCAGTATTAGAGAATGTGAGGGAATGGGGCGCAGTATGAGGTGTGATAAGTGCTTTGATGTAGGAAGGTACAGGTCCATTTCTGACTTTATAGGCAAGCATTAGTGTTTCAAATCAAATGCGAGCAGCTACAGGAAGCCAGTGGAGAGACCATAGCAGTGGAATGGTGTGGGAAAATTTGGAAAGGTTGAAAATAAGCCATGCAGCTGCATTCTGGATCATTTGCAGAGGTTAAATAATGCTCAAAGGTAGACCTGCAAGGAGTGAGTTGCGGTAATCTAGCCTTGAAATGACAAGGGATTGAACAAGTGTTTTAGTTGACTTACTTTAAAGAAATGGATGAATCATTTGGAATATTAAACAGAAGAAATCAACATGATCGAGAAAGATTAGAAATTTCAGAAAAGAAGGACAGGCAGTTATCCATGGTTACTACAAGGCTTCATGCAGGGTCTGAAGGAGAGATCATAGCATTGTCCAAGGAGATTGCAATATCTTAATGTGGAGATGAGTCATCGGGGATGAACAGCAATTCAGTCTTGCTGGGATGAAGCATCAACTGGTCAGCTGCTATCCATGAAGAGATATTTGTCAGACATGCAGAGATCCATGCAGAAACATCAGTATCTGAGGGAGGAAAGGAGAGAACAAGCTGAGTGTCATCCACAAAGCAGTGGTATGAAAACCCATTTGAGGATATTGTCATATCAAGGGACTTGGTATAAAGAGAGAACAGAAGTGGACCAAGAACTGAGCCGTGGGGAACACCAGTGGAAAGTCGGCATGGAGATGATGTGGATCCCCTCCATGTAACCTCATATGAGCAACCTTCCAGTTAGGAAGTGAACTACTGCCACGCGACACCACGAATTCCTAGACTCCAAAGTGTGGACAATAGTCTTGTGGTTGACCATGTCAAATGCTGCTGAAAAGTCGAGCAGGATTAGAACTGATGATATCTTGGCTGATCTTGCAGCATATAGCTTCTCTGTAAGAGCCAAGAGTGCATGCTCTGTGGAATGTGCTACTTTTAAGCCAGATTGATTAGGGCCAATGAGGTTATGCTGCAAAAGATAGAAAGGCATTTGGTTATAAATAGTGTGTTCAAGAATTTTAGAAATTAAAGAAAGAAGTGATACCAGCATGCAGTTGCTGATGTCCAATAGACCAACAGAGGGTTTCTTTAAGATGGGTAAAACCCTGACTCTTTTCAATGCTGTTGGTACTAGATCAGATGATATGTTGTTATTGATAACAGTCGATGTAAATGGAAGAAGGTCTTGAGAAATATTGTAGAAGGAATTGGATACAGTGAGCAGGTGGTAGGATTGCATGATGAAATGACTTGTTGGGTGTCTTCATTTGTGAGATTGGAAAACTGTGCAAAGGAAAAGGAAGTGGAATCTATGCTGTGTAGTGTAGGAGTCAGGATGGCAGTAAATATCTCTCAGATTTGTTTAATCTTCCCACCAAAGAAGTCAGCAAAGTCTTCAGCGGTCAGGGAGAATCGGGTAGGTGGAGCAGATGTATTGAGTAAGCATGAAAAGACATTGTAAAGTTTGCGTGGGTCTTATGCAGCAGTGTCCAACTTTTTCTTGTAGAAGGCTGTCTTAGCAGAAGTCACATCAGATGAAAATGTGAATAGGAGAGCATGGTAGGAAGTCAGATCGGATTCAAGTTGAGATTTCTTCTACTTTCTCTCAGCTGTTCTGAGTTGTCTACGATTGCTTTGGAGTATCTCCGAGAGTCAAGGAGCAGTACAAGAAGTCTTCTTGGCTTTTGTAGATAAAGGGCAGAGGAGATCCATAGAAGCAGAGAGTGAAGAGAGGAAAGTGTCAGCAGCAGATTTGAGTGTTAGGGAAGAAAAGGAGACTGGGTTAGGAAGATAAAATAGAGTACAGTAAGAAACAGATGAAGGAAATACAGTGTAGAGGATTTGTCAAGTGGGGGAAGAAAATTGAGGGCTCGCGATAGAATAGGTAAGTTGATAATAAAGGAAACCATGTGATAGTCATAGATATGTAATGGAGTGGAATTAAAGCCGACGACTGAAAACAAGATCCAAGAGATTCCCTCCTTTGCGTGTGGGAGAGCAGTTGTTCAAAGTTAAAGAAGAGGGAGAAGGTAAGAGGGCTAGAGCTTGTCAGAGGGGAAATTAATGTCTCCCAAAAGAGTGAGAGGGGTGTTATCAGTGGGTAAAGTGCTGAGGAGTGTGTCCATTTCTTCTAGAAAGTGTCCTAGGGGTCCGGGAGGGCGGTAGATAACAATAATGAGGAGTAGACCTGTACCACCACCTCTCCCAGTTACTCATGGAGTATGAGATAACGCATGAACAGAGGAAAGAGCTGCTGGTGTAGCAGAGTTGTGTGAGGAAATCCAGGCTTCAGTTAGTGCAAGAAAGTGAAGAGAATAGTGAGAAGCAATGGCAGACATGAAATCAGCCTTTTTTTTTTTACAACAGATTGGCAGTTCCAGAGTCACCAAGTCACATTTGTCTGAGGCTGTGACAGCAGTTGAGAGTAGGGAAGGTTGCTGAGTATGATCTTCTGAGCCTAAGAGAACAATAATGGATTTAAGGCATATGTCTGCAATCTAGGTTATTTTCAAGACGTCATGCAAGACGTTAGGCCTGACAGCTTTGCCTTGCGTGATGTTTGTAGTTGGAGATACCATCAATATATACTTTCTGGGTCCCGTCCCAATTCACACCTTAAGGAAACCTGAAACTACTGCTGATTATGCACCACTATAAGACTACAGAACTGGCTAAGAATTCTATACTTTATAAATATTAGTAACAACAACCAAGTCCAACTCAGCCAAGTAGATATAATTACAAAAGTCAAAATCCTATCCTACCAGAAGAAAAGAAATCCAGGATAGAACTTAAAGCACACAAAACTGCTGCAGGGATATCTCCAGTATATACTTTCTGGGTCTCACCCCCAAACACGTTACATGTAGTAAAAGTCTCTTGTTTTCTAAAAAAAAACTGCCAATGGGGCGAGCAATTTGTTCTTGAGCAAAAATTTGTAGCATTAACCCTGCAGCACCCTATGTTGCGTCTGTCTTCCTTTCGGCTTTTTCCCTTTTACTCAGGAGTCGCCACAGCGAATCATTTGATTCGCACATTTGATTTTTTTTGGCAGAGGTTTTTACGTTGGATGCCCTTCCTGTCACAACCCTTTTAGCAAGGGACAGAAACATGCTGATGACTTTGCAGCCTACTCTTTACGAATGTCAGCAATGGTTCTTTTACATGCCTCTCACCATAGACAGTGAGAGACATGGCCCGCCTTTGATAACCCAGTTAGCGTATGTGCAACAAATTCTAATTAGAAATTTTTCCATGTTGCTTTCTATGACTGGGCTCTACGGCAGGGTTCCCCAGCCCCCGGTCCATGGACCAGTATCGGTCCACGACTCATTTGACACCGGTCCACAAACAAAATCTTTCATGGTGCAAATTATAGTTTTTTTTATTAGAGCTTCTGGATTGGAAAGCCCTTCTTCTGTTTCCAACCACATATCTTTGTGAGGCAGGGTTTTCTGTAGTGAGAGCCACCAAAACAAGACTACGGTGTAGACTCTAACCGGATCGTGGAAATATTTTCAAACATAAAACTGGTCCCTGGTGCAAAAAAATGTTGGAGACCACTGCTCTATGGGGTTAATGAGGAAACCCATGCAAACAAAGTGGTGGTTAGCACTTTTGAATCACAGCAAGAGGGTCCTGGGTTTGAGTCCGGCGCTTGGCGTATTTTGTTTGCATATGCAAAGCGTAACTATTCATTCATTTAATCATTTTCTAAGCTGCTTAATCTTAATTAGGGTCGTGGGGAGACTGGCGCCTATCTCAGCCAACTCCAAGCAGAGGTTGAATGTACCCAGAACAGCCAGACCATTACAGGCCAACACACACATACAACCATTCACACTTACTCTCACGCCTAGGGGCAATTTGGAAAAGCTAATTAGCCTAATGTGCACGTTTTCGGACTGTGGGAGGAAACCGGCATTAGCCGGTAACCCGTGGTGGCTGCGTTAAGGGTAATTATTTATATTTATATACTATACGAGCTGAATGAAAGACAGCATATACCACCATCAAAGAAATTGCGATATTATTTATCCGCTGAGGAAGCAATCAAGAGGAAAATAAAAAACGGATTTATTAATGCTCCAATTCTAAAACATTCTGATCCAGATAAACTGTTTTTCACTGAGGTGGATGCCTCTGACACGAGGGTGGGTCCGATGTTGTCTCAAAGCATCAAAGAAATGTGTCGCTCGTGGCAGTCTTTTTAAAATAAACTCTTTAAAGGCGAACATAATTATAATGTAGGGGATCAGGAACTCCGAGCCATCAAGCTCGCTTTGGAAGAATGGTACCACTGCTTGGAAACAACAACACATTTATTTCCAGCATTCACAGAGCACAAGAACTTAGAATATCTGTGCTTAGTCAAGTGTTTGAAATCTTGTCAGACCTGATGGGTCCCTGTTCTTTTCACGATTCCAGTTCACTGCATTCAGACATTCAAGACTGCCAAAGCAATGAAGATGAAGATGTTGTGAAAGATCAAAGCATGCAGTTTATGTGCTGTGTTTGGAGGGCTTTCAGAGAACAACCAGCAGCCACGGTAAGCTTCACCTCAAGCTCTCACCCTGAAGCAAACAGGTAGAATAAGCCAATCTAGAAATTGGCAGAATGCTATGGTCTTTCTACATAAAAAGAAAATCGAGCACTTTGAGGCACCCGGTTTTGACTGGATTTCAATGTGTACTCAATTTCCAAGTACCTTTTTTTTTCTTTTCTGAAATACAGCCTTCACTGATGATCCAACAATGGATGATTGGTTTTGGCATAGTCAGTAGGCATGGGAAAGGGTACACTGCAGATTGGAACGGGCAGCATAGTGCAACAAAGCCAATGCTTA
The DNA here is from genome assembly GCA_024760905.1 of Plotosus lineatus. Classification (NCBI taxonomy): domain Eukaryota; kingdom Metazoa; phylum Chordata; class Actinopteri; order Siluriformes; family Plotosidae; genus Plotosus; species Plotosus lineatus. Next base: position 31,815,228 of record CM045742.1, on the reverse strand, counting down.
TCGTCACTGTTCAGATACACCTATGGACCAACCAGGAGACTGGGTCTAGCTAACCATGGAAAATCCGAAAATAAGAACACATGAAAGAACATCCCTGAATTCAGAAATCTTAACCCCATGAACATTAGATGTTTGAGCTTTACTAATAAAATCAGTGAGGTCTGATTCTCACACCACCTGACATCATTATTATGCATATGTTTGAAAGGACTTTGTTGTCAAGACTCATTCAGACGTGACCACCTGGTTCAAGTTATTCTAAGCTGTTCTTGTGAACATAGCTTCAGAGCATATCGGTGTATACTGGGTTGCTGGCCATTTACCTCAGCTGGTGCTTTCAACTTTGATCTTAACATTTTTTTGCATGTTGAACTCGGTCCATATCCCATGCTGGTTATTATTACCTTGAGCCTGTTCTAGCCGATGTATATATGTGTACCTGTGTTATAAACCAGTGGCACGGTGGTGGAGTGGTTAGCACGTCTGCCTCACAGCAAGAAGGTCCTGAGTCCAATTCACAGCTCAGGCAATTCTGTGTGGCGTTTGCATGTTCTCCCGTGCCTGTATGGGTTTCCTCTGGGTACTCCGGCTACTCCGGGTTCCTCCCACAGTCCAAAAACATACACAGTAGGTTAATTGGCTGTTCCAAATCATCCCCTGGGTGTGAGTGTGAGTATGAGTGGTTGTGTGAGTGTAGGCCCTATGATGGCATGATGAGATGTCCAGGGTGTACCCCACCCCTCGCCCAGAGTCAGCTGGAATGGGCGCCAGTCTCCCCTTGGCCGTAATTAGGATTAAGCGGTTCATAAAATGAATGAATGAATGTTATAAACCTCAACCTGTTCAGCAACGCTCGCTGTATATGAATTCCCTCCTGAAATTTGTTTAATGCTGATGCATGTCTCTGCCTCTGACATTGTCCACTGTGTATAACTTCAAACAATGTGTTCTGTTTACGCTTCGGTCTCACATTTTGGATTTGTTTGTGTGGCCTTTGAAAACAAATACTTTTATCTACAACTGAAATTTTGCGCTCTTCAGTTGTTTTTTTTTTTTTTGTGACAGTAAATAATCTTTATTGTCTTTTGCATTCTGTTCATTTGGTTGTTATATTGAACTACAAGACAAAATAATTGTGTGCCATTGAGTGGTTGTAGTGCTTAATAGGTGATCTGACAAGGTAAGGTAAGGTAAAGTCCATTGGGCTTTTTACACCCGAGCCATAGTGGTTGTTATAGCGGTGTCATAGTGGTGCTTATCCCCGGTTTCCATAATGTGAAGTGACTCAGAGTTCAACTCGTCCTGGATGGGACGCTAGTCCATCGCAGGTTACCTTCCCAGTAGATTTTACTGGTACCCATTTATACTGCTGGGTGAACAGAGGCACACTTGTGCTTAAGACTTTGCCCAGGGGTCTTAGCACACTGTGGGTCTCACCGGAATTCGAACATACAACCTCACGATCATGAGTGCAGCACCCTAACCACTACCCCACCGGCCCCACAGGTGTTCTGACAAGTTGCATAAAAAAAAAAAAACAAACTCATTCATTCATTTTTTGAAATGCTTAATCCTAATTAGGGCCACGGGGAGGCTGTTGCCCATCCCAACCAACTCTGGGTAAGGGCAGAGTACGCCCTAGACAGCTCATCAGGCCATCGTAGGGTAGAAACAAGCTGATGGCAATGCACCCTTCTCTTTCCGAAATTCAGCACTGGTTCTTGCACAGGCCTCCCGCCATAGACACTGAGAGACATGGATGGCCTCTGATAACCCAGTTAGCTGCACTGGGTGGACAGCACTGACAATTCAGTGACAGTGTGGCTTCAACCCCCGATTTTGGGTTCAGTAATCCAGCATCCTACCACTGGGCCATGACTGCCATATACTATATAGGGATTCCTCACTTTCCGTGGTTAATTGTGACCGAGAGCTCCCGAGACCGCTAATTTCCGTGAAATAGGATCGAGCCCCCTGACTGACTTATATGTACATGTATATGTGTATATAATATCAATAAATACATATTCAATGCTATAAATTCTTATAATAATAATAATTAAACATTAAAAAATAATGCATAAGATGGAAATAAAATATAAATACACACACATACAGATGCGCGCTCGCACACAGATGCGCACCTCACATAAAAATGTAAGTACCGGTAGTTTTGTTGGATGGTTTTGGGTTTGATTTCAGTTCAGTTCATTTTCTGTAACCGCTTCATCCTAATTAGGGTGGCAGGGAGACTGGTGCCCATCCCAGCCAACTCAGGGCGAGGGCAGAGTACACCCTGGGCAGCTCGCCAGGCCATCGCAGGGCGGAAACACGCTGACAGCTTTGCAGCCTACTCTTGTTGAAAGTCAGCAATGGTTCTTTTACATGCCTCACACCATAGACAGTGAGAGACATGGCCGGCCTTTGATAACCCAGTTGGCTGCACTGGGGGGTGGGTGGGGCAGTGACAACCTTGTGGAGAGTGGGACTCGAACCCACAACCTTTGGATCAGCAATCTGGCGCCTTATACCACTAGACCACCACTGCCCCGTTGGGTTTGATTTTTTTTGTTTATTTGATTTTGTTTGTTTGGGGTTTTTTTTTTTTTTGCATAAGTGGCCTTGTGTGGCATTTTCCTGAACCTTTCCCCCTATTTTTTATTTTTCGATGAATATTTTTGAAATGAGAATAAGTTGGTGATCTAGTGAAACAGTAACTCATTGTAATTTTGAAATTCAGAGTACATGTCTACAAAAAATATTTGAGTACCTGCTGTCAGGAAATTAGTCTAATCTTCAATATGCTTTAACACTTCAAGATGTAATTATACCATAAAATCCAATTTTAAAGTGACAATTTTACAGATATTTCCCACCAATTTTAATCTGTTATGCAGAGTGGTGCTCTCACCATATGTGAAGTAGGCGATGTCAGCAGGCAGTGATGCGTTGCTGATGTCATGATTGGGCACATGGAGATCGATGTAAAGTTGTGCTTTAGATGCCTTCAAGAAAGCCATGAAGCGGGCCGTGAAGGACGCAACAAAAATGGACAACATGCCGAAGTCCAAAACATTCCAGAGGTGCATGACGTACTCTCGTGGACCATCACACCAAATTTCTTTGCACTCTGACCAGATCATACCTGAGAGCAAAAAAAAAAAAAAAAAAAAATTATATATATATATATATATATATATATATATATATATATATATATATATATATATATATATAAATAAAACACACTGTGCAGATTTAATTTTGTTTGCTTTTAACACAAATGCATCCTTTCAAGGTACATTGTTGCTTATACATCCACAAGATCCTGATAAGTTAAAAAAAGAGAAAAAGCCCCAGTATTGATCATAGCAGTAAACAAATTAGAGATGCTTCTCATTACTTCTTCATAACACACACACACACACACACACACACACACACACACACACACACAGCTGAAAATGGATTACTAAAATGTATCTTTAGTCAGACTCATCTCTACTACAAAAACTACTGCTAACAATGAGAAATGGAATGAATATCAAACACACACACACACACATACACTCACTCACACGCGCACACACACACACACACACTCATTCACACACACACACACACACACACTCTCACTCACACACACGCGTGCGTGCACACACACACACTGAGCATGCATACAGCCGATATTCTTTCAGAGCTTGCCTTAGGAGGAATGAAATTGGTTATTACTAACACACGCACACACACACACACGCACCGACGCACACACACACACACGTGCACACACACACACACACACACACACACACACACACACACACACACACACACACACACACACACTCATAAAAGCAGGGCAAAAATGGAAGAAGGAGAAAGAAAGAATGTGAAGACTAGATGAGCTGCACAGTGTCTAATAGAGAAACTACTTAAAAGTTTAAAATATCACTTCTACCAAGCCTCAATATCACTATATTTCAGTTTTGTATCACGATTTTACATTCACCTCCAAAACATTATCCACTGGCTGAAATTTTATTCCTCATTGAAAGCAAAATACAATGTTCCACATTCAGATTCTCTACAGAGATGCACAGTGGATTGGAAAGAACAACTCATTCACTCCTTTGATGAATTACTTAATCCAAACACTATGGTTGCAGGGAGGCTGAAGTCCATCACAGCCAACAGTGCACAAAGGTGGCTATACCTGAAAAGCTCTCCAGTCCATCACACAACCATTCACACACATCCACAACCAGATCAATTTGGAACAACCAATTCTCTATGTCTTTGGACTGTAAAAAATATTTATTATTATTTTTTTTAAACGGAGTACAGTGCTACCTCACCTTACGATAGGCCCAGCAAACGAAAAATCCAGGTTACGAAAAACATTTTGCTAAATTTTTTGTCTTTGGATATGAAACAAGTTCATGTTACAAAAGCACCATCTCAAAAATTCAAACAATGCACGAGTTACTCTCCCATTGACTACATTTCCCAACATCCTGCCCCGCTGGCCTCCCATTGGCTATCTCCCAACATCCTCCCCCACTGGCCTCCCATTGGCTAGGAGGGATGGCGCAGCTCCCTCCCATTGGCTATCTCCCAACATCCCGCCCCGCTGGCCTCCCATTGGCTAGGAGGGATGACACAGCTCCCTTCCTTTGGCTATTATGGAGCACCCATAATGCTTATCGTGTCAAGGATAGGGTTACTGTTGTTTCATGAGTTTTTTGAGTGTGCTCATTGCAACTATATTTTTTGGCTCAGGCTTTTAACCTTGCATAAACATTTGTAAGATTATAACTCTGCTAAAAAGACATGGTCAACACACACGCGTACACACACACACACACACACACACACACACACACACACACACACACACACACACACACACACACACATAGGTGATTCGCAAAGGAATATGGCAAAACCCGTCCACCATCGGTACGATATTGAAGCAGGAGGCCTTAAAAAGTATACTTTTATAATTTTTAAAGGTTTTAGGGGTAGTTTTGGGTGCCTTGGAACGAATCACATGTTTTACATGTAAAATGCGGTTCAACTTCAAAAAATCCAGGGTCCGAAAAAGGCTCTGTTACAGATTAATTTCGTAAGGTGAGGCACCACTGTACTTGGACAAATCCTATGCCTGCACAAGGAAGAGCATGCTAAATTCACACAAAAATATTTCTTCTGGAATGACTAGACACTGATGGTCACAAGTTTGCCCACTTTTCAAGAGCGTTTAAGTGGTTCTAACGCATTTTGTTCTGGACACAATTTGCTGTCTAAATACAATCGGTGTCAAGTAGGAGGGTTTACTTGGGGCAGTAGTGTCCATCTGGTGATAATAGTTAGTTTCACTTGCTTTTGCAGCAGATGGTGTGTGTGTGTGTGTGTGTGTGTGTGTGTGTGTGTGTGTGTGTGTGTGTGTGTGTGTGTGTACTCAGGCACTTTGTGTTATCGCCATCAACTCAAAAGAAAGATGTGATTTACTTCCTTTGCTGGATTTCTTCAAACATATTGAAATGATGCTGTGCATTTTCAGTTATAGTTATGATTCTTTGTCACCGCCTTTTCCTCATTACAGCCTTGTAATCATGAAGTAAATGTGAAAGCATGATTTATATCCTCACTCGACATGTTATTTCTGATCACTGACATGTGCAGGCATGCTCGGGTTTCGCCCTTCATGGATACCCTGTGGTTCTTCCGCCAAATTAGTTTCAAACTCCTTCTAATTCATGTTGGTGACCATAATAAACAATGGAATGAGGATATACGTAATGCTAATGTTCATTTAAGTTATTTGTTTTAGCAAAAAATACAACATTCTTACATTATTACATTAAGAGCATTTTTCAGAAGCTCTTATCCAAAGTGACTTACAATTAATATTTACTTCATACAACTGAGCAATTGAGGGTTGAGGGCCTTGCTCAAGGGCCCAACATGCTGAGAGTCGGGCCTGAACAGCTGCCCTTCAGATCAGTAACCCATTGCTTTCACCAGTAAGCCACCACTGCCCTTATATGTTCAGCTTATCATCATGATTCCCTATTAATGAGTCTGTACATCAAGCTACCCATGTTTATATTTATAGTTATTTTCCATATGTCCTAATTAAATCCTACACAAAATACTCCTGAGTTTCTCTGGTGAATCTCTGTAAAGGTTCCGCAGGGGAACCATGCTGCATATCAGTTCAATTCTGTGGATCCCTCTCTGAATCCCCCGTGGATCATCAGGACTTCCTTTATGGAAGCTCAGTGGCTATATACAGGGATCCCTCACCTTCCACGGTTAATTGGGACCGAGATCCCCACGCGACCATCAAAATCCGGGAAGTAGGATCCTCCACCCCCCCTCCCCGCGACTGACGTGTACACACATGTATATGTGTTTCTAATATCAATAACTACATCTAATAACAATAACAACCCAATGCTATAAATGCTTATAATAACAATTAAACATTAAAAAATAATGCATAACATGTAAATAAAATATAAATACACACACACATACAGACGTGCACGCACGCACGCACATGCATGTGCACACTCACAGATGCGCACCTAACAACAATGTAATTAGTTTTGATGGGAGATTTTAGGTTGTTTTTTGTTTTGTGTTGGTTTAGGGTTGTTGTTTTTTTTTTTTGCATAATTGGCGCTTTTTTTTTTGTGGCATTTTCCTTAAGTTTTTCCCGTCTGTCTGTCTTCCTTTCGGCTTTTTCCCTTTTACTCGGGAGTCGCCACAGCGAATCATCTGATTCGCACGTTTGATTTGGCAGAGGTTTTTATGTCGGATGCCCTTCCTGTCACAACCCTTTTTAGCAAGGGACAGAAACACGCTGACGGCTTTGCAGCTACTCTTTACGAAAGTCAGCAATGGTTCTTTTACATGCCTCACACCATAGACAGTGACAGACATGGCCCGCCTTTGATAACCCAGTTAGCTGCACTGGGGGGACAGTGACAACCTTGTGGAGAGTGGGACTCGAACCCCCAACCTTGGGATCAGCGATCCAGCGCCCTATACCACTAGACCACCACTGCCCCTTTCCTTAAGTTTTTCCCGTATTCTTCCTTAATTACCTTATTTTTTAATTTGATGAATACAGTATTTAAAAAAAAAAAAAAACGCGATGCACTGAAGCCACATGAATTGAAGTAGCGAGGGATCCCTGTATACTTAGCAGTACCGTAAACCTATGTTAGAATTTTTAACATCAAGTAAAATTGTTTTGTTGATTTGGTTTACCTCTGTGATGGCCTGGCGAGCTGTCCAGAGTGTACCCTGCCCTCACACGGACTCGGCTGCGATAGGCACCAGCCTCCCACAACCCTAACAGCTCGCCAGGCCATCGCAGGGGCAACACTTACACAAACATTCATACTCAAACTCACACCTAGGGGATGATTTGGAACAGCCAATTAACTTACTGTGCATGTTTTTGGACTGTGAGGGAAACCGGAGTAGCCAGAGGAAACCCACACAAGTACAGGGAGAACATGCAAACTCTGCACAGAAACACCTGAGCTAGGAATCGAACCCAGGACATGCTAACCACAACGCAACCGTGCCGCTGGTTTATAATACAGGTACACATATATACATAGGCTAGAACAGGCTCACGGTAGTAATGACAGGCATGGGACACAGACAGAGTTCAACATGCAGAGAAATGTCTAGATCAAACTACTCAGAAAAACATCTCAGCTGAACTTCTCAGCTGATTCCGGGTGAGGGAAGAGTACACCCTGGACAGCTTGCCGGGCCATCGCAGGGCAGAAACACACTGACGGCTACGCAGCCTACTCTTTATGAAAGTCAGCCATGGTTATTTTATAGCCTCTCACTATAGACAGTGAGAGACATGGTCGGCCTTTGATAATCCAGTTAGCTGCACTGTGGGGTGGTTTATTTTCCAATTTGTAAAATGTGATGATGATGCCACCCACTGAAAGTGACTGCAACAGACTGTTAATGCCTGTTTATTTAATCAAGGACTATCTACTAAAGATATAGTGATTTTTTTTTTACCCCCAGATAACAGACAAATCTAATCATGGTGTTACTGTGAATATATACTGATATTGTTTGTCCTTGTTTTTCACAGAAAGAACCCAAATAACATCTTTAAAACAATAACAACTGCAGGCTCTTATACTAAACTTGTTTCTTTATTTATGTCTGAAAACCACAGAGTCAGCAGCACTTTTCAGATCTCTGTGACCGCTGCACTTATGATCAGAGTTGCATAATCCCCAAGCGGTGATTACACTATAGTTTCTATAATGTTACCTAGAAGGAACCACTTACATAACATTAAAAGTCTAGGGCCTGAATGGAATCATAACACAAACTAGTATGGAATAGATTACATCATGGGTGAGTTCTGGTAGAACGCACTGCAGGTGGACACCGAGCAAAATATATCTGAGGATTAAACTGAATATTCATTAACATCGAAACTAATCAATCTGTTAAAAACTTCAGTGTTTTTTTTTTCATGTAGCAGAAGGCAGGCAGGATTCAACTGCAAGAAAACAGTTTTTTTAATGAAGCACAGCAGATGCGCCTAACAGATCAAAATCAAGCAGCACTGATTGAGGTAAAACGACAGGCAATGTTGAGTCAATCACCACAGCAAATATGTTTCATCCAAGAAGTCTTTCTAAAAAAAAAATAAATAAATAAAAATTGAACCTGCAGTGAATTGAAATGTGGAACAGCGGTACAAAGGCTGCGCGGTAACACTTGTTGTTTAACACTGTGTAGACTGTCTGCATTTTTTCCAGTCCATCAAAATCCTTTGTTGTAGCCAATCACATGCATTTGTATCAACAATTTCACTCAGTGCGTCTTTATTAAAATCAACCCTTTCTACCTAAACTATTTGCCTTTGGTACGCCGTCGGACAATAATTAGGTGAACGGTTAATGTAAAGTTTTTTCTCAGAGATCACTCAGAGAGTGCAAACCTCTGCCAAGCTGTACAATTAAGTTCATAGCTCTCCTGCTTTTAAATTGAATTTCAATTGCAACCTAAATGACGTCTGATAGCAAAGCTTTTGATCATAAATATACATTTACAGCAGGTATTATTAAAATAAGATGCTTTAACAGACATATAATTTTTTTTAAAATTTTGCATATTAAAAAAGGGGGATACAGGGATCCCTCACTTTACTGGGACCGAGATCCCCACTTGATCACCAAATTCTGCAAAGTAGCATCACCCCCAACCCTCCCCGACTGACATATAAGTACATGTATATGTGTATATAATATCAATAAATACATATTCAATGCTATAAATGCTTATAATAACAATTAAACATTTAAAAATAATGCATAAGATGTAAATAAAATACAAATACACACACATACAGATGCGCGTGCACGCACTCAGATGCGCACCTCACAAAAGTGTAACTAGTTTTGATGGAAAGTTTTGGGTTGTTTTTTGTTTTGTGATGGTTTAGGTTTTTTTTTTTTTTTTTTTTTTTTGCATAATTGGCCTCGTTTTTGCGGCATTTTCCTCAAGTTTTTCAACCATTATTCCCTCATTTCCTTATTTAAAAAAAAAAAAATTAAACCGAAATGCACTGAAGCTGCATGAATTGAAACGTGCAGTAGCGAGGGATCCCTGTATATATTTATGATGTCATCATTGTGTGGGTTAATTAATAAAATCAATGGTAAAATACTTGGGGGATCACTTCGCAATCATAAAAACCTTTTGACATGTTAAAAACTCTCGACTGTCAGTCAAACAAATAAATCCAAAAACAAAGAAAACATAACCTCCTTGTCGGTGCTAATGAGCACATATGCCTTGGTTTGCATGTTTCTTATTACATTTACATTTTTTTTTAAATGTACAAGTCATTTAACACAGCACGTCTTGTTTATTTTTTTATTAAACTTTTGCATTGCAACCATAATCCTCTAGAGATCACGAACGCTTGATTGGGAAACTTTACCTGAAACCTTATCTGATTAAAGCAGTTCATCAAGAAAAGGAAGGAAGGAAGGAAGAGGTTACACTGGCCTGATTTGTGAAGTAATCATGGAAAATAGAATATTGTAGAATAACTAAGGTGCGATACAGCCATTTATTTCTTACTTTCAATTCGGAATGGATGTCTTTGAGTCACTTGCGTTACTTTATTTAAAAAAATGAGACATGAATCTTGATTAAGAACTTTCCTGCAGTCTAAAATTACTTATTATCTTACGTATCATCTTCCAGTCAGTAATACAGAACCGGACCAATTCTCCCACCCTGTCGTCTCTTTCACAATGGATAAGAATGACCATCCCTGTCCCATGTAGCGCACATCCCCACATTCTCCCAGCAGGCATAATGCTTACCCAACACCCATTTCATGATGAGGAGTTCGGTCCAGGAGAACTGGGAGGTTTTGACCCTGAACACCTGGCGTGGATGATCAGTGATGGTCTCATTGGGGAGATTCTTTACGCCTTCAAAACGGTCTGAAGCGTTCAGCACCAGCAGGCCCAAGAAGATGGTGAAGGAGACAGCATGAGCCACAAATTTCATAAAGGGACTACGAAGAACTTGGCCGAGCTGGAAGAAAGGGGGGGGGGGGGGGGGGATAAAAAGTGATAAAGAGAACAAAAATAAAGCAAAAATAGAAGAGCGGAGAGAAGAAAAGAAGGTGCATCATCTCTTCCTTCCACCCAAACAATCCATATATTTGTCCATTCATGGATGGAGGGAAGGATGAATAGATGAAGCGATGGTCAAATAGACAAATGTATGAACACTTGACTGGACAATTTTATGGATTGTTTGGGTGGAAGGATGAGAAGAAGAGCAAATTAAGAAACATTGGAAAACTATAATAAGTGTGTGTGTGTGTGTGTGTGTGTGTGTGTGTGTGTGTGTGTGTGTGTGTAAAACAAATTACTGATTTTTTGATTTCCAATCAATTTCCAACTCTATAATAACCTGAAAAACAATATTGTAAATGAAAAAAGAAGACACTGTTCTAACACACAAACATAATATAAAAAAATACTAACAATAACAACAACAACAACAATAATAATAATAATAATAATAATAATAATAGAATATCTTAAGATCAGATTTTTTATCTTGGGGGAAAATTTATTAAACTGAATAAAATTTACCACCTGCATATTACACCCCCCCACACACACCCACACCCACACACACACACACACACACACACAGAATAATTCACAATCTATAGACTGGGCAATGATGGTTTTGTTCACCTGTTTCCTGCTCTGTTCTGGGTCACTGCAACTCCTGGATGAGTGTGTGTGTGTGTGTGTGTGTGTGTGTGTGTGTATGTGTGTGTGTGTGTGTGTGTGTGTGTGTGTGTTTCACTGTATCTTATTTACCAGCGACAACATTGCAGCAACAAACGCAGTTGTTTCTCTGACCAGGTTCACCACAGAAAATGATTGCAGCATTCTTGTCTATGTATAAAATGTTGGGTTAATTTCACAGATATCCTGATTATCCTCACCAGAATCAGTGCGTCATCAAACTTAATTTGATTTGTCTTTTTCTTTTCCTTTTGTGATCTTTCATATTTGAGTTTCTCCTTCTGCTTCTACATCCATATTTGTATGACTTTGTTATCTTACCCTCTCTTTCCTCCACCTCTTCTTAATAGTCCATCATACAGGGACAAAGGAGATGCTTTACCGGGATGTAATTATAGACAAACACATTCAGAACACACACATGCACACATAAATCTTTCAATATCTCGGCTTATTCCGTTTCTCCTTTGTTTAAATCTTCACCATGTGAAGCTCTAGGCTCTCTCTCTCTCTCTCTCTCTCTCTCTCTCTCTCTCTCTCGCTCTCTCTCCCTCTCTCTCGCTCTGTGTGTAGCTTCAGTTTCATTTATTGACATGCATTCAGGGCTCTAAATTGTCTGATTTTTCCTGAAGAGCTTCTCCAACTGTGTCCTCTCTCTTTAAATCAAGAAATTGCATTTTGGCCAGAAGCAAAACATTTAATAAAAAGGTGAATTGCGAACTTGAATTACAGTTTATGAGCACAGCAACTTGTGACATAATAAGCAAAAACTATATTATAACTATATTCCAGTAATTTTGGCTGGCAATCCATTGACTGAGTACTGATATACTACACACCCAGTATACACTGTGTATTACATAGTAATCCCTATCCGAGTATACCGTGCAGCTTTTTAAAAAACTTTACTGTAGCAATGCTGCAAGGGAAATGATTGCATCTGCATTTTACTCATCCAAAGTGAACACACACTTGGAGCCGTGGGCTGCCATACCCTGGAGAGCAGCTGGGGGTTAGGTGCCTTCAAGGGGCATGGCAGCCATGGGGGGTTGTAGCTCGCCCACTCACTATCATATATTTCTCCTGCAGACCTTTAAGTCCCAAAACCATTTCTCTCAGCACTACGCCATGGCTGACCCCTCGTATGAAGGTGTAACAGATCATTCACATACAGTAATTACAATCTACTTCACAAGGGGTGATTGTGGCATTGAATCATAAATCCCAGCTTATCCTGGCTTAATTGTATTAGTGCCATCTAACATAGCTAGCAAGCATGTTATACAATACGTGAGTCAGTTAATTAGCAGTCACTATTGGTCGGGCTATTTGTTTTGTTAAAATAAGATATCATAAAAAATATACACAAAACTGTGCATAAATTATGTTGAAGTCATTCCTGCTGTCTGCCATGTTTTCTGAAATTGTATTTCGCTGGAAATCCCTGTGTGGCATCAAGACTAATATGTGAACAGTGTCTAGTAAAAGCGTTTCAGACCCTGTCATTGTTTAATGCAGACAAACTTAAATAACTTTATCAAGTACCTTGTCCTGTGAATGTTCCATTACAATGCACATGAAAAAAGCTATTTTGCATCTTCCTTTAATTACTGACACGTGGTCAACACTCGGAAATGGATGTGGCATAAACGAGAATAAATACTTTTATAAATGCAATGCCTTATCAGCATCACAGCACATTTGTGACATAACTGAGTAGGGTTTAAATGCAGAAGTAAATACTCGCCTATATACCCAAGTGCACAATGGAAGTGGAGACCACTTCTGTACTGCTTAATACAACCATGAATACGAGCCGTAGAAGATGAATGTGTGTGTGTGTGTGTGTGTGTGTGTGTGTGTGTGTGTGTGTGTGTGTGTGTGTTTGTTTGATGAAATACTGCTTTTACCTTGCTGCAGGGCATGATCCAGTATGCGATGGCAAGGAAAGGAAGTCCTATTGTTACTCCTAGCACAGTGAGGCACTTCACTCCTATTGACTGCTGCCTCAGACCAGCCAGATTCTCATACCAGATAGTTAAGAGCTGCTGTTGGCAGTTAGGATGGGCAACAAACTATAAATAGAAAGATAGACAGATAGATAGATAGACAGATAGATAGATAGATAGATAGATAGATGGATATCACATGACATGCCATTGTAATTTGATCTTAAAGTTGATTAGGTTATTAAAAATATAATTTTTGTGTAACATGTTAAGTCATAGTTAATAATTACTTGTAGTCCCTTTCTTTCTTTATATTTAATATTTATTGCATATGTTTACATATTGTAATGATCAAACCTCTTCCACGTAGCTAAAAATGATCTAGCACTGCTCTGCTCCCCAAAGTCTTCATTATTCTACATACTACTTTATTTCCTGTAAAACAACAGATTGCAATTTTACTCAGAGCATCTGGCGGTGGAAAGGCAATTTACTGTGTGCTGTAGGTTGTGTAAGTAAACCTGTTGGGCTTTTTACACCCGAGCCTAGTGACTCATCAGAGCAGGTGATTATCCCCGGATTCTGTAGTGTGAAGTGACTGCGAGTTCGGCTCCTCCTGGATGGGACGCTCGTCCATCGCAGGTTACCATCCCAGTAATTTTTATCATTTAACCATTTTATTGCTGGGTGAACTGAGGCACACTTGCAGTTAAGACCCCTTGCCCAGGGATATAAGCACAGTGGGGTCTAACAAGGATTCGAACACACAACCTGCTCCTCATGAGCCCAGCATTCTAACCACTATGCCACTATGCCTATAGGCTGTTTACAGTCTTAGTTCACCATCAATTAATCTGCAAATTGGTTGTGTGTGAACTTGAGGAACTGAGGACTTTTGAAGCTGGATGCAACCTTCAAGCTTTCAAGCTACCTTCAAGTCAACAGACTGCATTGTTCTAACACACAACACCCCCTTCCCCCAAATTGTCATCTCTGTTTTTGAACATCTTTAGCCTTTGTCAGAGCCCCAAGGAGGCAGAAGCCCAACCCGCACCCTGAATGGCTTGCTGGAGCATTGCAGGGCAACATACAAACACATGGAACCATTAACACCAATTGGCATGTATATGGACTGTTGGACAAGACCTATGCAAGCATGAGAAGAACATGCAGACTCCACACAGAAACGCCTTCTTTGGGCACGGGGCTCAAAACCCAAGACTTTCTTGCGGTCAGGCAGAAGTTCTAACCAGTATGCCAGTGTTCCACCCAGCTAAAATTCTGTTTGCATAAATATTCGACACCTTTATTTAGTACTTGGTAGAACCACCTTTTGCTGCATTAGAGGCTGGGACATATTTTTACTAGATTTGATCATGTTTTAGATTTTTTTTTTTTTTTCCTCGCACATTTGTTCCAAGTTTAGATTGGTAGGATGTTCTTTGTTGGTTTTCTTGTAACATTCAATACATTTTCAGATATGGACTTTTTAATTTAAAAAAATTGATAAAGTTTAGAGGCATCCCCTTAGCATGATGCTTCCACCACCTTATTTCAACGCAGGGATGTTATTAACTTATGTCAGCCCTGCGTTACATTTCTGACACAGATACTTCTTTAAAATTTGTCCAAATACTTTATCTTGATCCTAGACTCATGAAACCAAAAAAAAAAAAAAAAAGACTCCCCACATTTTTACCACACTCTCATATATATCATCAATTTGGTTTTTCATTCTCTATTTTGTTTTGAAGACCTTTGATTAATTGTCTTGTTTAATTAAATGATTTCATGTACAAACCACTTACAGTTTCCTTTTATTTGTCCAACACTGCTCACTGTCATATTTAACCTCTTCGATATAATTCTGCAAATCTATCAGCTTATCTTTATCATTCCTTGAATGACCCTTATTCTTCCTTTTTTAACGGCAGTCACTGACAGTAAATGACAGATGAGTTTTGTTTAAGAAATTGGAGCCGTTTTAATAGTGTACAGGCCTATTATAAGTCAAATCAACTGATTCTGCATTATGACAATAGCATTGATTTGAAGCTGCCAGAGCCTGGAGGGCTGAAGAATCATGCAAGCACCTTTTCTTCACTTTTTGCAGGGCTTATACAATTAATTTACCGTACCTTTAAAAACTCAGTTAGAAAATCCACTCGATATTTTTTATATTGTATAAAATTACAAGTCATGGTTAAACAAGGCCAGTTTTCTAAGCATAAACAATCGCAGTTTCTGCAGCAGATGCTCTGTGGGGGCTTATTAAATCCCAAACAATAACATAAATCAATTTAATCATTGACAAAAAATATTCATAAGTAATGTAATAATTCAGTTAATCCAGTGAGTCAGCATATAAACACATTACACATTACCCTGAGGTATACATAACCTTTCACATCATAGTCTGAACAGTGTAATTGTATGAGTCTGATCTGGAAATCAACTGAAAATTTTTCTGGACATTTTCTCCTTTTCTACTAGAAGGCGATTTGCAATCAGAGCACACACTAGGTGTGTCCTAGAAATAATAACTAGCAGTCGGATAGGGTTTTTGTATTCTCTCTCTCTCTCTCTCTCTCTCTCCCTCTCTCCCTCTTTCTCTGTGAGTGTGTGTTTGAGAGAGAGAGAGAGAGAGAGAGAGATTCAAATAAAGGAGTCAAATGTGTGTTAGCTGTAGTTCATCATTTATCTAAGTCACAAACAGACAGATGAGAACAAAAGTATTAATATTTGTAACTCTAAAATAAAATCTGATTTTTTATATAGCTCTGGTGTTCATTCATCAAAAAAAGACTTTACTGTCAAGCATCAGCATCTCATACTCATTCACCAAGTCCCATACACAGCACACGCAATAAAACAAAATATTCAGTAATCCTGTGTGGGGCCGGTGGCGTAGTGGTTAGGGTGCTGCACTCGTGATCGGGAGGTTATGTGTTCAAATCCCAGTTAGACCCCCACTGTGCTAAGACCCCCGAGCAAGGTCTTAACCACAAGTGTGTCTCTCTCACCCAGCAGGATAAATGGGTACCAGTAAAAATATACTGGGAAGGTAACCTGCGATGGACTAGCTTCCCATCCAGGAGGAGTTCAACTCCTGGTAACTTCACGCTATGGAAACCAGGGATGAGTACCGGTCAGATGAGCCACTAGGTGTGGGTGTAAAAACCAGTGTTTAATGCGGCCTAAAAAAAAAAAAACCCAGTTTCTTTTTTATCCATAGATTACTCCTCTTTATCAATAATTACATTATAGATTATTCCAGCGTTACAGCTCAAGAGCCCTGACAACCTTGTGATTTGTGCTGTTGATAAATCTCTGCATATGGATGCATGTATCTCTGCCTGTATGGTTCCACACACCGAACTTTTTTAATGATCTACCTCAATTGAAACACCACTTTTCTGGTTTGTTCATGTGTACCGCTAACCTTTTTAACTTCATATTTGATAGCAAGTTTGATGCGGCTGAGGCAGGGACGCTGGTGCTCTGGGGGTGGCTTCTGGTCCACGTCACCATTCAGAATAGCCTCCACTTCCTCCGTATCCCGACACAGGTCCAGCACCCCCACCACAAAGTCCTTACACTGCATGGACAGCTTACGGTACTCATTCTGTAGAACAAAATAAAAACATTTGTTGTTTCATTTTACTGACAGCGATGAGGACGGTGGAAGCGATTTAACAGATCCCAGTAGAGTGAAAGCAGGCTAACTGACATGCTAAAACCCCCTCAGCCGCTCTTTATAAATCAGCATTTAGTTTCAAGTTAAAGCTATTTTGTTTCATTTAACTCCATCCTGACCTTGGTCTTGATACACGAATTCAAGCACAAAATTATGATACGATTTCAATGCTTTCACTATACACTTCTTAAAAGAAAAAGGAACTGCACAGGCCTGATATAATCCATCTCCTTGGTAGTCTTGAGAGAACAACCAAGCTGTGGCATGTTTATAATATACTGCTACATTCTGCGGCAGCAGTGAGTTGAACAAAAGGTGAAAAAGTTTCCTGAGTGCCTTGTTACAAAAGCTCACCCATCTCATTACGGTTCTCTGCACATTCTTTTTCTATGAAATATCCCATAATGAGCTTTGAGAGTCATTACATTTCTTTCGCTTATCTATACAACACACAAAGAGCAACGACACAAGCCTGACTGATGACCGGCATAGAAAACAAATTCATACAGTGAGTGAGTGAGTGTGTGTGTGTGTGTGTGTGTGTGTGTGGGTGTGTGTGTGTGTGTGTGTGAGAAAGAGAGAGAGAGAGAGAGAGAGAGAGAGAGAGAGAGAGAGAGAGAGAGAGCGCACTTTGTCCTTGACTTGGAATGAACTTCTCTCTAGAAATCAAGTCTTAAGAGTCTGGAAAGAATATTATGTACTCAGGCTGCATGAATTATGCATTTATAGTA
>CM045742.1:31640000-31792500 GCA_024760905.1 Plotosus lineatus | reverse complement strand
TCCAAAAACATGCACGGTAGGTTCATTGATGTTCCAAATCTCCCCTAGGTGTGAATAGCTGTGTGAGTGTTGGCCCTGCGATGGCACCCTGCCCTCGCCTGGAGTCAGCGGAGATGTGCGCCAGCCTCCCTGCAGCCTCCCTAACCCTAATTAGGATTAAGCACTTCAGAAAATAAATAAATGAATGAATGAATAAAGCTGTGGTATTGGGGGCAGCCATGATGGCCTGATGGTTAGAGAAGCAGCTTTGGCACTGAAAGGTTGCTGGTTCAATTCCCAAAACAGTGGGAAAATGTTCAGTGGTAGGGAGTGAGATGAAACCTCCCTTCCTCTACCACCTGAGCCTGAAGTACCCTTGAGCAAGGCACCTAGCCCCCCCCCCCCCCCCCAACTGCTCTCAGTGTGCCCACACTGTGTGTTCACTTTAAATGCAGAGGCAATAAGTGTGGATGCAAGATTATTACTTTATAGCAAAATAATACAATGTACATCAGTGTATGTGTGAAATTTTTTTTTTACTAAAATGTATAATAAGAAAATCATTGTGTTACTGTATAAAGATAAGCCAGCAGCTGGTTAATATGTTTATATTGTTGTGTTATGTATACTCCTGTCTATTCATACTCCTCAATCTTTAGTCTCTCTCACTTTAACAAAAAGGTTTTTGTCTTTTTCAGCAGTGTCATTGAGTAGAGAGTGATGGATTATATGGTATGAAAATGTCACACTCCTGAGCGATGAGCCTGTCATACATTACTGTCATGTGTATGAATATATTAGCCTCATTTTCCCTCCTTTTAAAACCACATCATCTCGCTCACTTACAACTCTTAATACATGGTCACACTATAGTAGACACGACATCTACACTCGGCTGAGATAACATGTCTGCATTCAAAATTATTGAGTATAGGGTGGTTCAGGGTGGTATAGTGGCGTAGTGGTTGGCACAATTACCTCACAGCAAAAAAGGTCTCGGGTGTGATTTCCGGGCTCGGATGCTTCCGTGTGGAGTTCGCAAGTACTCCCTGTGCTTGATTGGCTTTAATTTGGCGTCCTTCCACAGTCCAAAAACATGCATATTAAGCCAATTCGATGGTCCAAATTGCCCCTAGGGATGAGTGTGAATGGTTGTATGCCTATTGGGTCTGCAATAGTCTGGCGAGCTATCCAGGGTGTAGTACCCTGCCGTCGCACAGAGCCAGCTTAGATAGTCACCTGCCTCCCTACAACCCCAATTATGATTAAGCATCTTATAGCATGAACAAATTAACACATCAGTTTTAAATGTCACTTGAATAAAAACTCCTATACCAACCAAATGAATGCTTCAGTACGTTCAAGTGTATATTTTTTTACACTGTTCCGAAGAACCCGGTGTATCTTCTACATCTTTTATATGTACCGTTGATATATTTTTAATGGTCATACCATTCCTGTCAGCTAGTTCATAATGAGCCTTTGCTTATATTTTATACCTGGAAAGAGAGAGAGAGAGAGAGAGAGAGAGAGAGAGAGAGAGGAAAAATCCTTGAGATGAGGAGAGTCTGAGATAGTAAAAGAGTAAACAAAATTTATTTTAATTTAATGCATAATCAAGATTTGCACACAATGTTGTCATGATAAACCAATCAGCAGAAGTATAAAGCACATGGACGAATGGAAGGACATCTACAGTTGCCAGATTGAATCGATATTTCAAGCAAGCCAATCGTAATTTAAAAGTCATTTAACTACAGTGCATTTTCAAAAGTAGCAAAATAAATAATGTACATAAAGTTATTTCTTTCCTGATGAGCTGAACTGAGAACAGTCTGTGCTTGTTTAAAATGTACTTGGAATCTCGTTGGCATGCTCATCAGTAACACAGTTTTTAATGATGCAGCACCTCAGGTTCAGTCCTTAGAAATGGATAAGCAGGCAGATGTAGCTAGAACATGACCTGCACACATTTTAAAAAGGCAAATAAAAGCTATTTATGAAACTGTAGCATTTGCACAGATCATTAAGAGAAATATAATTTTGTTATCAACACACCACAGCACACCGAGTTCATATTCTTACTTGTTCATACCAGTCACAATTATTCTGAATACAAGTTTTAACCTGCTACGAACACCATCGTACAGTGCAAAAAAAAAAAAAAAAAAAAAAAAAAAAAAGTTTTACGGTAAAATACTGTGGTTGCCAGAACATCATTAAAATTATGGTGAGATATTTTTTACAATTATCGTAAATTAGTATTGGTATTGCTCATTCTACACTTAAGAATGGTATTTGAGTTCCCATTTACTAGAATAAACATTTTTATCATTGTCAAATACCTTATTTAGTCTTAATCAAATCAAAATACAGTGATACCTCTGCTCACGAACATAATTGGTTCCCGGAAAGTGTGTGTGAGGCGAAAAGTTCGTCTTCCGTACATTTATTTCCCATAAGAAACAATTAAAATGAGAATAATCCGTTCCCAGGTCCCCATAAAACATAATTTTCTACTAAATAAGCCTTAAAACTACACAAAAATATACCTTATTTTATGTATAATAAATGTCTATTGTATTGTAATTAAAGAAATAAACTGTACTGTATAATAAAGTGGTTTTATTTACCTTTGTGATGGTAGTTGATGGCTTGATGGAATGGAGTGGGAGGAGGAGGGAGGGAGGGACTTACTGTTTGGAAGGAGTGCTTGGAAACGCCTACTGTTTGGAAACACCCTTAGCCACACACGCACCCTTAATAGCTTCCTTGTTCTTAAGGATGGGAGCAATGGTAGACTTAGCGTACTGGTACTGGGACGCTGAGTCACACAAACGCACACCTCGTTCGTGGTTTTCAATGATCTCCGCCTGTGGTGGGGTCTTTTTCGGTCCCATAATAGCAAAAGTACACTCAATATGGTCCAAAATGTCTAGCAAACACAAACCACTTCCGCACTCAAAGAAAGGGGGTGACGAACTGTGACGCCATGAGCGTGCGTCAGCTTCTCGTGACCGCCACCGTGGCGCTGTTCGACCGCGTGGTTTGATTCGTCCGCCGAAAACTAGTTCGTCAGCAGAGACTATATGCTCGCAAATTTAATGTTCTTGAGGCGAAAAGTTCGTGAGCTTAAGCGTTCGTCAGCGGAGGTTTTACTGTACTATATAAACAAAGACTGCAATATATTATTGTAAAATTCTCCAGCAGTATGCACAGTTAACAATCAGAGACTGTAGTACATTTACAGCGTTTGACAGACGCTCTTATCCAGATTGAGTTTTAAGGGCCCAACAGTGTTGGGAGAGTGTAGAGTTGCTCAAAGGCCCAACAGTGGTGGCACGGGGCTGAACCACTGTTTTTTTGATCGGTAGCATGTCATATTAACTAATAAGGTACCATATCACCCCTTAAAGGGTACCTGTACCCAAAATTGACATAATTTATAATAATGACATTATTTTACAAAAAATATATACACTTTCCCTTATTATTAACTTTTAAACATCGCGTGATGTCGGTAGTTTATTTATAAGTCCACATTTCCTTTTCTTGTGTGTGACATTCCTTGCTCACGAAGGTTCAGCGAGCGGACATGTTGGTTTTTTTTCACCGGGGTCAAAGGTCATTGTGACGTAACATCGTTGACAGTCATACAGCCAATTGCAGAATGTCAGTATATTTTCCTCAAGTAATTCATGTTGTTTACAACAATAGCACTCCTGATCGGTTTTTTGAGGCACGCATTTTCCACAAGAGCACCAAATATTTGCTGGTTGTTTGCCACGATTTTCCCGTGTAAGAGCTTCCGCTGACTCACCAATATCGTCCTCCGAGTCATCATTTTCCTGGTCCGATTTCACTAAATGTGGATAGTCTTTCTTCAGTGCTTCATATAAATAACCTTCTGCTCCTTCTACGAAATTGTCTTCGTCCATGGTTTAAAAAAAACTACTATAATGTCTGTTTTTTCCAATTTTCCGTGAGCTTGTGTTGTTCTGTCAGGTATACGTATAGCCATAGGTTTACATTGCAATCTCGCAGTTCCGGTGGAGGCTTTGTCAACGATGTGACGTCACAGGAAATGCGACGCTGCAAAACTCCTGTGTGCTAAAGCTTGACATTAGTGAAGCCCTTAAATTGCTTAAAGCTGCTTTGTGAGAGAATATAATAAACGCCTTACAGGTGTTTTGTCACTAGCTATACACAATACATCAAATTAGGTATATGAGCGCTTTCACTACAGGTACCCTTTAATATGTGTGACGTATTTACAAGAAAGTAATAAAAACGTTGGAAACGTTGCAATATTGGCCACTCAGAATCATAAGGTATATTTCCGTTATACCCACAAGTACATGTACATTTAAAAGTTATAAACTGTATTTCTTTGGTAGAATAAAAAGCAAAAATTGCAGTATTGTCTACTCAGAAAGATCACAGCACATTTCCATTATTGCTACAACAATATGTGCCATCTTTTTCGGACCATAACGCGCACCGGGTAATAAGACGCAACACCAATGAATGGTCTTTGAATGGCCTCTGTCCACACACAAGGCGCACCGGATTATAAGCTGCATTAAGCAAAACAAAAGTCAGCCAAGTCAAACTTGATTTAACTCCTTCACAATAATTCATCATTATTCAGTTGTAACACATAACATATAAAATAGTACACTTCACAAAAACTCTCAACATTGTTCAGCTGTAATAATATAAACCAATAAACTCACTTTCAGTTCATTCCTCTTCCACAAATCCATCAAATTCTTCATCTTCATTGTCGGAGTTTAACAGTTGTGCGAATTGGACATAAAGCCTGGCTCCCTCTATTGTTTTTTGTTATATTATAATATTTTATTTTCTATTATTCCCTCGTGCAGATCAATAGAGAGGAAGATTAAATGTCTTCCGGGTCACGACCTAAAATTCTCTCAGACACGCCCCTTAAAGCGATGGTGCATTCACAGTAACAAACATGGGTGTTCATTACAGAATGGAGGTCATTACTTTTAAGGAGCTGTATCAGTGTAACTTTAAATTCAAGAAGGTTAATCTGAGATCTCATGAGGAGAGATGTAGCAGTGCTTTATCCCGGTGATGAACGCGAGACTCTCATTAAGCCTGCTGAGCATCCTGAGACGCAGAAGCATCCTCATAAACCAGATGGTCGGTAGAGACAGAGATTAGGTGGGAAACCCAGTCACGTATTACTCAACGGGTCACCTGACTATGATAGCAGTAATGCCGGTATTTGGACATAAAGCCCGGATCCCTCTAATGTACGACCTGTTGACACCAATATCTACCGGGTGGAGCTCATTGGTGAATCCACTGGAATGACAGTGAACTCTGAATTAGGTTGCTTCACTTGGGATTTTGACGATATCAGTGAGATGGAGTTGTGTGGCTTCATCTACATAAGGCGCACAATCAATTTTTTTTTTAAATTAAAAGCTTTTAAGTGCTCCTTATGGTCCGAAAAATACGGCACATTCATCAGTTACAAACTATTGTTTGCAAGAATTAAATGTGAAAATTACGGTATGTTGTGCTAGAAAAATTACAGTACATAGAAAAAAAAAGCCATCTTTATCTGTTACACAATCACCCACGAATTTGAATTATGATTATCAGGCTCAATAACTATTAACTGTGTCCACTTATCTTTATGGATCTTCGCCCACTCTGGTTTAATATCAATTGTATCAATAGTATAGCTGCTCATTTTTGTTCAGCATTCTAGGAATAAATTACCTACATAGAGAGCACTATGCAAACATCATACATCACCACTTCAATAACATCTACTTCATATTTGAGACCGTCAGACACAACCTCTTCTACATATTAAAAAGTAATTGCATTTTACAAAATCGTACAAATAAGATACATCCCTATAAGTCAAGAACTCTCCAAGCAATGGTGCTTAGGATAATAAGACCGCTTCAGAGAAATACACGCAAACCATGGTTGTTTTTGGTTTAATCATAGGGATGTAATTACTGAAGCAGGGTATATCATCTGCATATGAAGCACAACTATGGGCTACACTTCCTACAGCAAACAGCACCTTAATCAACAAGGCTGTTGTGTTATTGCATCCGAGGCTTCCTGAGAATTTACATCACCGATAAAACAGCTTTGCCAGTGAGTTAAATGCAAGACTGTGAAGTGATTTTTAAATAAAACATAAGGTACTACAACCAGTATAACAGCAGTTTAATAAAAGTACTAAATATTTCGTTGAAAGGATCCAGATTTAGTCTCTTAGTTTCTATTTTTTTTTTTTTTTTTTTTTTTTTTTTTATGGACAGTAAAATATATCCAGTCTTGAGGGGCTGCCCGAGTATGATAATTATACACTTGTGAGATAAGCTGGTGCAATTATTTCAGGAAAAGGAAGCAAGAACAGATGGGTTAAATTATTTAAAAACATAAAAAGCAGCAACGAAGAAATACTTTGTGGTAACAGTAAGCAAATTGTCACAAAATAAATAAACACACAGTTTCCCTTATATCATTCTACAAGAATTGTTCAAAAAGATTTCATAGAATAGCATCTCTTCACTGAATCAGAGCGGACAGCAGAATCATTATGTGTTACGAGATTTATCTGAGCAACATGTGGCTGGCAAAGCAGTTCAGCAGGATAAGTTTCTACAGAAGAGCATCTATTATTTGTTTCCAAGTAAAGATTAGATTATGAAATTTCGAACAAAGTAAATCTGAAGGTATGTATACACATATACTACCCTTGCTACTTCGCGCTTCAATCCATGCAGTTTCAGTGCATCATGTTTTTTTTTTTAAAAATTCATCAAATTTAAAAAATAAGGAAATTAAGGAAGAATAGGGGAAAAAAGTTAAGTAAAATGCTGCAAAACAAGGCCAGTTATGCACAAAAAACCCAAAACAAACGAAAACAAAAAAACAACCCAAACCCCCCCCTCATGAAAACGACTTACATTTTTATGTGAAAAACGCATTTGAGTGCATGCGTGCGCATCTGTATGTATGTGTTTATATTTTATTTACATCTTATGCATTATTTTTGAACGTTAATTGTTATAAGCATTTGTCTGTCTGTCTTCCTTTCGGCTTTTTCCCTTTTACTTGGGAGTCGCCACAGCGAATCATCTGATTCGCACGTTTGATTTGGCAGAGATTTTTACGTCGGATGCCCTTCCTGTCACAACCCTTTTTAGCAAGGGACAGAAACATGCTGACGACTTTGCAGCTACTCTTTACGAAAGTCAGCAATGGTTCTTTTACATGCCTCACACCATAGACAGTGAGAGACATGGCCCGCCTTTGATAACCCACTTAGCTGCACTGGGGGGGTTTGGGGCAGTGACAACCTTGTGGAGAGTGGGACTCGAACCCCCAACCTTTGGATCAGCGATCCAGTGCCCTATACCACTAGACCACCACTGCCCCTCTGTTATAAGCATTTATAGCATTGGCTATGTATTTATTGATATTATATACACACGTACGTATGTGTGAGTCAGGGGGGTTGATCCTACTTTGCGGAATTTGACAGCCGCGAGGAGGATCTCAGTCCCAATTAACCGCAGCAAGTGAGGGATCCCTGTATATGCACACACATACTGTACAGGGATTCCTCAATTTCCGCAGTTAATTGGGACCGAGATCCCCACGTGACCATTGAAATCCGCGAAGTAAGATCAACCCCCCTGCCCCCCGACTGACGTATACGTACATGTATATGTGAATATGTTAATAAATATATATTCAATGTTATAAATGCTTATAATAACAATTAAACATTAAAAAAATACCATAAGATGTAAATACAGTGATACCTCTGCTCACGAACATAATTGGTTCCCAGAAAGTGTGTGTAAGGCGAAAAGTTCGTCTTCCGAACATTTATTTCCCATAAGAAACCATTAAGATGAGAATAATCCGTTCCCAGGTCCCCATAAAACATAATTTTCTACTAAATAAGCCTTAAAACTACACAAAAATATACCTTATTTTATGTATAATAAATGTGCTATTGTATTGTAATTAAAGAAATAAACTGTATTGTATAATAAAGTCGTTTTATTTACCTTTGTGATGGTAGTTGATGGCTTGATGGAATGGAGTGGGAGGAGGAGGGAGGGAGGGACTTACTGTTTGGAAGGAGTGTTTGGAAACGCCTACTGTTTGGAAACACCCTTAGCCACACACGCACCCTTAATAGCTTCCTTGTTCTTAAGGATGGGAGCAATGGTAGACTTAGCGTACTGGTACTGGGACGCTGAGTCACACAAACGCACACCTCGTTCGTGGTTTTCAATGATCTCCGCCTGTGGTGGGTCTTTTTCGGTCCCATAATAGCAAAAGTACACTCAATATGGTCCAAAATGTCTATCAAACACAAACCACTTCCGCACTCAAAGAAAGGGGGTGACGAACTGTGATGCCATGTGCGTGCGTCAGCTTCTCGTGGCCGCCACCGTGGCGCTGTTCGACCGCGTGGTTTGATTCGTCTGCCGAAAACTAGTTCGTCAGCAGGGACGATATGCTCGCAAATTTAATGTTCTTGAGGCGAAAAGTTTGTGAGCTTAAGCGTTCGTCAGCGGAGGTTTTACTGTAAAATATAAATACAGACGCTGTCAAACTTACCAACATTCGGTTTGCAAACATCTGGAGATACCAACATGTCCAAGGTCGAAAGTGAAAGTGAAATGAAATTGAAGAACAAGTAGAAATAAAAATGGAATAAAATCTACAGAAAGATAGATCATAAATATAAGTATGAAATATGATTAAACATTATCCCGTGGTACACTTAATACTAGGCTCTGTTAGAGGGGGACGTGGCTGACACGGTCCGGGAAGAGAAGCAGAACAATACATTTCTGAACTCGTCCCAA
The DNA here is from genome assembly GCA_024760905.1 of Plotosus lineatus. NCBI lineage: Eukaryota > Metazoa > Chordata > Actinopteri > Siluriformes > Plotosidae > Plotosus > Plotosus lineatus. The sequence goes on along the minus strand of CM045742.1, from coordinate 31,783,627 downwards.
AACTTTCAAAGAAGAAACAAATTGATTCCAGTATTATAATGAACCGGATAAGAGTGAAACTTTCTGTAAATCTGATCAGATCCGCTGTGCTGTGCTTGAGAGGAACCAGGAGTTTAAACACGGGATATAGATTATGGGGAGAGAGAGAGAGATCGTATACAGTACAAACTCGTATAGATTACTTATACAAGGTTTAAACACAAGTTCCCCTCTAAAGAATGCCCTGTAACGACTTATAAACAAATTCATCCAAGAACGGCCGTCCTGAACCTAACTTATTAGTAAGCTGGGGAGCGTCTGTACACACACAGACAGATGGTATTGCATGAGAAGAAGACGGCACACATACATACACGTGCGCATGCGAGCAGAAGTAGCGATGGATCCCTGTATACACACATACACACAAACAAGTCATGTGAAAAAATTATAACACCCCACCAAATAGTCAACTCTCTATTGAGAAATGTTCCCATCAAATCTTCATTTTATTTAGTGATCGAAAAAAAAAAAATCGATTTAATTCTAATTAAACATCATAAATTACTATATTTTTACTCATCAAACAAAAGATATGAATAAACCATGCATATCTCCGTGGAGAAAAAATTACGACACCCTACCCCTAATATTTAATGTTACCCCCTTTGGCTGAATTACCTTCACTGAGCTGGTTCTTGCAGCCATCTACATCTCTGACATTGAGCTGAAGAAAGGTTGCCCCAGACCTCACTGCAGAATTCTTTCAGCTGTGAGATTTTTCAGGGGTTTCTTGCATGCACAGCCCATTTCAAGTCACCCCACAGCATCTCGATTGAATTAAGCCCTGGGCTGTGACTGGGCCGTTCCAGGACGCTTCACTTTTCGCCAGTCCTTGGTGGATTTACTGGTATTCTTTTTTGATTATTGTCATGTTGCAGAGTCTAATCCCACTTCAGTTGTCAATTTTTTTACAGATGGTTTGACATGCTCATCAAAACTCCCTCTGATACACAGGAGAATTCATGGGTGATTATAAGATGGTGAGTTGACCAGGTCCTGCTGTAGCAAGGAATCCCAAACCATGACACTTCCACCTCCATGCGGTCCCACCTGAGCATGGTGACAGTTTTTTGAATGTCCTCCACTTGTAAACAATTTTCTGGATGGTCGAATAGCTGAGGTCAAATTCTTTTGATATCTTTTTAAATTGCTTACCAGACTCATAAGCAGCCACAGTTTTCTTCCTGAGGGCCACAGACAGCTCTTTGGATCTCACCATGGTGCTCAGTCTCACAAAAACAGACAGGGGCACCCAACTAAATGTCCGAGTTTTAAATAGAGCGAGACATCTTCAAAATGCTGGGTAACGGTGTTCTGATCCTGTGCATCTGATCTGATACAGCTGTTTGTGATTATAGACATTTTAGTGGGAAAATATGTGGGGGTGTCCTATTTCCCCCCTCTATTAAAATACGTACTGTTATTCATGTCCTTTGTTTGGTGAGTAAAAATGTTACTTTACATTGTTTAATTACAATTAAATCTCTTTCTTTCCAGAAATAAATAAAAACAAGATATGACATTCTTATGTGAGATAAAGATTTGACCATTTAATGGAATTCTATACTTTTTTTTCACATGACTGCACACACATACACACACACACACACACACACACACACACACACACACACACACACACGTATTATTATTATTGAAAATGCCAATCTAAAAGTTAGACCAGAAATTATGTTACAAAAGCAGCTTTAAATAAGTTTAGATGTTTATGTACATTTATATCCTTGATGGCAAATTGACAAAATGCATCATGTTTCATCAAAAATTGTATTTGTTTCATTACGACAACAACCAAGAGTAATAATTTTAAATTTCCTATAATAACTTTGCTATTTATAAATGGGGCAGTGGTGGCCTGGTGGTAAAGTGCTAGATTACCAATCCCAAGGTGTGGGTTCAAGCACCAATGTCGACCCCCCAAGGCATCTAACTGGGTTATCAAAGGCCAGTGTCAGCCTATAAACTACTATCTATCCATCTATCTATCTATCTATCTAGTGCCTGAGTCGTAGGACGACCAATGGCGACCCGCCATGAAGGTTATCATCTTCATGGAGGTTTTCTTGGCAGGATTAGTGCAGTGGTTTGCCAATGACTTCTGCACGATGCGAACCTACGGGCAATTTAGAACGGCCAATTAACCTCCTGTGCATGTCTTTGGATTGTCGGATGAAACCGGAGCACCCGGAGGAAACCCACGCAAGCACGGGGAGAACATGCAAACTCCACATACAAACGCCCAGGCCGGGAATCAAACCCAGGTCTTCTTGCTGTGAGATGGACATGCTAACCACTACGCCACCCATAAGATACTATAGATTAGCTTATTAAAAAAAATATATATATATATATATATATGCATAGTAGTACAGTATGTATAGTACAGTAGTGGTTAGGGTGCCAGGCTCATGATCAGGAGATTGTGTTCTCGAAACCCAGTTAGACCCCCACTGTGCTAAGACCCCTGGGCAAGGTCTTAACCCAATAGTTCTCAAATAGTGGGGCGCACATACTCACACATAAATAAATATACATACGCACATAAATCATAAATACACACACACACACACACACACACACACACACACACACACACACACGATAATATAGCTGGTTTCTTATAACACTTATGCACATTTGTGAAGGCTGAAGTCAGGTTTAAATGAAAGTGGTAGAGTGAGACGTTTACAGCCTGAAAAGTTCATAGTAATCCATTTTACCATTAGGATGAGAGCTTTGATACCAAGGAGAACCAAGAGTTGCAACACTGGGGGTAGGTGAATGTAGACCGCAGGGAAGGCTGTGTTCAAAAATAAATCCCATTTCGATAAATTTAACCATTGCATTATGGTCCAATAATGAACTTTTCAACCCATCATCTCTTTTCTTACGTCACTCTAAATTCTTGTTAAATCTAGTTGTAACGTGTGTGTGTGTGTGTGTGTAAGCTAAATGCTAACACTGCCACAAAGTGAAACCTCAGCAGGCTATCTACTACGATGATATCAAGTCTATAACCTCTATCACTGCAGATTTTTCTGTCTAAACAATTCAGCTGCAAACTAGACCAACTGATTGATTACTCAACTTAATAATCACGATCCATTTTTATTCATCACATTTGAAACCGTCATAGATTTGTTCTGTAATTTAGCGTTACACAACAAAGCTTGTCTGGCAGAATGTTCAGTATGGGTATATTTTGTGAAATAAATTATTGGGATAAGCCAATGACAGACTTTACAATTAAAGCAGAGATTACACAATGAGCCAAAGGATGAGGGTTGTTCACTTTGAGAGTTTTGTAGATAGACTCTTTTAATATGATATATGTTATGTTCATGTTACAGTTCATTCATTCCCTGAACCGTTAATCCTAATTAGGGTCGCGAGGAGGCTGGCACCAATCTTAGCAGACTCCGGGCGAGGGTAGGGATACACCCTGGACAGCTCACATGGGAAACACTCACACAATCATTCATATTCACACGTACGGGAGATTTGGAACAGCCAATTAGCCTATTATGCATGTTTTTGGACTGTGGGAGGAAGCCGAAGCACGGGGAGAACATGCAAGCTCCATGCAGAAATGCCTGAGCTGGGAATCAAACCCAGGCCGGCCTTCTTGCTGTGAGACAGATGTGCTAACCACTACACCACTGTGCTGCCCTCATGTTACAGGTTTTTTGTAATAAAAAACTGCACAGTAAGCCCAGAGTAAATACAGTAAAACCTCCGCTGACGAACGCTTAAGCTCACGAACTTTTCGCCTCAAGAACATTAAATTCACGAGCATATAGTCTCTGCTGACGAACTAGTTTTCGGCGGACGAATCAAACCACGCGGTCGAACAGCGCCACGGTGGCGGCCACGAGAAGCTGACGCACGCTCACGGCGTCCCAGTTCGTCACCCCCTTTCTTTGAGTGCGGACGTGGTTTGTGTTTGATAGACATTTTGGACCATAGTGAGTGTACTTTTGCTATTATGGGACCGAAAAAGACCCCACCACAGGCGGAGATCATTGAAAAACACGAACGAGGTGTGCTTTTGTGTGACTCAGCGTCCCAGTACCAGTACGCTAAGTCTACCATTGCTCCCATCCTTAAGAACAAGGAAGCTATTAAGGGTGCGTGTGTGGCTAAGGGTGTTTCCAAACAGTAGGCGTTTCCAAACTCTCCTTCCAAACAGTAAGTCCCTCCCTCCCTCCTCCTCCATTCCATTCCATCAAGCCATCAACTACCATCACAAAGGTAAATAAAACCACTTTATTATACAGTACAGTTTATTTCTTTAATTACAATACAATAGACATTTATTATACATAAAATAAGGTATATTTTTGTGTAGTTTTAAGGCTTATTTAGTAGAAAATTATGTCTTATGGGGACCTGGGAACGGATTATTCTCATTTTAATGGTTTCTTATGGGAAATAAATGTTCGGAAGACGAACTTTTCGCCTTACACACACTTTCTGGGAACCAATTTTGTTCGTGAGCAGAGGGATCACTGTATTTGGCTTTTCATGAAAATTATTGCTCCTAATACTAATTAATAATAGATTGCAGATAATTTTTCAACATTATTCACCACAAATCGTTACATGCCTTAAAATACGTCTTAAGTAGGTTACAGTACATCCTTATGTTATCCTAAAAAAGCCAATTTGTTGCTGTTGTAATGTTTTTTTTTATAGAACAACCCACTGGTGAAAGACGTTTTTATCCTTGAACCCTGTAATTAACCCCAATACCCAAAAAAAAATCCTTTTTAAATCCATATCCCTTGATCCATTTATGCATGGCTGTGCAGTAGTAAATACATCGTTAACATTTCCTTGACCCTGTAATAGATTTGACAAGTTTCTTACTACTGTCCTCCAACTTAATGTTTAGCTTCTATTTGCTTTTCCCTCCCTCAAGGACACCTTTCTTTCACTCAGTGTTATTATGTTTACCCACCATATCATTACTTTCTCTACTCCACTGTTCTGAGCCAGAACTGAACCAAATGAATACTTGTTTAGGCTTTGAACCATGACAGCAGTGTAGTAAAAACAACAATAGAAGACCTTGCCTACCGGATAGCACCTTAGGCTGAATACCTGAAAATGTCTCCTGCTCCCACATTACTGAAAGCCATTAATGGAACATCAGTGCTTTTAACAGCAATGAAACCTACAGAGGTACCAAATGGATTTCTGTTTCCACTAACTGTACCTTTGGGTGGATAACTGCAGTCTGGGAACAGCAAGTACCAAGATCCAATTATTTAGAAACTCTTTTCACCCAAAGGTTTCATATAGGAGCTGCTGAGTGCTGGCGAAATATGAGGGACTGCTAACAGGGTGTTATAAGTGATTGTCTACGAATATCAGCAATGGACTCATTAATCAGGACTGGGCATGTCCAAGAATTTCCAAGACCATCTCACATCAATTTTTCAAGTAGTCCCGAAAAACAACATAAAACAAAAAAAAACTTGCAATCTTGGAGTATCTTCACTGCACTTCCATCGTTTTACATTTATGCTTCCATGGATATTTGGCTATTATTTCAAATGAGAACTGAGGTAAACATCCTGGGATATAAACTGTCCTGGGATATAGCTTGCATTTCAAAATGGAGCGTCAGATCATTATTCATATGAATGAAGCAACATTAACCTGTAATCCTTTTGTATGTTTTTAACTGGACGCTCAGTTGGTGCAGATCAACACCATAAAAAAACCACGAGAATGCCTTCGATTGTGTAGGAACAGACTACAAATGTACTGGACAATTCTTTTCAAGACTGAGTTAATATTTCCCTAGAGAAGAGCCCGAGGTTCTCCAGGTCTCAGCTGGGTTGTCCATCAATAACTTGGAATTAGAGTACCGACTGATAGTGGGATATTGATTTGTGGCTTTTTGAATATTGACTTGTGAAATGTCTGGCATTTTTTTAATTATTCAGAACTGATCACTTTGCCTATAAATCAAAAGGACTGCTTTTGTTGGGGTGGCACGGTGGCGTAGTGGTTAGCATGTCTACCTCACAGCAAGAAGGTTCGATTCCCATCTTCGGCATGTTCTCCTGGTGTTTGTGTTGGTTTACTCCGGGTACTCCGGTTTTCCCCAGCAATCCAAAAAACATGCACAGTGGGTTATACGACTCTTCCAAATCTCCCATAGATGCGAGTATGAATGGCTATGTGACTGTTGGCCCTGTACTGGCCTGGCGAGCTGTCCAGGGTGTACCCTGCCCTTACCCAGAGTTGGCAGGAAGGCTGGCGAACATCTCAGCTGACTCTGGGTAAGGATATGGTACACCCTGGCCATCACAGGGCCAACAAACACTCTCACAAACTTTCATAGTTGCATTCACATTTCGGGACCATTTGGAACAGCCAGTTAACCTACTGTGCATGTTTTTGGAATGTGGGAGGAAACCAGAGTACCCGGAGGAAACCTATGCAATAAATATGCAAACTCCACCCAGCAAATACTGGGAATTGAACACCAGGACCTTCTCGCTGTGAAGTGGATGTGTCAACCATTATGTTACAACATGTGATAACACCCCATCATGTTAACATAAATGACCATAAAAGGAACAATACTGTGCAATTGTTTTCTGTGGGTTTTCTAGAGGGTGCTGAACCAATGCAACTGGTTCCAATGCAAAACCATTTCCCCCCAAAAGTAACATGAACTTGTTGGGCCAGTTTGTCCAGGCCAAGTGCCAGTGTTATGCAGCCACATTTTGCTAACTCAGCTTTCCTGTCATCAGTTGGTATAGAAACACAAAAGCAATGTTTTATGTGATTTCTACACTTGTTGTTTGTACTCTAAGCACTGGTTGATAATCAAACTGGTGTCTAATGCACAGGATCATTTGCCAGTCCATCGCAGGCCAGTCAATAGGACAATCAACAGGTTCAAGTCAATACTAGGGCTGGAACAACTAATGAAGATGACACGTCACTGTACAAGCCCAGTAATCGTATTAATGTGGCAGCACTCACACATACTTGACAAGGGGCAAGGACTGACATTGCCTGACGGAATCACACAGGTACCTTTTAAATAGTTCCTAAATCTATATTGATGTGAGAATTTCAACCTTTCAGATTTATAACTTTCACGGAAAATGTGATTTGATAAATAGCCTACTGACACAACAATTAATCTTCCCACCTTAAAGATTGGCTTAAATTCTGTGTGGAATTTCTGTGCAAGTAATCCATCAAAGGTTTGGGTTTTTTTTTCTGGGTTCCCCGGTTTCCTCCCAGCCTCCTACATCATGCTTTAAATTTGCTTTCCTTGGTGAATGAATTTGATGTATTGCTGTCAAAATTATTTAGCACATTAATGAGCCAATTAATCCAAAATTATTAAACTTTTTTTTTCATGGAGTCAACTCAACTGACTTGGCCCTGGACATTTTTATTAAATGATTAATTAATTTATTGAGTGATTGATATTTAATCTGACTTGGTTGTATTTTTAACTAATACATAAAGTTCCCAATGTTCTAATATTTTTAACAGTGAAGCAGGATTCTTAAAAATCATCATGTAAAGATCACTGCAATTCCTTAAAAGTGATAGAATTCTCAGGATGTCACTTGGATTGCAGTGGTGGCTTAGTGAATAAGACGATGGGCTACTGATGCAAAGGTCAGCGGTTCAATCCTTACCATCATCACTGTTGGACCCTTGAGCAAGGTCCTTAACCCTCAATTGCTAAGTTGTGTTAAAAAAAGATAATTGTATGTTTGTCTGGATAAGAACGTCTGCGAAATGCTGTCAATGTAATTGTATGGAAAATGTTCATTAATGAGGTGGTCAATTGTCAACCATTTCAGCACGACAACAATGGAGGACACACCCAACATTAGGGATACATCTACCTGTACCAAACATGGATAGATGTGCTGTGATAAATACCATACTGGCAGTGTCTCAGATGATTGTGAGAGCTAATTTAGAGACTAGTACAATGGTACCTCGTCTAACGAGTGTCCCTTATAACGATTTTTCCATGATATGAGCTTCGAACCCACCAAAAATCTGCTCCATCCAATGAGCAAAAATTCACTTTTTTGAGCGACTATAAATAATGTTTACTGCACTTCATCTCGTTTGTTCAGTGCTTATTCCCTACACCATACTGCGGTTATGAGAGTGCCACTGCCAACTACTGGATTACACTTAATTGTAGTACTGTATGGCAAAAAAAAAAAAAACATGTTCCCCAGGGTCATACGCACTCACCAGTATCACACCATGCCCCGCAAGTGGGGGGCGCACCCCACTATTTGAGAAGCACTGGCCTTGCGGGAGCTCACCACGAGCCTTTCCTTGCTGGCATTTGTAGCATGCACACGCACAAAATTCTCATCCTCCTCTGTTACGCACCACCTCCTGCTTGCTCACGTGACATCATCGTCCCAGAGGACTTATTGTTTACTCTTGTTTTATTATTAATTATTCAGTTCATCGGTTCATTTTCTGTAACCGCTTAATCCTAATCATGATCACGGGGAGGCTGGCGCCTATCCCAGCCGAATAAGTGCGAGGGCAGAGTAAGCCCTGGACAGCTCGCCAGGCTATCGCAGGGAGGAAACATGCTGATGGCTATGTAGCTACTCTTGTCGAAAATCAGCAATGGTTCTTTTACAGCCTTTCAGCACAGGCAGTGAAAGACATGGCCGGCCTTTGATAACCCAGTTAGCTGCACTGGGGAAGACAGTGACAACCTGTGGAGAGCGGGGCTCAAACCCTCAACCTTAGGATCAGTGATCCAGCACTTTTACCAACAGGCCACCACTGCCCTTATTAATTATTATTAATGTTAATGTACATGTATTATGAAATATGTATTGTTTTTACATGTTTATCTTTTAGGTCAGATATATGTGTTAGTGGCAGGTTATATGAGTTTGGGAGGGGATTGGTACGGATTAATTGGTTTTCTGTTATTTCTTATTGCAATAATTGTTTCAATTAACTAACTTTTTGGCTTACGAGCTTTCCCTCGGAACGGATTAAATTCGTTAGCTGAGGTATCACTGTACATGTTACTTGGAAGTCAGCGGTATAAAGCGGTAGCTTTCAAACTAAGTTTGCTTTCTACATCAAATGTTTTCCCTGCCTGTCAGCTTTGTTTATCTCATCAGATTATTTCTAGGGTGTAAACTTATATCAACTGCTAAGTTTTCTGTTCAAATGGAATTTAATTTGACTAAAATTACATGAACTACAGATATATTTACCAAATACTGCTTTCCTTAAGACCGTGCGATGGCTTGACGAGCTGTCCATGGTGTATCCCTCCCATCCCCAAAGATGGATGTCAGTCTCCCTATGACCCTAACAAGGATTACTTCTTTTCCTTTTGGCTTTTTTCCATTTTTCAGGGGTCGCCACAGATTCGCACATTTGATTTGGAATAGGTTTTTACGTCGGATGCCCTTCCTGACACAACCCTTCAGCAAAGGACAGAAACACGCTGACAGCTATTCAGCTACTCTTTACGAAAGTCAGCAATGGTTCTTTTACATGAACCTCTCACCATAGACAGAGAGAGACATGGCTGGCCTTTGATAACCCAGTTAGCTGCACTGGGGAGACAGTGAAAACCTTGTGGAGAGTGGGACTCGAACCCCCAATCTTAGAGTCAGCGATCCAGCACCCTATACCATGAGGCCAACCCTAATAAGGATTACGCGGTCCAGAAAATGGAATGATTTTGACAACATCCAAGATGGAAGACTGATGACTGATGACCGACCTCTGCCAAAGATGTGCTTTCCATAACAGCAATGTGATAGTAACAAGGTGGGATGGTTTAATGGTTGGCCAACATCAAATTGCTACCTGGGATGTTAAGCTCATTGAAGACTGTCGGATCTGCTAAAAAAAAGATATGTAGATTATCTATCATTTGAATGAAGTATGCCAACTGCTCACCACCACAAAGGTTAATATTCTTATCTTTATTGTTCTTCTGCTTTAACTGCACTGTGGTATTTATTTTAGTGTGTTATGGTCTCTCACAAAAGAGTTGCACGTTAGAGATGGGCGTGGTTCTCACACGTGGGGTGGAGTGTTAAACAAATACTCCTGATTCCATTGAATAACAGGCTATAAAGACTAGTAGCGCTCTTCCCGGTGCTAGAAGACTGTCTCTCTTCCTTGTGATCTCTCTGGCTCTCAGCTCTGTGCTCCACCAGTTCCCGCTTTAGTTTGATTTCCGTGTTTCTCTGCATCTCTAAACAGTGACTACAATTTCCCCATGATCAAGTGCCTTCCCTATGCTTTAACAGCACTGTGGTTTTTATTTTAGTGTGTTATATTCTCTCACAAAAGAGTTGTGCGTTGAAATGCGCGTTGAAGAGGGGCGTGGCTTTCACACGTGGGGTGGAGTTCTAGTTTAATTTCCGTGTTTCTAGTGCTCTAGTACCTGTGCTCTTGTGCCTTCCCTGTGAACAATAAAGCGCACCTGTTTTCATAGATGAAATGGGGAAATCTTAGTCACTGTAATAAGAGATGCAGAGAAACATGGAAATCAAACTAAAGTGGGAACTGGTGGAGCACGGAAATGGGAGCCAGAGAGATCATGGGGAAGAGAGACAATCTTCTAGCACCGGGAAGAGCGCTGCTAATTTTTATAGCCCGTGATTAAATGGAATCAGGTGTGTTTGTTTATCACCCCACCCCGCGTGTGTCAGCCACGCCCCTCTCCAATGCACAACTCTTTTGTAAGAGACCATACACACTAAAATAAAAAACACAGTGCCGTTAAACAGTTTCTCACAACACAGACCATAACATACCTATGGTATGAGTTACGGTACTGTTAACTTCTGTTCAAAAGACGACGGAACGGATTAAGACCATTTACATTATTTGTAATTGGAAAAGCGGATTCGGAATCCGAACAAATCGAAATACACAATAAATGTATGTATCTAGCCTGCAATGCAGTCATGCATGAAAAATAGAGCTGACACAATGTTTGTTTTTTTTAAAATGGATATTTGGTCTGTGTTTCAGTCAAAGCCATTCATTAAGTGGCAGCATTCTTCTTATTCTTATTTTAGCTATATACTGAGTACTGTATTGTATCTACATTTATCCCATCCAAAGTGAACACACACACACACACACACACACATACTTCTACACACATTGGGGGCATCCAGAGATCAGTTGTGGGTTAGGTCCCTTGCTCAAAGGCACTTTAGGCATGAAGATGGAGGAAGGGAAGATGCAGCTTGCTCATCCACCTCCACACATTTTTCCTGCTGCAACGACCTTTCGGATCCAAAGCTGCAACTCTCTGATGGCTGCCACCAACATTGCTCCAAACCTCACATTATTCATGACCAATCTGAGAAGCAGATCACTCTCACACAGCATATGGTCTTCGTTAAAGTTCAACAAAATCCACTCAGAGCAGAAAATTCCCAGTTTGCCCCAATTAGTAAAAAAACAATCAAACAAAAACCCTGAACAAGCTGTTACCTTAAACTCTGTCTCTATGTTCGCGAGCCGTGCCAGTTCATTGCTGAGCTCCAGAGCTGTGAGGACAGGGTCTTCGCTTGAAAGTGATAGGTAGGCAGGGCTAGCAAGTCCTTTATATGCATTCATACGTGATCGTGAGTGGCTAAAAGAGTCACGCTTTTGCTTCTCCGTGCACTCATTGCACTTGCAGAAGTAGTCATGAGGCCGCTCTATCCTGGCACCCTTCATCAACAGAATGTGCACAACCTCATACTCTTGGCAGTGTGAGGCTAAAATCACTGGCGTTATGTCCTGTGAAAAACGTGTTCCATCCTCATCATACGCATAAAAGTCATCATCACGAAGTTCCTGTTCCAGGGGACTTAACGTTAATCTCAGGCCTCCTGCAAATGCTGGGTGAGCCAAGATAGCTTCCACAATCCGCACATAGCCTTTGCTAATAGCCAACAGCAGAGCATCCCCCACTCTTGCAAGCCCCTTCTTCTTCAACAGCAGCTCTGTAACTTCCAAGTGCTCATTGGCGACTGCTAGCTGTAATGCGTTCTGGCCCATATAGTCCACACAGTTAAAATTGAGTGTTTTACACTCTTCAAGCATCTTGCGGACGACAGGAATGTTTCCATATTCAGCAGCATCAAGAAAACGCTCCTCCTCCACAGTGAGACTGGTGCCTCGCTCATTAAACATGTAAGCGGGGCCTCGAACAGCCTGCCGACGCCCCTTTTCTCTCAGTGTGGTGTGTCTCCGATGCATCATTGCTGGTCTGAAAGAGAAATAATTTATATGCAATTACCTTTTTAACGGCTGTGATCAAGATTAAATGCACTCCAGAATCCTGGTAGGATAAAGCGGTTCAGCAAACAAATGCATGAATGAATAAATTATTCAACCCCAATAAATTTTACGAGTAACATCAAATCATTCTCGCATTGTTCAGTCAGTTTAATTATCTTAAAGAAAATGTAATGTAAGTGCAACACATAGCAAACCTATCTGCATCAGCTTTTGAAAATTATGTCTGATGCTTTTGGAGGCGACACGGTGGTGCGGTGGTTAGCATGTCCGTCTCTCAGCAAGAAGGCCTGGACTCGATTTCTGTGCTTGCTTGATGGTGTGTGGAGTTTGCATCTTCTCATTGTGCTTGTGTGGGTTTCCTCCGGGTGCTCCAGTTTCCTCCCACAGTCCAAAAACATGCACAGTATGATACTTGGCTATTGCAAATCACCCCCAGTGTGAGTTCAAGTGTGAATGGTTGTGCGAGTGTTGGCCCTCCGAGCTGACCATGGTGTACTCTACCTTCACCCACAATTGGTGGAGATGGGTGGCAGCCTCACTGCGACCCTAATTAGGATCAAGATGCTTACATAATGAATGAACGATGTGTTTGATGACTATTTTGAAAAAAAAAAAAAAAACGTATGAGTGAGTGTCTGTTTGATGATCTTGTAGTACTGGACATGCTTCAAAGTCCTTAGATATAACAATGGAGAGTTTGAAAAAGACTCAGAATGCAGAATATGACCGAACACTGAACAGAGATTTGACCAGAACTTGCACAAACAGCACATTGGCGGGGGGGGGGGGGGCAAAAACCCTCTCATTAAGAGAGAAAAATGACCCAAAACCTGAAACCTACTTCACAACTGCACATAAATTGAGCAACTCTGAGCTAATATGTTATAAATTTGTGTATTTCTGTGCTTGTGCTTTTCAGGAGATTTAGTTGACTTTCTCAGGGCAATCAAGCTCTCCTTCTGATCAAACAGCCTTCTGTCTGAATGCTCAGGGGGTGACCAGGAAGACAGGAAAAATCTATTCCCTCAATACAGGTGTTAGGCACGCGCACACACACACACACACACACACACACACACACACACACATATACACACACACATATACACACACACATATACACACACACATATACACACACACACACAATGTACCTGTCAATAAACATTATATAGTCGTGAACAAGTGTTTCTGCCCTGAAAATTACATTTTCACATCCACAAAAACAGTTCTATTTCACAATCCCTTCCAGCTAGAAAAGAAAATATAAAATGAAAATTGAATACATCCTTTAATGAGGCACAGTCACTAATCAGGCATATTAAATACAGACAAAATGCAGTGCTGTCTCTTAGAAATAAAATGAAATCAGCCATGTCCTTCTGAAACCATTTGATTACTCCTGTACATGCATGTCAATCACCCATAACTGGACCACAATGATACACATGACACCTGCATCTTTATGCATTTCGTGTGAGTCACCAAAAATTTTTAATTCCGCAGGAGTTTTGTCTGTCCACAGTCCATGAGTGTGCACTTGGGAGTGAGCAAGTTATACCCATTTCGTGTAAGGTCTACAGTACACGTTTCAATGAAATTATTACTAGACATTTACGAGCTTAAGGATAGTGTCCTAAAGTAAAGTAGTATTTAGATAAATACATATTAATAAATAAATTAGTAAATAAAATAAAGTAGCATTTAGATAGATATATATTAATATTATTTATAGAAATGTCTTGCCACAGAGCCCACATAGACTAAGCCCGCTGCACAGGACACACCATATCTATACTGAGGTCTCTGAAACAATCAATCACGCTCACTTACTGCTTTACCCTGATTAGTGTTCTATCTGGGGATCTCGACACTGAGACAGATATATATATATATATATATATATATATATATATATATATATATATATATCCTGAATGGGACACCACTGCACCACAAAGCAGAGCATGTGGACACACACACACACACACACACACACACACACACACACACACACACACACACACACACACACACACACACACACACACACACACGTGCGCTCACCTAGGGGTAATTTATTTTTTCAGAAAGACCACACAGATAATCACTCAAGCTCAGAATTGAACTCAGTACCGTGAAGCTGTGAGGAGGCAACATCACCTGTTGCATCCTTCAATCACCTCCAAAAAAATAGTACAGTAACCCCCAGCCCATTTGCAGTTCAGGTCTCGGGCCCCCGCATACTTGTAGATTAGCAGCAGCCCCAGAAGTGATTCGAATTTAGCCAATGGCCGAGCGCTTTTGTTTCTCTCTCCTGCTGATTGGTTGCAGATGATGTACAGTCGGCCCCCTACCTACGAAATTAATCCATTCCGGAGCATTTTTCGTAACGTGGGGATTTCGTCAGTAGGGGTCGCATTTTGCATGTTAAACACGTAATTTGTTCCAAGGCTCCAGTCTTTGAACTGGATAAACCCAATAAACCCTTTAAAAATGATAAAGTACACAAATTTTGTAAGAAATGTGTTAAAAGTAAAAGAAAATTATTTATTAAACCATGTAAACATTTTATTGACATATTAAACCATTTTATTAACATATTTATTCATTAAACCATTATTAAACATTTTTTATTAACACACACACACACACACATACACCCCTCTCTCTCTCTCTCTCTCTCTCTCTCTCTCTCGCGCGCGCGCTGTGGGCTATGCCCACAAGATGTGGCATTCAAAGTGCATTGCCTGCTTGACGAAGGTCCAAACTCAACTTTAATTTGATTCCTTGAGGGATCGGAATTCCAGATGAGCTCAAATGCGCCCACATTTATTAAACATTTACTGAATTAAACAACTTAAAAAACTAAACTAAAAACTAAAGAGTTAAGCTTCCTTCTGTCTCAATCTGTGAGGCCAGCGGGGCGGGATGTTGAGAGACTGCCAATGAGAGAGCAACTACGCATCGTGTGAAATTTTGATTGGTGCATTTGAATTTTTTTTCGTAAGAGGGGGTTGTTTTCGTATCCCGGGGACAGAAACTTAGGAAAATGATCTTCCTATCCTGGGGATTTCGTACCCAGGGGTCTTCGTAAGTAGGAGGCCGACTGTATATGTCTCTTTTTTCCTCCTTCACGCATATATATATATATATATATATATATATATATATATATATATATATATATATATATATATATATATATATATACACACGCACACACACAGTAGGCCCTTGATATTTGCCATCAACGTGATTGCTCGAATTCTGAATTCACGTTTAGTGTGTTTTTAATGATCATTTAAGCCATATGTTGCCACTCAAACGCCCTGCATGTTCTCTAGCTTCTGGTAAGGAGCTTAAGCGCTTTATGTATTCATAAATATTATCACAGTACAAAATTAAAACATTTTTACTTAATCATTACGACAGTTTACTGCATTATTACTGTATTAATGAGTAAGACTGTCCATAGAATGTGTTTAAGATGCTTATTTTAGTGCGTGTAATATCATACATAGGCTTTTAAAACCGCATCAATAATTCATGGATTTTCATCCGCGGGAAGGGGCGGAACGCAACCACTGTGAATAATGAGTAATTTCTGTAATTGCATTAATTTTAATGATCACTTTCCATTGTTATCCAATTAAACTCAAACAAGAAAATCATATGGCCAGTGTAAATTATAAAAAGGTGAATAGCTAGTTTGGTAGACAGAAACCTTCCCAGAATATTCCACATAGTTTTTGGCATGAGGCCAGTTATTAACTTGGGAAATGTGTATATATATATATATATTATATATATATATATATATATATATATATATATATATATATATACACACACACACACACACACACACACACACACACACACACACACACAGACACACAGACACACACAGACACACACACTCCAGCTATGTACAGTTTAGAGTAGTAAAGTGACCTAATATGCAAGTTTTTGGACAGTGGAAGGAAATCCAAGCTCAATCCAGGCAGATTCTCAGATCCTTCTTACTTAGACGGTGCTAACTATTGCATCAATGTGCCTCCGCCCACAGGATATTATATATACAGCAATTGTATATAAAAAAAAAGCTAAAGGAAGAGCACTGAAAACAAAACAAAACAAAACAAAAAAAACATTGGTCTGGGATATGTACATGCCCTTAAAACTTGGGAAATTGGGAAAAAAACCCACCACATTGGATATTTTTTTCCAGAAGAAATATGATCCATACATAGTGACAAGCATTAGGTTGCCTCATTAATGTGTGGCACACATTCACATATTATTAATTAGAATTAATTTAATTCACGCCAGACAATTAACAACCAAACAACAATGTCTTGAACCGTGACTGTACTGAATTGATTAGCATTTCTCTCGTTCATTTGGTCAGAGTTCCTCCAGGATATGCTTAGTTTCATCCGCATAGAGAAAATTTTTTAAGCTCGCTGACATTAGCATAAATAGATGGCAGGACATCTTGCGCCGACACCTTATTTGTAGATTGTGTGGATTTGATGTGGTTTTATTACAATTTAAGAAGAGATTTTGCCAATTTAACACTTTTGAATAAGGTATTTGGTCTGCTGGTTGTTTTGAAAAGTTAAAACCTTTTGGCTAAAAGGACAGTAGTGGCCTGGAGGTAAAAGGTGCTGGATCACTGATCCTAAGGTTGGGGGTTCAAGTCCCACTCTCCACAAGGTTGTCAGTGTCCCCCCCCCAGTGCAGCTAATTATCAAAGGCGGACCATGTCTCTCACTGTTTATGGTGAGAGGTTCATGTAAAAGAACCATTGCTTACTTTCATTATGAGTAGCTGAATATCCGTCAGCGTGTTTCTGCCCCTTGCTAAAAAGGGTTGTGTCAGGAAGCACATCCGACGTAAAAACCTATGCCAAATCAAACGTGCGAATCGTTGGTATGAGTTCCATGAAGATGGAGGCAGATGATTTGCTGTGGGACCACTGAGAAAAAGGGAACAGCCGAAAGGAAAAGAAGAAGAAAACCTTTTGGATAAAAGAAAATCTCAAGCAATCAAGAAAATCGGATAACAGCTTCAACACATGGCTTGGCTAAGGTTTAATCTCTGCCAACTAACCAGCCCAGAAACACATGTATCTACAACCCATCTATCTGTTCAACAGAGAAGGAGAAAAAAGAGAGATGAAAAGAGGGAGGATCATAGAGAGTAAGGCTCATAGATAATACCCAACAGATGATCACAGAATTCAGACAGATCAAACACACACGTTACAAAATGGAGATGGAACCTATTCATGAAGCGCCAGTTGCTGAAGGACATGAAAGGTTGTGGGACCGACAAGTGTGTATCACATGAAATAAAAGCGAGTGTACGGGTACAGCTCAGTGTGTGATCTGGCATGTTTATAGCCTTGCATGTTTTTGTGACTGTTTAAATTATGTAAAAACTACAGAATACTAGCACTGTAATTTAGTCATGGGTGGAGTCAGCAAGTGTAATTGGCTCACTCGTCAACATCGGACAGCTTGACTGTTGGTGCAGGATAGAGATTTGCCTCTGATTATTTTTTGATCAATTTCCACCTCAATCCCATATGACAACAAAAAATATTGTCTATCCTCTTTCACATACATGAACTCACATGCCCATGGTCAATAATTGACAGCGAAGAGTGTAAGACACCCCAGAAGGGCTAGATAAAAATCAAAAGAGGGCACTGGAGTTCTAATAGCTCCACCCAATCCATCTGGGTACCCTCTTATATCCAAAATGCTCACTCGTTCATTCTCTCTCTCTCTCTCTCTCTCTCTCTCTCTCTCTCTCTCTCTCTCTCTCTCTCTCTCTCTCTCTCTCTCTCTCTCACACACACACACACACACACACACACACACACACACACACACACTAAACCATTTATGCATTAGAGATGTGAAAACTCTGAGCTGTAGTTAGTGTTATTCTCCATGTCACTGGAAATATTAGTACAGTCTTCCCTCGAATTTCACGGATAATATAGACTAGACCTGGCCGCGATAATCAAAAAACCGCGAAGTAGGATCACCCTTCTCATTTCTACCATACGTATATGTTTTCACGTCTATACAATATCAAGAAGTGTATATTAAACGTTACAGTTTTCTGCATATGTAAATACTGTAATGTATTAATATTTAAATAGAATTTATTTATAAATACTTTAAGTACTGTACTCACCTCTGACAATAGCTCTTCTCCACTTGATCTTAATCCAAAAAAATGACGATGAGAGACCTGTGCAGTACGATGAAGGTGAAGATGATGAAGATGATGATTTACTGCACAGGTTATTGAGAGCTTTATTCCAAGTCAGGTAATGCCTCTTCATCAGATTCGAGAGGCATTGGATCATCAGCAGGAGGTGCTTCACTTCGTCTTTTTTGATGTAACGCACGGTAAATTCATTTATGCCTTAATGGCGTGCTACAAAGGCATACGTATTGCCCGCCGTCAGAAGATCTAGCACCTTCCCTTTTTGGGTCACTGTCATCATATTTCGCTTTTTCTTGGGCTCATTGGATGCCTTTGATGGTGCAGGACGTTTAGGAGGCATTTTCAAGAGCGTCACAAACACTATAAGATCACAAAATCACAAAAATTCCAGCGGGAATGTGCGCGGCTCAGCGTCACGAGTCTAAGCCAATCAGCTTGCGAGATTGAGTTGAGTGGGCGGTCCCTATCTGAACTGGGACTGAAGGAGGGGCACGTTCAGTCTGTCGTTTGTAAACAATGGATGCAGCCTGCCTTGGGTCCCTGCCTTCCGCTTGCGTACATGCAAGTTTCAGCACGAATTTTGAAAGTTTTATGAATTTTTTTGATTTTGGATACTTATGGAAAATACCGCGATGCACGGAGGCAAACTTCGAATTGCGATGTGGCGAGGGATGACTGTACTTGTCTCTTTGCTTTTGTAACTTGGAACTGCTAACCAGGTCTATCCATCTACCAATTACCTATAACAGCTCTATGATGGGATTGGGATTGGACATGAAGCTAGTTTCAGCCGACATTGGACAAATGCAGGTACACTCTGAGCTCATATCCCACAGCTAACAGTGAATAACCGGAGGAAATGTACAACCATTCATAGTCACATTCATACCTCTGGACATTTCAAATTAGCCAGTTGATCTAATCCACATCCTTTAGGCTGTGTGAAGCAAGCGAACCACCTACGTTTACAGAAATAATAACACTAGTTAGAAACGTGCTAACCCCATGGGGCAGTGGTGGTCTGGTGGTAAAGGTGTTGGCTCGCCGATCCTAAGGTTGGGGGTTCGAGTCTCACTCTCTACAAGGTTGTCACTGCCCCTCCAGTGCAGCTAATTATCAAAGGCGGGCCATGTCTCTCATTGTTTATGGTGAGAGGTTCATGTAAAAGAACCATTGCTGACTTTTGTAAAGAGTAGCTGCAAAGCCATCAGCGTGTTTCTGTCCCTTGCTAAAGGGTTGTGTCAGGAAGGGCATCCGATGGAAAAACCTATGCCAAATCAAACGTGTGATGATCTGCTCTGGCGATGCCTGAGAAAAAGGGAACAGCTGAAAGGTGCTAAGCCGGACCCAATGAATATATCTGTTAGTCCTTAAAGGCCGTAAGCCATTTCATATTATATGAACCCATTTTATACTTTACTATGTAGGCAGGAATGGGGTCTCTCATCCCACTGACTCCAGGCAAAACCAGGGGACACCCTAATCAACTCTTCAGGCTACTGTAGGAGAAACACACACACACACACACACACACACACACACACACACACACACACACACACACACTATGGGCGATTGAAAATATACAATTAAAGTAATTGACATGCCTTTAGATTGTGAGGGGAAACCTAACATGCAAAAGGAAAACATGCAACTTTCACAATTTTTTGAACCCAGGAGCTGGGAGTCGGATATGCTAATCACTACAACACTGTGCCACTTATCTGGCCCCAAGTAAACTCAAGCCAACTCTACCATGCTAATCCTCTCATGCACAAAGCAGGCAAAATAAAGACAAGATATGCCATGGTTAGTGCTCCCTCATCCAGACCTGAACCCCACTGAACACCTTTCCAACCGCACTGCTTGACCACACCAGTGCTCTTTCACAAAAATTAATCCCCAGAGCCACAACTCAACATCTAGTGAAAAGCAATTCCAGAAATCAGAAATGTTGTTATAACGACAATCGGAATCAATATTATATTAATGCTTGTTTTTTTAAATTGTTTTTAAACAAGTAAATATACATTGCCCAGCCAAAACTAAAGTCACACACTAATAACTTTTGAAGTGCAATTCGCCTCGATCACAGCATGTAATCTCCGTGGCATTGTTGCACGAGTTGGTCTGGTTGAGGCTCACCGACATTAATATTGCAAAAAAAAAAAAAAAATGAAGCCAGCTGATGCCCTGAATGACTCGAAATACATATATGTATTGGCATGTCAGAGTCCACACCTTAACCCTATTGCAAGTTTTTGGGAGGTGCTGGGGAAGACTTTATGGAGCACTTACATATTTCCCTCATCAATTTAAGACGTTGGTAAAAAATGAACCCAACACTGCATGGAAATAAATGTTGTGTTGCTTAAATTTCTTGTAACAATGCCATGATAATTACGTGCTGTAAGCAATGCTAAAGAAGGTACAACAACATCCTGTATTTGTGTGTGTGTGTGTGTGTGTGTGTGTGTGTGTGTGTGTGGGACTCCTGCACCACCACCCACTCCCGCCCTGCCCCCACCTACTGATCATTTTGGATTGATTCTGGTGCTTTTTTTCCTCTTGTTTACAGAGCCCAAGAAGAACAATTGTTATAACTGGCAACTTATTTTTTATTTTTCAGAGCTGAGAGAGTGTCAAAAAAAGGTATCCGAGGGTGGGCTGAGAAGGGCATTGACGTTTTAGCAATTATATCCCCTTGAATCACAATTTCTTCTCCAGATGGTCACAAAAAGTCACTATTCATAGTCAGCCTATGAACTGTTCAACCACCCATGAAACAATACAACATACTCCAGTGTAGTACAGATATCTATGGCTACGAATGATTTTTTTCAAGCAGGGGTTCCCAACTCTGCTCCTCAAAAACCCTTTGCCTGAACCATTTTAGTGTTTACTTGTTCCTAACACACATGATTTAACTAATTAGCTAATTAGTGGCTGTCAGAGAGCAAGGAAGCATTAAAATGTACAAGGCAGAGGGGTCCTTCGCTGCCAGGGTTAAAAACTTTGGCGAGAACAGCGTGAAAAACAAAAACTTTGAGAGAGCAACACTTCACCTCACTCATTTTTCAAATTGATATATCTTACTGAGGCCGTGGGAAGGTTGGCGTATGTCTCAGCTGACACTAGGTGAAGGCGAGGTACACCCTGAATAGTTCGCTGGACCACTGCAGGGCCAAAACACAGACACACAATTATTCCCACTCTTATTCACAACCAACATTTGGCTTGGACAGCCAATTAACCTAATGGGTACGACTTTGGACTGTGGGAGGAGACCCATGCAAGCATGGGGAATGCAAAGTCCTCACAGAAACACCTGAGCTCAGAACCTTCCTGCGAGGTGGACGTGCTAAACACTATGACAACTGTGTCGTCCAGCTATGACATGTCTACTGACATACTCCCTCTTTACAACTGAGCTTCGCAGAATCTCAGCATGCGCAATACATTAAACTTTGAAGTGGATTTCTAGAAGAATTTTCCGAGCCTATTTCCTGACTTCAGATGTTTTGGTGTGTCTGTGCTCATGATGGCCTCCATTCAGTTCTTGACAAACAGGAGTTGAACCTGATGTAGTCTTTTGCTGTTGTAACTCAGACATCATCAAGGTTTCATGCATTGATCATTCTGGGATGCTTTTCTGTTTACCATGGTTGTAAAGAGTGATTACAGTGAGTCGTCGACTTACAACCTATGCGAGTTACGTCTGATCGACTTTACGACCGCAAAAGTCGTGAAGCATGATTCATGGCAGTGTAGTGCGAGTGTTGTGTATGACGGTTGTTTGCGCTGCCGGCAGCGCCAGCATCTTAAAAGGCCAAGCAGGAGATGATGCAGTTTCACTTTATAACTGCTCAGAGCAAATCTATTCATCTACTTTCAATGTCATGTCACTGTGACGCGAAGCAGAGAGCCAATCCTTTCTGTGTGGGCGGGTCTGATACCTTGAAACTCTAATTTTATTGGACTCACACGCTGCAGTGTTTATGTGACAGGAAGCGCGTCCCAAGTTTTGGCAATCAGCTGGTCTGCGGGTTGAAGTTTTTCCATGTCTGTCCATTTGTGTTTGCTTGCCAGCTGTGCTTGGCTTCGTGGAAATGAGCCGATCAAAACGAGGGAAATTTATTTCTTTACTCAAACAACAAGCGCAGTCTGTAGCTGTTGATATAATCCAATAAAATTGGAGTTTGAAGCTATCGCACCTGGCCACACAGTGGAGTACAGAAAGGATTGGCTCTCCGCTTCGCGTCACAGTGACGTGGAATTGAAAATAGATGTATAGATTTAAATGTGCGAGATTTATTCACATGTTTTTGTTTGGCGTGAGTGTATTTGGATGGAAAGTCGACATACGACCAGATCGATTTACGACCGGTCTGCCGGAACCAAAAGCGGTCGGCAGTCGATAACTCACTGTATATCTGATATGAAAGACTTGATGCTCAAATCTGTCTGGTCATTTTCCTTTGAACACTCTTGCAGCCTGCAGACCCTCCATTCAATGGGTGTTATTTTTTCATTAATTAATTGATTTATTTATTTTTACATAATCTGTACATAATACTAGTCCGAGGCCATGGTTCTCAGTCGGACAAGGGTGGAATGCACCCTCCGGATCGGGAATGAGGTCCTGCCCCAAGTGGAGGAGTTTAACTATCTTGGGGTCTTGTTCACGAGTGAGGGAAGGATGGAGCGAGAGATCGACAGACGGATCGCTGCAGCCTCTGCTGTTAAGCGGTGCCTGTACCGGTCTGTCATGGTGAAGAAGGAGCTGAGCCCCAAGGCGAAGCTCTCAACTTACCAGTCGATCTACGTTCCAACCCTCACCTATGGTCACAAGCCTTTGGTACTGACCGAAAGAACAAGATCACGGATACAAGCGGCTGAAATGAGCTTCCTTCGCCGGGTGGTGGGGTTCTCCCTTAGAGATTAGGTGAGAAGCTCCACCATCCGGGGAGAGCTCGGAGTAGATCCGCTGCTCCTCCGCATTGAGAGGGGCCAGTTGAGGTGACTCGAGCATCTGGTCAGAATGCCCCCCGGACGCCTCCCTGGTGTGGTGTTTCGGGCATGTCCAATTGGGAAGAGACCCCGGGGTCGACCGAGAACATGCTGGAGGGACTATGTCTCTCGGCTTGTCTGGGACCGCCTCGGTGTCCCCCCGGGAGAGTTGGAGGAAGTGGCTGGGGAGAGGGACGTCTGAACCTCTTTGCTTAGGTTGCTGCCCCCGCGACCTGACCCTGGACTAAGCGGAAGAAGAAGATGATGATGATTTTTACATAATTCTATGTAAATTCCCAGGTGACCAGTCTCTGAAATACTTAATCTAACCAATCCGAAACCAACAACAATGGCACGGATGAAGTCAGAGATCACAATTTATTCATTATATTGACATTTTATGTGAACATTCACTGAAGCTCCTGATCTGTATGACTAATTAGATTGTGATAACTAAGTATATGCAGATGTTCCGAATAAAGTTTCGAGGACAGTAAGTGTATTTTCCAAGTAAAGCATAAACGTAGGGTTGTGCTCAATTGTCATAAGGAAGTAGAGAAATACTCATCCTGTTCAATGGCCACACACACACACACATACACACACAAATAAGAAAAAGAAGAACAGGAAGTATGCCTTCTCTACTCTATCTTTGTTGACCTCTTGTCGACAGCTCCCTTGCCTGTTCAGACAGAAAGAATGTACGGAAATGGGATTTTCAATGTTGGTCATCACAGACAAAGGACCAGCTAAAATTACAATCGACCAATGGAAGGATAGAGAGAAACATATTGGCAGCAGCAATATGACAGAGAGAGAGCATGTAGGTGAAAATTTTGAAGTTTTTTAGTTCCAATTCGATACACCAACCTTACACTGAACCTTTATACCACCAACATCATCTACACAGCTCCTGTACATGTTTTTGTCATTAAGATCATTCAGATCCATCACATTCATTCTACTCCACCTAAGGCCGTGTCTTAAGACTTTAGACAACACAGCAAAATTGCAGTATATTCACGTAAACTAATATACCACCCTCATTCACTTTTACTCCCAAATTCATCACTTATGTTTCGTAATTTCCCAATGGGTCGGTCATGCACACACTCACTGGATTTCTAATAACACTTTGATGTTCGCCGAAAACTCAGCCTGGTATAGAATCTTAAAAACGGTTCTGCACTCATGAGTTTTCAAATCTACCTTATTTACATAAACTCTGCATTAGAGAATGCATTAGTATCCAAGTGTCTCAATCAGTCAAATCAATGCTGTAATTTAAAATACGTAAATTATATTGAATCCATTCGTGATTATGGTACCAATCTGCATGCATTTTAAATATATGTCAGAGTGTGGTTTTATTTGCGAATTATTAATGGGAACAGTATTTACGGCAACATTATAAAATATATTAACCCTTTTAGAAATATGTGATTTGTTGAATGAATTTAGCAGGGCTGCGACAAAAGAACTTGATGTACATTGAGATGAGGTGGATTTGAAAGCTGTGTAGTTGCAGCATTGTGAAAATAGGTCAGGTTTGTAAGTTAAATTGTATAATGTTCATGCGAAACTGACATCTTCATTCATTCATTTTCTGAACCGATTAATCCTAATTAGGGGTGTAGGGAGGCTGACACCCATCTCAGCTAAATCTGGGCGAGGGGGAGGTACAACCTGGACAGCTCGCCAGACCATCACAGGGCAGAAACATGCTGACGTCATCCCACTGGTTTATTATTTATGACTGATAGCAATGGTTCTTTTACATGCCTCCCACCACAGACAATGAAAGGCATGGCTGGCCTTTGATAACCCAGTTATCTGCACTGGGATTACATAGGACTACTATCAGGAAATTAGTGATCATGCATGCATCAGATGAACCAAAAAGAATATGAAAATTGTACATGTAACATAACTCCTGGTGAAAGCAGGGTACACCCTGAACCCCTTGCTCGACAACACACAACCATTTACACTCGCGTTCATTCCTAAGGGCAAACAAGAATATCGAGTTAGACTTATTAACATGTGTTTGGAATGTGTGTATAAACCAAAGGACCCAGAGGATTAAATACAGCATTCTCACTGGGCATGTGGCTAGAACAAGTAACAATGCAGGGTTTAAACAAATACAAGTGTTTAATTGAGTAAATTCACCAGTGTGTTCCTGAACTGTATGTGTTAAGTCCAGGACAGTATGTATTACAGGCTGCAAATATGACGAATGCCAAAAGAGGTGCTTTTAAAATTTTGGGATTTGAGTGTGAGACAGCCTATAGATTCCCAATAGATGCTCAAACTCCTGTGTAAAACCCTTTGGTTTTCATTCCACTCAAAAATTAACCTGGGAGTTATAAAATTTCATGTGTTATATATCATGTAAGGCAGGGGTCCCCAACCTTTTTATCAACGCTTGACAATTGTACCGCGAACCGGGGGGTGGGGGTCATACATTTTTTATATTGTAAAAATAATTCAGTTCATTTCAGTTCATTTTCTTTAACCGCTGCATCCTAATTAGGGTCGCGGGGAGGCTGGTGCCCATCCCAGCCAACTCAGGGCGAGGGCAGAGTACACCCTGGACAGCTTGCCAGGCCATCGCAGGGCGGAAACACGCTGACGGCTTTGCAGCCTACTCTTTCGAAAGTCAGCAATGGTTCTTTTACATGCCTCACACCATAGACAGTGAGAGACATGGCCGGCCTTTGATAACCCAGTTAGCTGCACTGGGAGGACAGTGACAACCTTGTGGAGAGTGGGACTAGAACCCCCAACCTTTGGATCAGCGATCCAGCACCTTAGTAAAAATAATTTATTTATATAAATTATTATTATTATTATTATTATTAATAATAATAATAATAATAATAATAAGCACTCCATGAATGTTCTTTTTGAACAGCTGAAATAAAGTTGGTTGGGAATTAGAGCTTGAACTTCTCTTTTTAAAAAAAATAAAAAATAAAAAAAAAGGTGATGATGCACCAGCTGGGAGAATGAAGGTTCAGTCTCACCCAAAATCCCCGTTATTATTTGAAACATGTCCAACTCGCCTCTGTTCATGTGCCGTCCCCTTGCGGGTTACATTTTAGTGCTCAAATGACCGACATGTAACCGAGAGAATCCGGTCATTTTTCAAAATAAAAGGTTTTTCAAAAAATAAAGATCGTTCAGACTCAGATAATAAATAAAACAGAAATAATTAATTATTTCCCATTATGTAAGGTAAAATATACAGTAAAGTAAAAACAATACCAATAAAAGGCACGTCTTGTATGTTTTACTGTAAAACTTGATAAGATTAATGTGTGTGTGTGTGTGTGTGTGTGTGTGTGTGTGTGTATTAGATTTTCACTATTAAATCTTTGTAAATATTAAAGTGTTATATTTATACATAGAAGGCGATGAGATTTTCATCATTTTAAGATGTTGCAATAAAATGCTGAGATATTTTGACTGACAAGTGAAGATCTGCCTATTATTGTGGAAATGCAAAATTGTGCCTTCAGATCATTTGCAAAAGATATATATATCTGAACTTAATATTTTATGATGAATACATTTTTAATACCAGACGCACTCAGCGCTTTACCCTCCTCATTTTAATTTCTGCCATATTCACCTTTGTTCGGTCCTTTTTTGTTAATATACATATTTGTGATTGAGCTTATGAATGTGTTGTACTGTAATCTTTGGGTGAGAATAGTAGCTTTTACTTGTGAACTTGAATGCAAAATTGTACCTGTTCCACAATTGTGAAGAATCTTTAAAAAATTCCCCAGAAAAAAAAGTCACCAGATCTTGGATTACCACCTCCAACACAGTTTGTAAAATCCACCCACAAATTTTGGTGTAAAGCTACTAAAACAAACAGATAGATAAACAAAGAAAAAAAAATAAAAACAACCAAATAAACAAACAAACAAACAAACAAAAAAGACAGTTACCGACAGAGGTAGTCATAACTGTGAACGCGATGTACAGTGAACGTGCATCACGGTGGGATTTTATGTGCCATGTTCTTCAGGGCTTCCTTATCCAACAGAACTTGTGTGAAGAATTTAAATAGAAGCTTAAACCTCCTGAGCCGTAAATGGCACTGTTGCCCATGAACTTTTTCACGTACAAAGACTGTAATTAATAATTGAATAATGTGACAAGTGATCAAACGCAACTACTCCCTGGTGAACAGCCAGTGAATACAGTAAAGTGGTTCGTAAATGAACTTCATACATTCTAAAACATGGTAATCAATCATATGGAAAAGTGCTTGTAGGGTTTAAATTCGAGGTCACTCAGCGCAAGGCCAATTGGATCATTAGGCATGAAGAATAATTCATTAGTGTAAGCAAACTGAGAGAATTTCAGGACAGAGATCACAATTAAGGGGTTTGGGCTGATCATTGGAGATGAAGAACTGCATGACTCGGTCTATCTAACTGATGACCTGAACTGACCTGATCTGCCACGATTGTTACCACCATATGAGAGAAAGTAGTGAGAAACTGAACTCTGAAGGGCAGCAAGTGGGAACATGTTCTCCGAACACATATGGCGAGGAGATACTTGAGGTTTTCATTAAAGTTGTGAAAGTTGGGAATATAGGATTACACGATGTCCTACTATGAGAAAAGTACTCATCATGGGACAGTGTGATCCAGCGTGAAGCAGAGTAAAACAGATTTTCCATGAAAAACAATTCCCACACTCCTCTATATTACAGTGAATTATCAGTGGTTACAATGCTAAACAGATCAACAAGTGGTATTTTATATAGTGTTCACACTTATAGTTGCATCTAATTTTGTGAAACATCTACAATATGCCTGTTCCAATCTACACATGTGGTAACCAAAGAAGTGAGACGGAAGCTAAAGAAGGAGGTACAAAGCTAAAAGGCAGGGACTGGTATGGTATGGTAGGCCTCCGTCAGTCCCGAAGGACTATGGCTGCGCTCTGGCTGGTATCCCGGCTGGTGATACTCCCCAGTGCGCAGAGCCCGGGTAGGGAGTAATGAGGGACAGGCTGTTACCCAAGCAGCAAGTCCCCCGTCTCGGCACCACCGGAAGGATCCAATGGAAAGGCAAGTGCCGATACGACTGGGTTCCGGTGCCGCTGCAGGAGAGAATCTACGGTCAATTTAGAACGGCCAATTAACCTACAGTGCACGTCTTTGGATTGCGGGAGGAAACCGGAGCACCCGGAGGAAACCCGCACAAGCACGGGGAGAACATGCAAACTCCACACAGAAACGCCCAGGCCGGGAATCGAACCCAGGCCTTCTCGCTGTGAGGCGGACGTGCTAACCACTACGCCACCGTGCCGCCAAGGCAGGGACTACTCGTTCTCAAATTCCATGTGTGCTGTAATGAGCCAGTAAGTGTCACTGCTATGAGTCAAGTGAATTGGCAATGACTTAAAACGTCTTCCCAGTACATCCTACAGATTGTACAGTGCTGCACATGAGCGCTCCAGCACCTATTCAATAATAATAAAAAAAAAAATCATTAAAATTCTGATAAAATATATGACAACACACTTCATTATTTAGCCATTGAGCTTTGCCAGACATGTCACTCACTCTCACTAATATCTTAAAGCACTTAATCATGTTATGGGTGGGATAGCTCGACCGAGAGAAAAGGTGAGGTACACCATGAACAGCTGGCCAGACCATCACAAGGCAAACATACAAACAACCATTCACTTTCACACCAAGGGGCAACTTGGAAGAGCCAATTAACCAAATAATGTGCATGTCTTTGGACAGGGTGAGGAAGTGCCCAGAGGAAACCCATGCAAACATACAGGGGATGGATAAAATAATGGAAACGCCAAACATTTTGGCATCATCATCTTTGAACATAATTTAAACAATCAAAACTTGGCATATGTATCGATTCATACAACT
Organism: Plotosus lineatus; assembly: GCA_024760905.1. Classification (NCBI taxonomy): domain Eukaryota; kingdom Metazoa; phylum Chordata; class Actinopteri; order Siluriformes; family Plotosidae; genus Plotosus; species Plotosus lineatus. The sequence goes on along the minus strand of CM045742.1, from coordinate 31,754,073 downwards.
TGTGAATTGTTTCCAAAGAAATTTTAAGCCATTCTTCAGTTAGAATCCCCTCCAACTCTTTTAGAGACGATGGCGGACTTGTGCTTTGCTGAGGACGTTTTTCCCTCTCTTTCAAAGGCAGTCATTACTTTTGAGACAGTAGCTCTTGGAACACTGAACATTGTGGCAGTTTTTGTTACACTAGCGCCGACCATACGAACACCAACAATTTGGCCTCTTTTAAAATCGGAGAGGTCTGCCATTGCGGGGTATGATTAATGTTTTCAATATCTGTTTAATGTTTTCCATATCTGAAAAAGGAAAAAAAAAACATTAATTTTACATCAACATATCAAATAATAAAATTATTATACAAAAAAAATAATAACATATGCCAAGTTTTGATTGTTTAAATTATGTTCAAAGATTATAATGCCAAAATGTTAGGTGTGTCCATTATTTTGTCCATCCCTTGTAGTGTGACAAATGCACATTCCACACAAAATGTCCTCATTGAGACAAGGACTCAAGCTCAGGACCTTCTTGCTCACCACGGCACCAATGTATGCTGTCCGACATTAGGTCAGTTGATTTATTTGACTGTCTATAGTATACTGTATATTGCGGTAAAATGGAGCCTGTACCAGTCCGTTGTGGTGTAGAGAGAGCTGAGCCGCAAGGCAAAGCCCTCAATTTACCAGTCGATCTACGTTCCAACTCTCACCTACGGTCATGAGCTTTGGATAGTGACCGAAAGAACAAGATTGCGGATACAAACGGCTGAAATGAGCATCCTTCGCCTGGTGGCGGGGCTCTCCCTTACACATAAGGTGGGAAGCTCGATCATCCAAAGAGAGCTCAGAATAGAACCGCTGCTCCTCTACATTGATGGGGGCCAGTTGAAGTGGCTCGGGCATCTACTCAGAATGCATTCTGAACGCCTCCCTGGTCTTTCGGCTTGTCTGGAAACGCCTCGGTGTCCCCCGAAAGAGCTGGAGGAAGTGTCTGGGGAGAGGGATGTCTGGACCTCATTGCTTTGGTTGCTGCCCCTGCGACCTGACCCCGGAAGAAGCGGATGATGATTGATTTTATATATATCACTCACACACACACACACACACACACACACACACACACACGATAAATGATGATACACTAGTGCATCTCAATAAATTAGAATGTCTGTCTCCCTTTCGGCTTTTTCCCTTTTACTCAGGAGTCGCCACAGCGAATCATTTGATTCGCACATTTGATTTGGCAGAGGTTTTTACGTCGGATGGCCTTCCTGTCACAACCCTTTTAGCAAGGGACAGAAACACGCTGATGACTTTGCAGCCTACTCTTTACGAAAGTCAGCAATGGTTCTTTTACATGCCTCTCACCATAGACAGTGAGAGACACGGTCCGCCTTTGATAAGCCAGTTAGCCGCACTGGGGGGACAGTGACAACCTTGTGGAGACTGGGACTCGAGCCCCCAACCTTTGGATCAGCGATCCAGCGCCCTATACCACTAGACCACCACTGCCCTATCTCAATAAATTAGAATATCCCACATTTAATTTATTTCAGTAATTCAGTTAAAAAGTGAAATGCTCTAGGTTATATAGATTCATTAATCTTTAAATATACATTACTTAATTTTGATGATTATAACTTGCAGTGAATGAAAACCAAAATACAGTGTCCCAGAAAATTAGAATAGTGTAAAAAAGTTCAATACTGGAGACTCGTGGTGTCACATTCTAATCAGACAATTAACTCAAAACACCTGAAAAGGTTTCCTGGTCCTTTTTTTCAGAGCACTTCTTTCTTCCCTCTGCTGACCAGCTTCATGGAGATGTTGATTTCATTTTCCAGCAGCACTTGGTACGTGCCCGCACTACCAAAAGTACCGCCAATCAATCACAGGGATACCATGGACCATAAATCAGGAAATGGTACCTGCCCACACTGCCAATAGTACCAATTCCTGGTTTAAGGTCCATGGTATCCCTGTGATTGATTGGTCAGCAAACTCTCCTGACCTAAACCCCAGAGAGAACCTATTGTGTAGAGGAAGAAGTGAGACACCTGACCCATCAATGCAGAAGAGCCAAAGGCCGCCTTCAGAGCACCCGAAGCTTCAATATCACCTCAGCAGTGCCGCAGACTGAACACCTCCATGCCATGTCACACCGTTGCAGTAATTTTATGCAAAGGGAGCTCCAACCAAGTATTGAATGAAATACATGTTCATACTTTTTAGTGTGGGGCAGTAGTGGTCTAGTGGTATAGGGTGCTGGATCGCTGATCTAAAGGTTGGGGGTTCGAGTCCCACTCTCCACAAGGTTGTCACTGTCCCCCCCCCCAGTGGAGCTAACTGGGTTATCAAAGGCCTGCCATGTCTCTCACTGTCTATGGTGTGAGGCATGTAAAAGAACCATTGCTGACTTTCTACAAGAGTAGGCTGCAAAGCCGTCAGCGTGTTTCCGCCCAGCGATGGCCTGATGAGCTGCCCAGGGTGTACTCTGCCCTCGCCCGGAGTCGGCTGGAATGGATGTCACCCTCCCCATGACCTTAATTAGGATTAAGCAGTGACAGAAAATGAACTGAACTGAACATTAAAGGCAACGAAAAGGTAAACCTAAAGAGTTCCCATGATTCCAGGCACTGAAAACTAAGTTTAAATTTGAATTGTCACAACATTAAAATAAAAAAAAGAGGTACGTATTGTTGGTGAATCTGAGTGAAAGAGTCAGACCAATTACTGATGGTCAATAAATCACCCTGACAAATTGCAAAAGAGTACTTGGTACATGTAAAAATACTAAATTAATAAGTAACCAGTTACTGAAATAAGTTTGCCATATTGATATACGTACATACAGAATGATTCAGTTGTGTGGCAGTGCATCATTCAAATTGATGCTAATAGTACAGTAAACCTTCAGGGGAATCATTAGTATGTTTATAAAATGAAGCAACTTTCATTGTGCCTCACAGCGATAAAGATGTTAAAATATGTTTCGTGTCAGTGGTTTTCATTTTCCTAGTTGTTAAATGATTTGTGTAATTTTTTTAAAGGTCGGTGTCATAAATAAATGCAGCACTACAGTACTATTTGCATATTGCCAGTAAACTTAATTAATGGGGTGCTCACTCTATCTTGTTGGCTTAAATGTCCTTTAAATGTGTTGTGTGATTGCTGTTTTCCACACTGAGATTAGAGATGAGAGATTTCCTTTCGTTTTTTTCCCCTTTTTCAGGGGCCGCCACAGCGAATGATTCGCACGTTTGATTTGGTACAGGTTTTTACGTTGGATACCCTTCCTGACACAACCTTTTAGCAAGGGACAGAAACACGCTAACGGCTTTGCAGATACTCTTTTTTTTTGGGGGGGGTTTAGATCAGTTGGTAGAGTGTCTGCTCTATCCTCCGGAACGTCGGAGTTCGAATCCCAGCCACGTCATACAATAAGACGTTAAAATTTGGCAGTTGTTACTTCCTGCTTGGCACTCAGCATCAAAGGATAGAACAACACAATAACTGGCGCTGCACAGTGGTGACAGGTGCCCAGAGCACAAATCAAATTTCAATGTATATAATGTACTTTGACAATAAAAAGTTATTATTATTATATTAAATAGACAGTGAGAGACATGGCCGGCCTTTGATAACCCAGTTAGCTGCACTGGGGACAATGACAACTCTGTGGAGAGTGGAACTCAAACCTCCAACCTTAGTATCAGCGATCCAGCGCCCTATACCACTAGGCCACCACTGCCCCACTAGGCCACCAGTGCCCACCCTAAAATATAATCTATTAAGTAATAAGCAAATGAATGAAAAATTTTAAAATCAACTGCCAGAAAAATTACCATTGGTTGAGTTGACCAAAAGCACTGCAGGCATCAAAAGACTTAAAAAAATGACAGAGGGTGCACTAGTTTAAACTGAATATAATTTGAAATAAATTTAACAATGCTTCTGGGAAACTGGGATCTTATCTCAAAGAATGAATCAGAATAAATCTGAACAAGTGAATGTAAAGTGGTTCTCATTTACCAAACCGCTTAAGCCTATTAAAGTCACGGGAAGGCTATAGCCTATATCAGCCAACACTGGGCAAAAGACAGGGTACACCATGAACAGGTCACTATACCATAGCAGGGCCAACACACTCATTCACACCAATGGGCAATTTGGAATAGTCCTTTACTTAGCATAATGGGCACGTCTTTAAACTGTGGGAGGAAAATAGAGTTCCTGAAGGAAACCCATGGAAGCGCTGAGAGAACATTCAATCGCCATACAAAAACACCCAAGCCCAGCACATGAACCGAGAACCTTCTTCCTGTGAGCTGTCCACTATACTACCGCACCACCTGCAATATGGTTTAGCACCACAGAAATAAAACCATGAGAAGATGTAGGCTACAATACAGACGACGTGATCATGATTAATTATTATTAAAAATATTTTTACAAAGATTCTTCAGTCTTTACATGCTTTAGATATGACTGCCATAGTGTGTTGCCATAAGACGTGTTGATAGTATACATAATTCCAATAACACTACTACTACTACTACTACTAATTGTAATAATAATAATAATAACAATAATAAATAGTCTCGGATGGCTTGGGGAGCTGTGCAGGGTGTACTCAACCCTCGCTCAGAGTCAGCTGAGACGGGCCCAGTCATGACCCTAATTAGGATTAAGCGTCTCATTCATTCATTTTCTGAATTGCTCAATGCTAATTAGGTTTACGGGAAGGTTGGTGCCCATCTCAACCGACACTGCATGGAGGCAGACTACACCCTGGACAACTTGCCAAGCGATTGCAGGGCAAAAACACGATAATAGTCGCAGTCTACTCTTGATGAAAGTCAGCAATGGTTCTTTTACATGAACCTCTCACCACAGACAGTGAGAGACGGCCTTTGATGACCGAGTCGGCTGCACTGGAGGGACAGCCGAGACAACCTGAACCCCTGACCTTGGGATTAGTAATCCACTACCGTGCCACCTCATATTAAGCGGTTCAGAAAATGAAAAATAAAACCTGATAAAAGCAACACGTGCTTTTAGTGACATGGCCACAACAATAAAAGTTGCTTGGTTGGGATAAACACAAAACCTAACCTCAGACTTCCAATCAAAACTCTTCATTCAAATTAAGTGTTTACACTTACAGAAGCAGGAATTAAAATCATCTCCAGAGACAGGAGAACAGCACTGCCTAAAAATATTATTAATACTATTGATGTACTTATAAATAATAATAATAATAATAATAATAATAAAAATCATCACCATCATTATTAATTTCTACTACCAACATCAATGGCTATATATATATATATATTTATATGTATAAATTTTTATTATTATTATTATTATTATTGTTGTTGTTGTTGTTGCTGCTGTTTTCTTATATTAGTAGTATTCTCATTATCATCATCATCATCATCATCATTATTGTTTTCTTTTGGTTTATTATAGTAATTTATGTGCATTCTTCATCACTGTTTATGTTGCAGCAGTGTCTCTGGTCCTGTTATCAGCTGGACGGTATTTTTTTGCTCGGTTTCATTATTAAAGCCCAGCGTCAGACTTGAAAGGCAGAACTTACGTGAGGATGAGCGCAGGTGTTCCGGTCTACTCCGCATCGGTGGCGCAGCTCCGCATAGTCTCGCTGAGGGTCTGCGCCGTGCTGAAGCGCGCGTGCCGCTGGAGAACACGAGGCGCACCGGAGCTCTGCTGCAGCCGCTGCCCGGCACACCGCGCCTCGGAGCGGCCCACGGAGGCGGAGCTCCTACCTCGGACCGGGGGAGAGAGGCGGGGGCACCGAGCTGCTGTCTCTCTCCTGCTCCGTCCTCCGTCACACATCAAGACCGGAACCGTCCGGATTTTCCACCGGAGGCAGAGATCAGCACGCAACAAGTAGAATACGGGAGGAAAAGTTTACGCGTCTTCCCCCCAAACCGGAACACGACACAATTCAGACAGGACACAAACCAGAGTGTATGACGACATCTTCAACACCTCTAATCTCACACACACACACACACACACACACGAGCCACATGTGAAGCGCGTGCACATGTAGTTTTTTTTTTCCTTTGGAAGAAATCAAACCCATTATCCATGGGGCGCAGTGCAGGTAATTAATTCCTGGCAGGTCCTTTGTGCACAAACCATAATCACGTGCTTCCCACCAGTAATTATGTAAATAATATGGAGTTTTATATGAAAAACTTATCAAGGATATTTCACCATGGTAGGTGATACCTTGAAATTAATGAATTCATTCATTATCCACCCAATTATGCTGTTTGGGGAAGTTTGAGCCAATCCCAACTGATTCTGGGCTAAAGACCTGAGGTACACCCTGAACAGATTGCCAACCTATTGCATGGCCAACTCTTATGAAATTCATTACTTTTCTGAATTTCTAAAAGTTACTAGCCATGTGGGGGTTGGAGCCTGTAGAAACTCTAGGTGAAGTGTGTGGTACACCCTGAGCAGCTCTCCAGTCCAACAGAGCCAATAAACACACACACACACCCCTAGTGGCAATTTGGAGCAATCGATTGGCTTAACATGCAACATGCATGTCCTTTAACATTGAGAGGAAACCTATGTACTCACATAAATAAGTATTGTACTGTACAGGGCCCAGAAGCAATTTCAAAAGTTGGGGGCGAACTGAAAATTTTGGGAGTCCATGCAGTCCGTGAACAACTAAAGCATATGTCCACTCAAGGAGACTACGCATGGCCAATTTCCAGATTTTGTATGTCAGGTGTATTCTGTGTGCACATATTCATTGATTTACGTATTTCAAAGTTCCAATCTAATTATGCCTCGGCTCACTCGGACCCGAAAAAAGAAGGAATACCGGTACCGACACATTTCTGAGAAGGCAGCCATTATTATACATATCACTATACTGTAAACTTGGTGCATAAGCATTTATGGTGTACATGTAGGTTATACCATGCTTGTACAAACTATGCATTTTCTACATTTTTGAGATGTCGGCAGACATACTTAAAAAATTTCTTTGGGTTGAGAAAAAGTGGGGGGGCATCAGCCCTCCCCAGCCCTCCTTAGTTCCACAGCCCCTGAAGCATGCGGAAAACATGTAGACTCCAGGTAGAAACTCCCTCGCCAAGCTTGGGTCGCGAATCCGGGACTTTCTTTCTTTGAGGTTGACATGACAACTGTACCACTATGGAGCCCTGAATGTGACTGAAGCTAAACTCATTCATTCAGTTATTTTTCAAGCTGCTTAATCCTAATTAGGGTTGTGCGGAGACTGATGCCCATCTTGTGCCAACACTCATACAACCATTCATACTCATGCTGACACCCAAGGGCAACTTGGAGCAGCCAATCAACTTGCTGTGCATGATTTTGGAATGTAGGAGGAAACTGAAGTACCTGGAGAAAAACCAATCCAGGCACGGGGAGAAAATACAAATTTCATACAGAAATGCCCTTCCCCGGAAAACAAACCCAGAACCTTCTCTGTGCAAATATTGCATTCAGTAATCGGTTTATCCCAAATTGGAGCATGTGTGTCTGAAACTTGAGATCAGTATGTAATACCCCATTTCACTGGCGCATGGCAGACTTACGGAAGCAAAAATGTTGTCATCCGCAAACGTTCCGCAATCATTCCCTCATCCCGGGCAGCACAGAGCGGGACAGAAAGAGACTGAACAAGCTGGTCAGGAGGGCCAGCTCTGTCCTCGGCTGCCCACTGGACTCTGTGGAGGAGGTGAGTGAGAGGAGGATGGTAGCAAAGCTCACATCCATCCTGTCCAACAGCTCTCACCCACTGCACCAGACTGTCGAGGAGCTGAGCAGCTCCTTCAGTGTACGACTGAGGCATCCTCAGTGCAGGAAGGAGTGCTACCGCAGGTCGTTCATTCCCACCGCTATCAGACTGTACAACGCCACTTTGTAACTGTCTGTGAAAATACCGGTTATGTGCAATAAAAACCCCCGTGTACTTTAATCAGCCACATCTACCCCACTGACTGTGAACCATATCAACCCATCCACTCTGCCCTCAGATACATTACACTTTAATATAGGCCAATCTATAAAGTTGCTCCATTCTTTTCTTTTCTTTTATTGTTTAGTAATTTATACTATTTATGTATCTATTTATTTATTTACTTATATAATATATATGTATGTGTGTATGTTCGTACTTGTATCTATTTTTGCACCCCCTACTGATAGTACCTCAAGAGCCTGTAACAGTGAATTTCTCCATTGTGAGATTAATAAAGCTGTATCTTATCTTATCTTATCTTATCTTATCTTCCGTGTGATTCCATAGTTATTCCTCAAGTCTTCCTCCACTTTCGCATGCTTCCGGCAGGCCAAAATATTCCGTGAAAGTGCTTTTGAATATGTTCATGGAAAAAAAAAATCCGTGAATGTTCCGTGGGGTCACTTTGGCGTACTTTGCCGTACCTGTTCCGCACATGCTGTGAACGTTCCGAGAGTGTAAGAATTTCCACTTTTCTGTAGGATTTTCACCCATTTTCCCTGTAAAAATGCCGAAGTTCTTCTGTAGGCTGCGTTCCGTGCCTTTCCGCTGCACGATCCTTGCATGCCGTAGTCCAGTGAAATGAGGGTATAAGGCAGGAAAGCCCCTGGGTGAGACATATCGGTTCATTTCAAGGTGCTGCACACACACACACACACACACACACACACACACACACACACACACACACACACACACACACCTGTAATTTACTATGGATAGTCAACCAACTAGTATATTTTTAGGCGCGAAAGGAAAACTGAGAACATACAAGAAAGGACGAGACATGAGAACATATGAAGTTCAAGCTCAAGATAGAGAGGGAATTTTCTCCATCTGTTTGACTTTGGCAGCGATAACCTGGCGAGCAGTCCAGGTCGTACTCTGCCCTCGCACAGAGTCGACAGAGATGGGAGTCGGCCTCCCCTCGACCCTACTTAGAATTAAATGCTTCAAAAAATAAATGAAATAATGAATGTCTAACGATGGATTGGTGGAGTCCAATCTTTAGGGATTTTTTTTTTTAAAACTTTGTCCAACATGATGAGCAACAACAGCTGTTTTCCAAGGTCCTCAGAAATCTTCATTATTTGTGTCAGAATATTCTTTCACAAACATTTTGTGGCCAAACACTGATGGACACGTATTCTTGACTTAAAATAAGGCACACACTTGCATCTGATAGTTGTGAGACTGATTAAAAACACCAGAGTCTAATTTGACCTTCAAATAAATTCTAGAGCTGATAATCCAAGAGCTTCATATATTTTAGCCACTTCCTCTTGTGTAATATTGCATACTTTTCCTGAACACATTAATAAGCAAGAATAATCTTAATTATTGGATTTGTTTACTTTTAAGACTTCCTGAAAAGCGTGTATTCTGGATATTAAAATTGCACATGTGAATAGTCTAAGATCCACAGCATCATGTATATCATGTGAATGTCCCCATTTTAGGAAATATTCAGTTGTACCAATACAAATTATACAAATGTAATTGTACCAATACAAACTCAGTTGGTCTACACCTGGACAAATGGAAACCCTTTAGAGCTTCTAGATTGCATCTCCTCTCCCCAATTCACCCTGAAAGTCACCTGGTTGATTTTTGTCTTTGTGTTTTCACCAAATCTTTTCAGAGAAATATAAAATCCTGTTATATGGTTTATTATTATTATTATTATTATTACATTTTAAATTGGAACAATGATGTCAGGGCAGTGGTGGTCTAGTGGTATAAGGCGCCGGATCCCCCCCCCCCCAGTGGAGCTAACTGGGCTATCAAAGGCCGACCATGTCTCTCACTGTCTATGGTGTGAGGCATGTAAAAGAACCTTTGCTGACTTTCGACAAGAGTAGGCTGTAAAGCCGTCAGCGTGTTTCCGCCCTGCGATGGCCTGGCGAGCTGTCCTGGGTGTACTCTGCCCTCACCCTGAGTTGGATGGCTTGGGCACCAGCCTCCCCGCGACCCGAATTAGGATGAAGCGGTTACAGAAAATGAACTGAACAAAGATGTCAGTGTCTGTTCCAAGCGACATACCGTGAGTGTCCTTCATTTTGATTCAAGCATTATTCACTCAGGCTAAAACTCCTAATAATGGAAGAATATCAGAGTGCACCATCCACATGTACTTCTATACTAGTGTTAATACAGCTACATAATTTAAGATGTGTTTTTCATTGTTCCTCAGGGGAATCCTTAAACCAAGAAGGCGACAGGTGCAGGATTAGATTAGTCCAGTGGTTGTTGACTTCCTGACAGCTGTGACGTCAATATAAGACAAGAATAGAACTAAGCAGACCAGTGGGAGAGGATAAGGTTTATCTATAGATCTGTACCTGTACTATCAAAACCAGAAATTAATTTTGTCTCGAGTCAAGCTATATCATCTTTCTCTCACTCTCTGTTTCTTTACGTCTTTATTAGGTGTTGTTAGGACCAACCAGGATATAGTATTTGCAGATTTCTAAAGCATCCCCTGATAGTTATGCATTATGAATGGTCAGCTGTAAGCAGAGAGTATAGTAAGTAAGAAAGGAAGGCAGAAGCAAGACTGAAACATTACTTAATCAAAAATATTGCTTTCAGAATTTGTCATATAGTTCAACTCTGAATTTTATCAGAAAGCAGTTTAAAGAAATATCTATACAAGGAAGGGCCACACTACTAGAAAAACAACTATAGAGGATGATAATGTATCTCAAAAATGGATTAAAATGTCTTAAGGTGATGCTGAATATGTGGATAATAATAAAATGGGCATTAAGCACAGGTGAATATTTACTGTATAGTAGATTAATGGCACGTCCTGCTCAAAATACACCTTATGCATGCTCATCCCCGTGGATTTTCAAAAACATCACAATTTAACACAACTACAGTAAGTATTCTCTTGCCAAAACAGAACTGTAGTGAGTGATTTCTCAATTATACACCAACAATAAGGGTACAAAAGTGTTCAAGAACTCAGAGGTTGAGTTTCCAAATCCAACATTGATTTTCATTCACAAAAAATACTCGAATAATGCTGAAGTTTGGACACTCAATTCAGTGACACTCAATTTGGTGGGTTAAATGCAGAAGAAGAAAAAAGAAAAAGCACTTCTGTAAGTCGTTCTGGATGAGAACATCTGCTAAATGCTGTAAATGAAAATGTAAATGTTGAACAGTCAAGCAAAAATTCTGCTGTCTGAATGCGTTTGAAGATTTCTCTCTTGGGGCAGTGTTGGCCTGCTGGTAACATGCTGGATTACTCCTCCCAAGGTTGGGGGTTCAAGCTCCACAATTAACGGATTGTTCTTGCTGTCCCCCCCAGTGGAACTTACTGCGTTATCAAAGGCAAGCCATGTCTCTCACTGTCTCACCATAGACAGTGAGAGGGTCATGCAAAAGAACCATTGCTGACTTTCGTGAAGAGAAGCTGCATAGCCGTGAGCGTGTTTCTGCCCCTTGCTAAGGGTTGTGTCAGGAAGGGAATCCGACGTAAAAACCTACGCCAAATCGAACATACGAATCATTAATATGACTTCCATGAAGATGGAGGCAGATGATTCGCTACGGCGACCCCTGAAAGGGACCAGCCGCAAGGAAAAGAAGAAGAAGAAGAGGCTGCATAGCTAAGGCCTGGAAAGCTGTCCAGGGTGGATTCTGCGCCAGCCTCCCCATGACTAATTTGGATTAAACAGTTCAGAGAATGAATGATTTCTTTTTTCCTGCCCATTTGCCAATAATTTGGGTTGTGACTCCTCATTTTCTGTTATTCTTTCATGTGTTGATGTCTTGCACTTTTCAGTTCAGATTGAGAATCCTCACCTTCTTGTGCGTTGCCATTATTGACTTTTCTGGTGCAAAGCTGTCATGTGATCCGCATATTCCGAAAATGATGTCACACATTTTGTGGAGACAAAATTTAAGTCAGTAAGTTGGTATCCCTTAGGTTTATTTGCTTACTTTGTGTAAAATAAATTATACAGTGGTACCTTGAGTTACGAGTGTCTTTTATAATGAATTTTCCATGATATGAGCTTCGATCCCACCAAAAACCTGCCCTATCCAACGAGCAAAATTTTGATTTACAATCTCTGCTGGGGAAATGGCTTTTAGGGGCCAATTAGCCTTGTATTCTGAGCGCCAAGAACGCCTTGTGTTTCATTTTGCGTCTCAATTATTTTCTGTGACGCCCCCTCTAGGGAAGAAAAAATATATATATATTTTACACTTCCCAGCACCCCACGCACGACCATAAAGTGTTTACTATGAGAGTGCCGCTGCCAACTACTGTAGTGGATGCACAATTACACTTAACTCTAGTACAGTATGGCAAAAAAAAGCAAATTTCCCAGGATCATAACCCCCCCCCCCGGACACACCCGTTACATGATCCTCCTCTGTTAAGCACCACCTCCTGGCTGCCCATGTGACATATTTCCCACAGTTGATGATCGGAAGGATTAGTTGACTTATTGTTTATTCTTTTATTATTAATGTACATGTACAGGGATCCCTCACTTTTCGCGGTTAATTGGGACCACAATCCCTGCCGAATTCCGCGAAGTAGGATCCCCCCCCGGACGGATATTTAGAAGTATATGTGTATACAGTATATTATCAATAAATATATATTTAATGCTACAAATGCTTATAATAACAATTAAACATTCAAAAATAATATAGAAGATGTAAATAAAATATAAATACACACACGTACAGATGTGTACCTCACCAAAATATAAGTAGTTTTGATGGGGGGTTTGGGGTTGTTTTTTTTGTTTTTGTTTGTTTGTTTTTTTTGCATAATTGGCCTTGTTTTTGCAACATTTTCCTTAACTTCCCCCCCCTTTCTTCTTTAATTTCCTTAATTTTTAATTCAATAAATATTAAAAAAAAAAACGTGATGAAGTGAAGCTGCATGAATTGAAGCGCGAAGTAGCGCGGGATCCCTGTATTATGAAATGTATTGTTTTTATATGTTTATCTTTCATATCATCTTCTTTTCCTTTCGGCTTTTCCCTTCAGGGGTTGCCACAGCGAATCTCTGCCTCCATCTCACCCTATCCTCTGCATCTTCTTATCTTACACCAACTACCTTCATGTCCTCCTTCACCACATCCATGAATCGTCTCTTTGGTCGTCCTCGAGGCCTTCTGCCTGGGAGTTCCAACCTTAGCATCCTACTACCAATATATTCACTATCCATCCTCTGTACATGTCCAAACCATATCAATCTAGCCTCTCTAACTTTGTCTCCAAAGCCTCTTACATGTGCTGTCCCTCTGATGTACTCATTCCTGATCATATCCATCCTCGTTACTCCCAAAAAGAACCTCAACATTTTCATCTCTGCTCGCTCCAGCTCTGCCTCCTGTCTTTTTTTCAGGGCCACTGTTTCTAAACCATACAACATCACTGGCCTCAACACCGTCTTGTACATTCCTTTCATTCTTGCCGATACCTTCCTATCACACATCACACCGGACACTTTTCTCCAACCATTCCAACCTCCCTGCACACGCTTCTTCACCTCTTTTCCAAACTCTCCATTGCTCTGGATTGTTGAGCCAAAGTACTTAAAATCCTCCACCTTCTTTATCTCTGCTCCCTGTAACCTCACCATTCCTCTTGGGTCCTTCTCATTCACACACATGGACAGCATTCTGTCTTACTGAGGCTAACCTTCATCCGTCTCCTCTCCAGGGCATACTTTCACCTCTCTAGATTTTCCTCCACTTGTTCTCTGCTCTCACTACAGATCACAATGCCATCTGCAAACATCATAGTTCATAGGGAATCATGTCTAACCTCGTCTGTCAGTTTATCCATCACCATAGCAACAAGAAGGGGCTCAGAGCCGACCCTTGATGCAGTCCCACCTCCACCTTGAACTCTTCTGGCACACCGACAGCACACCTCATAACTGTATTACATCTTTCACACATATCTTGCACCACTAACATACTTCTCTGTCACTCCAGACTTCCTCATGCAAAACCACAGTTCCTCTCTCAACACCCTGTCATATGCTTTCCTCAGATCCTCAAAGGCACAATGCAGCTCCGTCTGACCTTCTCTGCACTTCTCTATTAACATCCTCAAAGCAAACACTGCATCTGTGGTGCTCTTTCTTGGCAGGAAACCAAACTGTTGTTCACAAATGCTGACCTCTGCCCTTCGTCTCGCTTCCACGATTCTTTCCCATAACTTCATCCTATGGCTCATCAACTTTATCTCTCTGTAGTTGCCACAACTCTGCACATCTCCCTTGTTCTTAAAAATGGGCACTATCACACTTCTCCTCCATTCCTCCGACATCGTCTCACTCTCTAAGACCTTGTTGAATGTTCTTGTCAGAAAATCTACTGCTACCTCTCCTAGACACTTCCATACCTCCACCGGTATGTCATCAGGACCAACTGCCTTTCCAGTCTTCATCCTCTTCAATGCCCTCCTCACCTCACCCTTACTAATCTTTGCTACTTCCTGGTCCTCAACGGTCACCTCTTCTACTCTTTTTTCTCTCTCTCATTTTCCTCATTCATCAGCTCCTCAAAGTACTCTTTCCATCTTCCCAGCAAACTTTTAAAAAATTAACTAGTTTAAAAAAAATTTACTGAAAAAAAATGAGCTTAAAAAAATTAACTAGTTTATTATACAGTAGCATTTATAAACTTGAGGTGTGGTAAATTTTTCATTCTGGCTGGACTGCTATCTCCCAGCTTACTCCTTCTAAACATATTGTCTTCATCTCTGCTTTTGAGGGCTTTGAAGGGCTTCTTCCGATTTCCATGACAGAACTTTCTGATGAGTAGTGAGTACTTTTCAGGACTTCATGTCACCTTATACAAGACGATGGTGAATGCTTCATTGTAAGCAGCTAAAGATTATAACGCACACTGTGCAGCAAGCTAACAACTTTTCCGTCAGATACACACCAGCCCAACCATGATTTATGGCCCCAGGGTCAGCCAATCAGATTTTGCATACTCACTGCCATATAATAAAGATTAGTATTACAGAGCCGACACGGAGCATGAATGCATTTGCCAATTTTCATTCAAGTTATTCATACTTTCCTTTTTTCTTTGAACCCAAGTGTAGTTTAATCTATGTTCAGAGTTTAAATTTTTCTGGGTTCTCTTTTGGATGCTCTATTATCTCAGACATCAAAAAATAATTGGCTAGACAAATCAAAATTATTAAGGTAAAGAATTTCAGAAGATGATTTGGTGTTAAATCATTTTTAGCAGAGCTCAGCACTGGGGATATGATGGAATGCTTTATCTTGTAATTATTCAATTCTTGGCCTTTAACTTTAGTCAACAGACTTCAAACACTGTCAAAATTTCTTTCAATTGAGAGCAAATATGCCATTTAGAGTACATACTAAAAGCCCTCTATTCATGCTTTGCATAGATGCTCTTCCAGCAGGGATCTTTGCATAATGGCTGCAGGATTACCTGTCACCCGCTAAGATGAATTACAGGTCTGCTGCTACACAATAGACTTCACTAACAAACCTGAAATTAATTTAGTACTATGAATACATTTTATGTATTTGATGGAAGATCAATTTCAACCATTAAAAACTAAAAGACATTTATAATAGTGGTTACGGGGAAATGGTGGCCTGGTGGTAAAGGGCGCTGGATCACTGATCCTAAGGTTGGGGGTTTGAGTCCTACTCTCCACAAGGTTGTCAATGTCTCCCCAGTGCAATTAACTGGGTTATCAAAGGCCAGCCATGTCTCTCACTGTCTATGGTGAGAGGTTCATGTAATAGAACCATTGCTGACTTTTGACAAGAGTAGCTGCCCATCAGAGTGTTTCTGCCCCTTGCTAAAGGGTTGTGTCAGGAAGAGCATTCGACATAAAACCTATGCAAAATCAAACATGCGAATGAAATGATTTACTGTGGCGATCCCTGAAAAATGGCTAAAGGAAAAGAAGAAGAATTATAATAGTGGTTACATAAATTATTACATTTAAAAAGAATACGCTAATGAAACCGCCTTTGATTTAATCAAAAACACATGAATGGAAATATTTCGTCAGGCACATATACATATATATATATATATATATATATATATATATATGAAAAATGCAGCCATGAGGATGGGCATAAACAAGTTCCCATCCTCACACCGGTCCCATGCCCGGATAAATGCAGAGGGTTGCGACAGGAAGGGCATCCGGCGTAAAACTTTTGCCAAAATACAGAATGCGAACTGTCAAGACAAATTTCATACTGGATCGGTCGAGGCCCGGGTTAACAACGACCGCCATCAGTGCTGTCAACCAACAGGGTGCTAGTGGAAATTGGACTACTGTTGGTCGAAGAAGGAGAGGCGGGAGGCGTGTCTGTAGGCAGCGCGAGAAGATGAAAGGCACGAGTCCAGGACTGAGAGTAGGGACTTTGAACGTTGGAACTATGACAGGAAAAGGTAGAGAGATGGCTGACATGATGCAGAGGAGGAAGGTGAACATACTGTGTGTTCAGGAGACCAGGTGGAACGGTAGCAAGGAAGCTTAGGAGCAGGCTGTTTTATCATGGTCTGGATGGGAAGAGAAATGGAGTAGGAGTCATCTTGAAGGAGGGGTTGGTCAGGAATGTTCTAAAAGTGAAAAGAGTGTCAGACAGATTGATGAGTCTCAAGTTAGAAATTGAAGGTGTGATGTTCAATGTTGTTAGTGCTTATGCCCCACAGGCAGGATGTGAGCGAGAAGAGAAGGAGAGATTCTGGAGTGAGTTAGATAAAGTGATGCAGAGTACCCCCAGAGGTGCAAGAGTGGTTATTGGGGCAGACTTCAATGGACATGTTGGTGCAGGCAACAGAGGGGATGAGGAAGTGATGGGCAGGTGTGGTATCCAGGACAGGAACACAGAAGGACAGATGTTGATAGATTTTGCAGAAAGGATGGAAATGGCTGTGGTGAATACTTTCTTCCAGAAGAGACAGAAGCATAGGGTGACTTATAAAAGCAGAGGTAGGAGCACACAGGTAGACTACATCTTTTGTAAGCAATATAATTTGAAGGAAGTCAGTGACTGTAAAGTAGTAGTGGGTGAGAGTGTTGCCAAACAGCACAAGATGGTGGTGTGCAGGATGAAGCTGATGGTGAGGAAGGTGAAGAAGACAAAGGCAGAGCAGAAGACAAAGTGGTGGAAGTTGAAAAAGGAAGAGGGTCGAGTTGTCTTCAAGGAGGAGTTGAAACAGGCTTTGGGTGGTCAGCAAGTGCTTCCAGATGACTGGACAACTACAGCTAATGTGATCAGGGAGACAGGTAGGAGAGTTCTTGGTGTGTCCTCTGGAGGGACAGTAGATAAGGAGACTTGGTGGTGGAATGAGGAAGTGGGGGAGTGTGTACAAAGGAAGAGGTTAGCTAAGAGGAGGGACATAGAGAGGACCGAAGAGAGTAAACAAGAGTACAGGGAGACACAGTGTAAGGCAAAGGTAGCAAACAGAGGGCGTATGATGACTCGTATGATAGGCTGGACAGTAAGGAGGGAGAACATTATTTATATAGGTTTCCACAGCAGAGAAATAGAGATGGGAAGGACGTGCAGCAAGTTAGAGTGATAAAGGACAGAGAGGGAAATGTATTGACTGATGACAGAAGTGTGCTGGGAAGATGGAAAGAGTACATTGAAGAACTGATGCATGAGGAAAATGAGAGAGAAAAAGAGTAGAAGTCGTGACTATTGATGGCCAGGAAGTAGCAAAGATTCATAAGGGTGAGGGGAGGAGGGCATTGAAGAGGATGAAGAGTGGAAAGGTAGTTGGTCCTGATAACATACTGGTGGAGGTATGGAAGTGTCTAGGAGAGGTAGCAGTAGATTTTCTGACAAGAACATTCAACAAGGTCTTAGAGAGTGAGAGGATGCCAGAGGAATGGAGGAGAAGTGTGATGGTGCCCATTTTTAAGAACACGGGAGATGTGCAGAGTTGTGGCAACTACAGAGAGATAAAGTTGATGAGCCATAGGATGAAGTTATGGGAAAGAATCGTGGAAGCTAGTCTTAGGGCAGAGGTCAGCATTTGTGAACAACAGTTTGCTTTCATGCAAAGAAAGAGCACCACAGATGCAGTGTTTGCTTTGAGGATGTTAATAGAGAAGTGCAGAGAAGGCCAGCAAGAGCTGCATTGTGCCTTTGTGGATCTGGAGAAAGCATATGACAGGGTGCTGAGGGAGGAACTGTGGTATTGTATGAGGAAGTCTGGAGTGACAGAGAAGTATGTTAGAGTGGTGCAAGACATGTACGAGAGATGTAAGACAGTGGTGAGGTGTGCTGTTGGTGTGACAGAAGAGTTCAAGGTGGAGGTGGGACTGCATCAAGGGTCAGCTCTGAGCCCTTCTTGTTTGCTATGGTGATGGATAGACTGACAGACGAGGTTGGACAAGAATCTCCATGGACTATGATGTTTGCAGATGACATTGTGATCTGTAGTGAGAGCAGAGAACAAGTGCAGGAAAATCTAGAGAGGTGGAGATATGCCCTGGAAAGGAGAGGAATGAAGGTTAGCCGCAGTAAAACAGAATACATGTGTGTGAACAATAAGGACCCAAGAGGAATGGTGAGGTTACAGGGAGCAGAGATAAAGAAGGTGCAGGATTTTAAGTACTTTGGCTCAACAATCCAAAGCAATGGAGAGTGTGGAAAAGAGATGAAGCGTGTGTAGGGAGGCTGGAATGGTTGGAGAAAAGTGTCCAGTGTGATGTGTGATAGGAAGGTATCGGCAAGAATGAAAGGAAAAGTGTACAAGACCGTGTTGAGGCCAGCAATGTTGTATGGTTTAGAAACAGTAGCACTGAGGAAAAGACAGGAGGCAGCGCTGGAGGTAGCAGAGATGAAAATGTTGAGGTTCTCTTTGGGAGTAAAGAGGATAGATAGGATCAGGAATACATCAGAGGAGCAGCACATGTAAGAGGTTTTGGAGACAAAGTCAGAGAGGCTAGATTGAGATGGTTTGGACATGTACAGAGGAGGGATAGTGAGTATATTGGTTGTAGAATATTGAGGTTGGAACTACCTGGCAGAAGGACTAGAGGAAGTCCAAAGAGAAGATTTATGGATGTGGTAAAGGAGGACATGAAGGTAGTTGGAGTAAGAGTGGAAGATGTAGAGGATAGGGTGAGATGGAGGCAGACGATTCGCTGTGGCAACCCCTGAAGGGAAAAGCTGAAAGTAAAAGAAGATATGAAAGATAAACATGTAAAAACATGTGGGACTTTCATTTTCTCACTCTGCTTAAATGGGTTTTCTTCGGATAAGACAGTTTCCTCCCACAGTCCAAAAACATGCTTATTCGGTCAAATGGCTTTTTCAGATTTGCCCGAGGTGAGAATGTGAATGGCAGTGTGTTGGCCCCGTGATTAGTCAGCGGAGTCCCTACGACTCTAATAGGATAAGTAGGACCCTATTACGTTTTGGCAAATGAATGAATGAACAATTTATATGTAGTGGCATGATGGTGTAGTGGTTCATACCATCATATCAGAACATGAAGGTTCTTTTGAACCTTGTGGCCCACTAAGGTATTTCATTGTGGGTTTTATATATTCTCCCTCGGATCCTGTGGGTTTTCTCTTGGTATTACAGTTTCTTTCCCTAGTATAAAAACATGCAGATGAGACAAATTGGCTGTTTCAATTTATCTATAGGTGTGAATGCTTATTGATTTTAGCCCTATAATAACCTTGTGACTTGGTTTGGGGCATACTCCACCACTCACTCAATCTCAGTTTTGATTGGCTTAAACTTTATTTTAGTTGTACAGTATTCCAATACAATGCTTGAAGCTTGCACACCATAGTTTTTAACTAGATCTACATTAGTGGATTTGTACCTAAAGTTCCTGGAACTGCTTGAAAGTGCTTTTTGAAACCCTTTCTGAACAATTTCCTCCTCACTATTCCATCCAGTTTGGAGAGACTACTTGACATGAGAAGGGATCTAGTAGTGTCAGAACTTTGTCCTCCTTGATTATATATTTCACTGTGCTTCGGGATTCTTCTCCTGACATGTGTCTGTCTTCAACTTTATACCAGAGATCTTTTGACAGTACTTTGCCACTTATGGTTGACTGATTGCTTTCATTTATACTTCCAAACATTGGAATGCTCTCAGAATAGCTGTTTTTATGCCATCATTTACACCTTGCCATACCATACAATAATTACACATTGAGGTTTTTTTTGTTTTTATTTTTAGGAGGGATTGATTTTTAAAACATCTGTGGACCCCCCATGGTTGCTATCATACTTCACTTATCTATTATTAGTTATATTGACTAAATTCAGTATTTTCCTTTTCACTTCCATGGTACAAGGCCTCATTTCATTAATGAAAGTATATTGCTTTTAATTAGAATTGGGTACATTTGGTTAACAATATGACAAACTCTCGTTATTGAGTAGCTTTTTTTAACTTTACAGAGGGCACTACATGTGGTGCTGGAGTGATGAATTTCAGACTTCCATTGCCAGAATAAACATCTTCAAAAGTTACTGATGGCCTCAACAGCATTTCTAATTAATTCTTTTTGAACTAATAAGCCAACATTTAAGCCCAGTGGACCAATTAGATTGTAAACTGGCTGACTTATGATTGACAGCTTCATGTAAATCTTACTGCCCTTTGTTCTTGCCATTTGAGGGATATAACAGTGATGATCATTTGTATGTATTGTGAATGTAATGTTTTAAATTTTGATAGTATAACTCAGGACATGCACACTGTATAATACTTAAACATTCAAAAATAATGCATAAGATGTAAATAAAATATAAATACACGCACACAAATACGCGCGTACACTCAGATGCACATCTCACATTAAAGTGTAAGTATATTTTGTTGGGGGGGTTTTGGGTTGTTTTTTGTTTTTGCTTGTTTGGGGGGTTTTGTGGAATTTTCCTTAATGTTTTCCCTATTTTTCCATAATTTCCTTATTTTTTATTTTTTGATAAATATTTTTGAAAAACCCACAATGCACTTAAGCCTCAGAAACAAGCAGGAGGTAGCGAGGGATCACTGTGAATAATCAATGTGACTGTGCATGATTGTTTAGTCTTGGACTTGCATTTGTTAATGTCTATTAGAATAGTGTGTCTTCTGTAGTACAGTGGACTGGTGTCTCATTGCAGATGAAATGTCGTTCTTAATGCTCAGTGGTCCTGGAATTGGATTCTTATTTACTGCAACCAAAATGAACCAGATAATGTATAAATGAATAAACAACCGAGTTAAGGGTTATGTATGCAAATCATAAAACATGACAGCATCAAGTTAAGGTACAAAAATGAGTAATGCAGACTTTAATGCAGATTTTCTATGAAGAACACTGTAAAAAGACAAACATTTGGTTTGTTGCATCTTTATGGTTGTTGATATTTCACATAATACTGAAATTAGCACACTTAGGGCCAGTCAAGAATATTAACTAAACTAATATGGATGCCTTAGTCCACATCTGAGGAAACCAGAATTATGGGAGGAAACTCCACATCTGCAAAACTTGCAAACTTCAAAACAGAGACAACCACGTTGAGCCTCGGACCCAAAACCAGAACCTTCTTGCTGTGATGATAAAGTAAAAACCACTATGCCATCATTCTACCCACAACCCTATATCCATATTATCATTTATTATTTCTTTCATCTTGTCCAAAATGAACACTTTGCCGCACACACTGTGATGGGTTGCCTGGCAGTTCTCATGCTGCTATGAAACAGAGTCCTTTTCATTTAGCATAAATTAGTAAGAAATAATAAAAAAAAAAATGTCCTTAGAGATTTTTCATTTTATGTTCTCTCACTTCATACTCATGTGGGTTTCCTCCATGATCTCCATGATCTCGTCTACTAAAAATAGGCCTATAGGTGAATTTTACAAACAGCTTAATACATTCTGATTAAGAACAAGATAATGAAAAGAAAAGGTTAGAGTGATTAATACCATCACCCTGCAGCACAAAGGTTCTTGGTTTGAGCATCACAGCTGATTAATGTGCTGACATGGGCTTCCTTTGGGTATTTTTAGTTTTCTCTCCCAGTCCAAAGCCATGCACATTAGACACATTATTAAACTGCTCTTGGGTTAATGTGGTGTAATTTCTTGTTTGTGTACATGTTAACCCTATGATGGACAGGTGATCTGACCAGAATGCACCTCCTCTCCTCCTCCAAAGTCAGCTGGCATTGGCTCCAGCTTTCCCAATGATGCTGATGGAAAAGTGGTACAAATAATTGAATGGAAAAAAGAAAACATGGTTCTCATCTGTGTTTTATATGTTAGATAGCATATTTTTTTCGACAAAGCTGTTATAATTATAATTAAATCAAAACAGATGGTTATTTTACTCACTGCTGCATAGAAACTCAACATTATTTATGGAATTATATATACACACCTGTCAGGTTAACAGCAGATTGAACACAAAATAGGGTTGGGTTGAAAAAATTTCCAGTAAACTTTGGTAAAATGTGTATTTTATTTGTGAGTGCTGAGTTTTGAATGCTCAGAAAAAATGACTTTTTATTATCTAGGTATAGAAATATTTCAAGAATTAATTTGGCCAAGTTTGCTCTTTCTGTACTACAAATTTATTTAGGATATTTTTAAATCACTTGTACAGTCATGCAAGCAAAGACACAAACTAACCTACTGAGAGACAAACAATGACTCATTGGTTGGCATCACGTTTTTCCAATTGTCCCTTTGCTTTTGATCCTGATAGTAGTTATCTCTATGACTGACTGACTGTTCTTATATGTATAAAAATCATAGATATGATGGAACATTTATAAGTTTTTAACCAATCAACAACACAGTAAATGAGGAAAAGTCTTTTGGAGTAATGGTGTTCATACCTTCAGTAAAGTTTTAGAGAGTTCTACAACCAATGCATAGCTGTGTTAATGCTGTTCTTTGGGCTCATTATAATTAAAATTGGTTTTCGTTTAATTAATTGCTTTTTTAAAAATTGTGGAGCTCCAGAACATCATAGTCTTGAAACATGGCTCAGAGGGTCGTTCCATGTCCTGTCTGATGTCTGCATGTGCCCACCACAGGAAACCTAATAAGGCTGCTGTTGAGTTAATTCTGATAGACTGTAATGTACAGCTGACTAGCTGATGACAGGTGGAAATAAAAAATATATATTTAATATTAACAGAATTGAAATCTTAAGGGGCAGTGGTGGTCTAGTGGTATAAGGCACTGGATCGCTAATCCAAAGGTTGGTGGTTCAAGTCCCATTCTCCACAAGGTTGTCACTGCCCCCCCTCCCCCAGTGCAGCTAACTGGGTTATCAAAGGCTGGCCATGTCTCTCACTGTCTATGGTGAGAGGTTCATATAAAAGAACAATTGCTGACTTTCGACAAGCCGTCGGTGTGTTTCCGCCCTGCGATGGCCTGGCGAGCTGCCCAGGGTGTACTCTGCCTTCGCCCAGAGTTGGCTGGGATGGGCACTAGCCTCCCCGCAACCCTAATTTGGATGACGCGGTTCCAGACAATGATGAGAATTGAAACCTCAAAAATAGAGGCTCATGCACCACTGCTCAGACTTGCACAAAATAAAAACAATCTACACAATCTAATAGGCAGACAAACCTGCAGCAAATGCTACAATTAGAAGCTTGACAGAACATGACCTCGTTAAACAGATAAAACCAACAAGATGACTCCTACAAATGAAGCAGCCATGAGAATGGCAGTAAAATACAAACCCAAGCTGGGACACCTACCAACAGACATTTATTGGGAGCTCAGCATTTAGGTGCAGATACAATGTGAATAGTGTGGGGCCGGTGACATAGTGGTTAGGGTGCTGCACTCATGATCAGGCGGTTGGGTGTTTGAATCCCAATTAAACCCCCACTGTGCTAAGACCCCTGGGGCAAGGTCTTAACTACAAAGTGCGCCTCTGTTCACCCAGCAGTATGAGTGGGTACCAGTAAAAAATATACTGGTAAGATAACCTGCATCCCTGTGACTAGCATCCAGGAGGATTTGTACCCCTAGTCTCTTCACGCTGTGGAAACTAGGGATAAGCACCGGCCCAATGAGCCACTGTGGCTCGAGTATAAAAAGCCCAATGGATTTTACCTTTACCTTACAATGTGAATAGTACATTTGATAGCGTTAATGCAAACATAGGTTTCATGCCTTTTTTTGTGTGTGACAAAATAGACTACAACTAACAGAATGCTATTGGCCAGTTAGTTATGGCGTGATGTCCTTACTTCATCCATGTCTCCGAAGGCTTCATTTAATTGGATAAACAGCGAAACAGTAATGAATCTATCATTCTGTACCTCCGTTTTGTTTATATGAGAGCTACAAGAGGGAAAGCTTTGTAGTTTCAGGACTGCAGTTTCTTCAAGAGCAATACATGTCTCATCCTGCTCTGACCCCAGCTTCATAATCTTGGATGAGTGAGTAAAAGAATTTTACTGTGCATGATATTTGTGCAAAACATACAGTAAACTTTACTATAAGAGCTGGAAGTATTATTTTAATTATTGACCCTCGGTACTGATTTGGCTATAAGCTTTCGCTCACTGACACACTTTCCCCTATGGCTAGTGGGTGGATTCATGTTTCAGATAATGGGTCTCAAGTTGATGTTTGACCACCACCACCACCCCCACCACCGCGACTTTAATGAGAAGCTCAATGAAGTCAAAAAAAGTTAGCATTCTCTTTCATCTGTCCACCTGTCTTTCATTCTTTGTTCTTTTGGTTTTATCCATTATATATTACTCCTTAGTTCCTCTGAACCCTCCCCCTCTTCATCCCCTTCTCACTCTGGTAGATTAAGTCAAATGCATAATGTATTAATCCTTTTATCTTTCTTACAGATAATTCTATTTTCCCACAGACCATAAAATAATCTTTCTGTCCTGATGTTTGTCTTATTTCTCGCAGGGTTCTGTTATGAACTAAGACTACACCTATCAGCACGCCACATTTCACGTCACATGACTAAACCTATCAGATTGTCACATTTTCAGCACAGGGACTGATTTTCAACTGTTTCACAATTGTTTTACTTAAGTAGTGTATGATGTCTGCTAACTAAACTACATTGACAAATAATTTTGGATTGATTTTTTTCAGTGTATTTAATCTTCTACAACAGCAACTCTGACATTAACACATTGATTTGTTAACATAAAACAGATAGCGACTTGTCCATCAGCTCCAGCAGTTTAAAAACAATGTGCACTTACTGATATGTTGTCCACAAGTAAATGCTTTGTAGCATCAAGTTAAAGCAGTACCATTGCATTCTCTGGCAAGAAAGCTGTACAGATGTCATTTTCTCTGATTCTTTCTCCATTTCACAGTTACACGACTACATTTTATTATTAACTTAAATTGAATGAACAAATGTTTATCATATTCACACCTATTGCATCAGAGCAATTGCATGTTCTGATTGGCAAGATATTAGTCCATGTATTACCAACATTATTTTGAATAAACACAAGTAATGTAAGAATGCATATTTTTAAAGCTTGTTTGGTGTGTGTCGACCTTCACAAGTCAACCAATGGCTACAAGAAAATAGCCTCTCGCCTGCGCCTGCCCATATGCACTGTCAGAGGAATCATTAAGAAGTTTTAAACAACTGGAACTGTGGTAAACAAGCCTGGATGTGGATGTAAAGATATTTTTCCACCACATAAAGTGAGGAGGACGGGAAGGGAAATCAAAAGTTCTCCAATGCTCACGGTTAAAGAATTGCAACAAATGGAAGCATCTTGGGGTCACAAAGTCCCCAAAACAGCCAGCAGACACCAGCTACATGCCAACAAGCTGTTTGTGGAGGCATGCACAGAATACATCTTTTCTCACTCACAGTGATAAACATAACATCTGGAGTTTGCTAAGCGGTACTGGGACTGTGTGCTTTGGTCAGATGAGACCAAGATAGAATATTTTGGCAACAAACTCTCTCAGAACATCTGGCGGAACACAAAACATGAGTTTGCAGAAAAGTACCTGATGGCCACTGTGAAGTCTGGGGGAGGACTGGTGATGCTGTGGGCCTGTTTCTCTTCCAGACACCCTGGGAACCTTGTCAGGGTGCACGGCATCATGCACACTTTGAAAGACCAGGACATTTTCAATTAAAATTTGGTGGCCTCTGCCTGAAAGCTGAAGTGTGATCACTTGTCTTTCAGCAAGATAATTACCCTAACCATGTGCTCAAATCTACACAGAAAATGGTTCACCAGACAGTGAATAAAGCTTCTTAGCCCCAGACCTCAACCCCATTGAAAACCTGTGGCGTGAGTAGAAGAGAAGAGTGCAGAGGAGATGACCAGGCCGTTGGATAATTTAGAGAGATTGCACAGAGAGGAACAGTTCAAGATCCCGCTTTCTTTTTTCTCCCATCATGTGAAACATTATAGGAGAAGATTAGGTGCATAGAAAGTATTAAAATTAAGCGTGTTAATAATTGTGGCACACATTATTTGATGTAAAAGAATTATTTATTAATGTGAGATTCCCCCCAACTGAATAAATGCACCTGAATTAAAGGCTTGATTTTCCTATTTTTTTTCTCCCCCATTGTGATCTGATATTGAGGAAAAAAAACCCAAAACTGAATTCATTAGAAGCTAAACAATACACCTTAACCAGGGGTGCCAATAATTATGAAGGGCAGTGTATAATTGGAAACAAATGAAATGTATAAAATGGGAGATAGTGACACATGAAGGCAAAATTCATAGTTCACTAAAAAAAATGAACACAGATGTTGCATATAACTACTGTACATAAAGAGCATCTCTGTATAACAAACAAGAAGGGAGCGATTGAGCAAAATTCAGACATTTGACCTCTATTTGAACCCTGTTTGGATCATTTCCAAAATCAGTTCTATTCATATGCTCTGTAAAAAATATATAGACACAAGGATCCACTTTTTCTTGAAATATACTAATGATAATGTTTTTTTATTTGGCATAAAAATTTAAGCGTATTAAGATATAACACATTTTTATATTATTCTGTAATAGAAAAAATAATCAGCTTCCACTGACATTAATTACTTACTTCAATTGTCTGTATAATTGCCAGTAATTTCCTCAACAATATGAATACCCCCATCCGAGGCAAACATAATTTAAATATAGACCTTTATATGCAAATCCATGTGTTTCCTAGAAGGAGCAGATGGTTCCAGGATTTCTCCCTATCACCATAATGAGAAGTGCAGAGAGGGAGTGTATGAGAGCTAGATGCTAATCAAGCCCCTGCCAAAAGAACAAATCAGAAAACTGATTTCCACTGAGATGATTGGAAAGAGCTTGCTGCACTCTTCACTAGAGGGAGCGAGAGTAGGAATATGCAAGGTTAAATTATGTATATATTGTAAATGAGTATGTACAAAAAAGCCTTGAGAAAATTCAATAGCCGTGACTATCGCATCATTATCTTTAAAATGGTCAACCCTTGATTAATTTACAAAGCTCTTCGAGTTCAGTACAGAAACAGACAAGGCTGGAACCATGTGGATGGCTCAGTGGCAGCAATGAAACCTTGACATCTCTGGTGGGTCACAAACCAGCTGTGATGTTGATTATACCGCCACAAATTACACTTTCTCATACTGTTATACAGTGAGTATAGAAATGAATTACCTCCCTTCAATAGTCACATTTTGTTGCTTTGCACAAAAAAATATACACACAAATATTTTCCATATTTTTTTATGTACTGTGACTGATAGTCCGGAGAAAGATGTAATAGTAAATAAAGAGGAGAAAGGAAAAAACTGAATTTAAAGGATAACCCCTTTCGAAAATATACTTCAAGCAGTCAATCTTCTTATCTTCTTCACTGCAAGCCAAGCTAACTGGTTTATATTGGCGATCAGTTGTAATCATTCTGATTGGTTCAACCTAAACTGACCCTTCCTGGAGTATTCCAGAGTTGTAACTTAAATCGAACAATTAACTACGGGTGGCAAGGGACTGTATAAAGAACTTAAAAATAAAGTGGACAGGCACAAGTCAAGAGGTGTACACGATAAGTCTTTATTGATCATTAGGATGCCGTAAAGGCCATAACCAAGGATCAGAAAGTTATTGGTTCTATTTGGACCCTTCCTGGATCAAGAAGTCTCTCCAAACTGGATGAAATAGCAAAACACTAGTCCGAGAGTTAATCAAGAGTGCCACAGTAACTTTAAAGCAGTTACAGGAACTTTGAACACGGTCTAGAATAATAATAAAAATATTGCAATTTGCAAAATAACCCGCCACACAGACATTTACCATTAAGTGTATAACCTTTCTCTTTGCTGTGCAAACACAAAATCCATCACAATGACTTCTACTGCTGCTATAACATCAGCACTTGGCTAATTATTGTGTACTGCTTGTCTGCCATATTCCCCCCATCTGCCACAAAGAAGAATAATGAGAAATCTTAATTTTCTTATCTTTTTAATCCATTTAATCACATCCACCCTGCATGTGTCCATATTGATCATTATTACAAAGAAGATTAAAATTTACTTTGCAATTCAGACAATCACATTGATAACTTGTGCGCGAAGGAGAAAAAAAAAAAGGTGTACACATCATCTGCATCCAATCAGCAGGAGGGAGACACAAAAGCTCTCATCCATTGGCCAATTTTGAATCACTTTCTATCATTTTCCAGAGCTGCTGCTATTCCACGTGTATGCGGGGCTGCGACCGGTGAACCGCGAATAGGCAGGGCTCTACTGTAATTTATACTTTAACATATATTTTCCAAAAATCTCATTATTTTATGCAATGTATATTATTGAGGTGTACAGACGCTCCCCGACTTACGTTTTCGTAAGTTCCGTGGTTCCGGACGGTCGAACGTAAGTTGAAAATGAACGCAAGTTGTTACTGTATGTTCCAGTGACATATGACGTTCATACTGTACTATACATCCATAAATACCATTACCGTATCTCATAAAACACCCCTAAAGCATTTATTATAAACATAACATTGTAAAATAATATCAAATATATCAAATAATATCAACGTTAATTTCAAATAAATTAAATTCAAGCAAAATAATTTCAAATTTTAATCAAATTCACTCATCAAATATCAAATACAGTATCAAATATAACTGTTAACATTCTCTATTATGCGATCTTTCTGCTTGTAAATGGTTCCGATGTTCGATGGATAGTCACTTTACATGAAGCTGAGCTGAATCACATTACATGAAGCTGAGCCGACTCATTTTACATGAAGCTTAAAACAGCCAATCAACACTTACAATATGTGAGGCGCTCAACACCGAAAGTAGTTTACTTTTTTTGACAAAGTGCAGGTTATACAGACTTCCGGTCTTTCAAGTGAGCAAGGGTGCCGTTGAACTCGTTTAGTACTCAGCCTGCACTGATGTGAATCACCAGCAGAGTGGAGAGTTCTCTTTTTTTTCTGGATTCGGGTTTTCATCCATTTTACAACTCTCTTTGCTTAACTGAGTATGCATGGTAGATTGCGCCGATCCGAGCAGATACTTCATTCATCTCTGTGTATGAAACTTGCACCCATGCTAGTAGGCGTATGCTTCTGACCAACCATATTTGCTAAGGATTACCAAAGTCCGCAAAACAGTGCAAACACAAAGATCACAGAGACGACGTCTTAACACAAGGGTAAGACGCTATATAACTGTATACTCAATGTCAGTATCACAATGTGGTTAATACTTTAAATATTAAATGTGAATCAGATGTGATAAATTGTAAAATGTTATGATTTTTAAAATTGAATTCATAATCAATCAAATTTTGTGATGGAATTTAATGATTTTTTAAAAAAAATATTGTCCATTCAGTTATTATAGTTATTTGTATCTGTAAGAAATACTTTCTAATGAATGTAATTCATTTTATACGGGTTTCTTCTGCACACCTCATATCTGATCAATCATTTATGGCAATATAACAGTCCTCAAGTACCCCCGCCCAATGCGCCCCACTATTTACTGATGTAATGGCAAGTTGGAACAATCACAAATCAGCCTAATGTTCATGTGTTTGGACTGTATGAGGAAACTTGACTACCTGGAGGAAAGCCACACGAGCAAAGAGAGAACATGCAAATGCCATACAAAATGCCCTACCTGAGCCCAGGACTCAAACCCAGGAAGTTCTTGATGTGAGGCACATGTGCTAAATACTAAGGCATCATGCTGCCCAGCATATTCTTATCCATTTCAAAAAACAAAATCAGTTTCAGACTAGATCAAGCTTTTTTTAAATCCTAAAAGTAAGGCAGTGATGCTGTGTCAAGCAACTTAGGTACAGAAACATAACAGGGTCACTCGATTCTTCTGTTCCTGAGGTCTATACACAATGCTCAGACAATTTCGTATTCAGTGAAAAGGCCAGGCACAATGAACGGCTACAGTCATACGTGCATTACAACAGACAGAAAAAGACATAATACTGGAAATTAAAAAAATACAGAAAATCATTTTGCCACATGACCTTTGAATAGAATTTTGAGATATTTCGTATCATGTTTATGAGTTATTAGGCAAACCTGCTGTGGATTGAAGCTGTTTCTTCTTGTGTGTTAAAGCTGAATGTGGTGTTATAACTGCATCCATCTTCCATTTCGCAGGTTTCAGAGACTCATTGCAAGGCTGCTCTCTCCTTCACTTGCTTTCTCTCTCACTCACTTTCTGCCTGACATCTGGGGGAAATGGCTGCCTCTACAGGTAATTGGGCTCAGCTGTTCATGCACAGTATGGCAAAGGGGCTTAGGCAAACCATTTCTTCCTCTCCCTCTCCCTCTCTCCCATCTGCTTTGCTTCATCTATAGAGGATTAGGATTTTGTGTGTGCATCGTACAGTCATGAGCTGAAAAACTCCAAAACAAATCAAGAAACCGAGTGGGAAGAAAGCCATGACTATATGAAGGAGCCATTTCCCACAAATAGCAAAGTTTCTGTCTCCTTACCATTTCTGGTAGTGACATTATGTAAAGTGGTATACTAACATGAATTTTTATTTTTCAACCTTCAAGGCTCCACAAAAAAAACCTTATAAATGAACTCCATGTAAAAGTAGCTATAAACATCCCATGTAGTATGAACAGATCATTTAAACTATTTTTTCCTGACAGATTTTTCCATGAAGTTACTTTTTCTTGACATGACTTGAACAAATATGTTATCAAAGTTGGATATTTACAATTACTTTACTTTTGGGGAAAGTAGGAAATTGTTTATACAGTGCAGATCCCGACTGTGTATATTGATGCAGGAACAAACAAAGGCTCACCTTTCCTTGATATGAAGAAAGGCGAATATCATGGAAATGAAACGAGTTAGCCATCTAATTGTTTAGGGATGAGAATAGTAGATTAATTCATTTCAACACTGTTCATCACCTGCTGAGAACACACCTATAGTTTACTTTTAATTGAGCCACTTAGAGGTGGCATGTGGCGTAATGGTTAGCACGTCTGCTTTACAGCAAGAAGGCCTGGGTTCGATTCCCAGCCCGAGAGGCTCTGTGTGAAGTTTGCATGTTCTCCCCAAGCTTGTGTGCTTTTCCTCCAGGTACTCCAGTTTCCTCCCACAGTCCAAAAACATACAGTAGGTTATTTGGCTGTTCCAAATCTCCCCTATGTGTTAATGGTTGTGTGAATGTTGGCTCTGCAATGGCCTGGCAAGCTGTCCAGGCTGTACCCCATCCTCGCCCGGAATTGGCTGTGATGGGCACCAATCCCCCCCTGTGACCCTAATTAGGATTAAGCGGTTCAGAAAATGAATGATCCAATTAGTTGACTATATACCTTGTGCAACAAGGCAGCCATTAAGTACATAATATTTTAAGTTTAAATGACTGCTATAGTTTTATATGGCACCCAGCTGTCTCTTTTCAAGAAACAATCCAAGCATCTCATTGTGCTTTTTGTGTTTTAAAAATCGATATTCTTTCATTTCCCAAAGCAAGCTTCATCCCTGCCAGAAGAGAAAGTAACAACTGGATTAAAAAAAAATCATCATCATCATCATCATCCGCTTCTTCCAGGGTCAGAACTGTAAGCAATGAGGTCCAGATGTTCCTCTCCCCAGCCACTTCCTTCAGCTCTTCCAAAGGGACACAGGGGTTCCCAGACAATCCGAAAGACATAGTCTCTCCTGCATGTTCTAGGTCGACCCCGGGGTCTCGTCCCAGTTGAACATGTCCAAAACACCACACCAGAAAGGCGTTTGAGAGGCATTCTGACCAGATGCCTGAGCCAACTCAACTGGCCCCTCTCAATGCCGAGGAGCGGAAGTTCTACTCCGAGTTCTCCCCAGATAGTACAGCTTCTCATCTTATCTCTAAGGGAGAGGCCTGCCACCCGGCCAAGGAAGCTCATTTCAGCCGCTTGTATTTACAATCTTGTTCTATAAAATCCTGATTTTAATTGATGTCACATGAAAGAAACTCATAGTACAGTGATAGCTTTGTTCTCGAACTTAATCCGTTCCAGAAGGCTGTTCAAATTCCGATTTCTTCGGATACCAAATCCGCTTTTCCCATTACAAATAATGTAAAGGGTTTTCAACATTTTTTTTTTTTTAGCACACCAGATCCTGTCCGTTCGGGATCCTAGGGGCTGGAGCCGATCGCGGGGATGACCGCGTGCGACGTGGTTGTCGCAGCTGAGGGCTGCCCTGCCGGGGGGTATGGGCCCTGCGCAGGCCTGGCGATTGCCAGGAGATGACCGGATGACTGGAGGTGGCTGGTGGACGCAGCGAAGTGCCGTCCCGGCGCATGACCTCATACCTACCGACCTACCTAAACGGTTTTCATCCGTTCCAAGACACTAGAAAACTACCCTTTTTAAACATAATGTTATTCATAATGTCGTTTATATATCAAATAGTATATTAAATGTGAAACAACAGGACAAACACAAAAAATTCTCAATAGATTAGTTTATTTTGTCTTTTTTTTGTTTATTTTTGAGCCAGCCTTAATCTGCTTTAAAGTGGAACCCTTCAGGATTCGAGCTCGGGTCTTTTTTTCACCAAATCATCGTAGATTTCAAGAGCTTTGCAGCAGATCACATCCTCGCTAACACTATCTCCTGCTAACTGCTGCTAATTTATGTACTAGTATATGAGCAGTAATTTCCATCTCCTCCAGCACTTGCGGTCTTTGTTTGCTGATAACGGTCGAGCCTTTCCCCACATCACTGGCTTTAACACTCTCTTTGTTCTTCAGGATTTCGCATATCGTTGATTTAGCCATGCCGTATTCCTTAGCAAGATCAGTAACACGCACGCCTGATTCATGCTTAGCTATCAGCTCTTTCTTAAACGCAACAGTTTTCCACAAAACTGACCTTTTCTTAGTAGCTTTCTTTGGAGACATGTTTATTAACTAATCTAATAATCGAGTAAAAAACAAAACAAAACAAAAAAAACACGGTATTCTGTACTTTGTAGAACAGGAGCAAGCACATCCACATGCACACAGTGGTCGAGTAAAGTCAGAAGAGACAGATTTCCGGGAATCGCGCACTTTTCCTCACTCTCGGTTTTGTTTTTTCTTGCGTATTTTTCAAGTTCAACTTCCAAATTTTGTTCGACTTCCAAGACAAAAAAAAAAAAAAAATCCCAGATTTTTTGTTCGAATTCCGATTTGTTCGGCCTCCAAAGCGTTCGAGAACCGAGGTACCACTGTCTACAGTTTTTCACTCATGGCTGGAATGATGTTTCTCATGAACTAGATATTTTCTGATTCTATGATCTATAGGTTTGCATGGCAAGCAACATATTTCTTAGGAAGGTTTCGAATTCATTGCAATAATCTGCAAGTATCAAAGTCGCAGATTTTGCATGAACTGCATAATTATACTACAGTCGCAAGGAGGACAGCTCAGCGGATATGAAGCAAACAGCTCTCCAGACCGTCACGGTAGTTATGATAGGAGTTGGTCAAATTTTCGGAAACAGTATTTTCTTCCTGTAAAGAAGAATCTCCTTTAGCATAAGGGAAAGTTGATAAGGATACCCCACAGTTTCTTGTAGAAGAAATATTAAATGGAAGGCACCTTTCAGGAACGTCCATGTAGAAGAAAAAAAAAAGAATGAGTCACAAAAAGGGTGCAGAGAGATGTTACATCACCACGTGAGTTATCTTTGCTGACTAAGCATTTTTCCTTCTCGATTTAATATGCTAATAATTAAGGGACTTTTAATCATATAGTAAACCCGATAAATTCTCCTACATTACTTCTGTAACAAAGTGAATAAACTCTGAACAGGTAAACATGTTCCTTTTGCTTAGTCATCATTTAATTTGAGCATTTGTTTCTTCCTCTGCTGTTAGAAATTTTTCTGCGAGTGGACTGGAGGTCGGGTGTACAATTAATCTCAATAGAATAGCATGTTATCTGTTGTGTAACTGGCAACCAACAATCCGTCATAATTTGAATTCCAACCTTTGTAATTAAACAAAGATTTTGATGTTGTCCATGCGTTATCCTGCATGAAACAACAAAGTGTGCATAGAACAAATGCGTGCTTTTTGTAGTCCATCTTCAGAACACAAGTTGTTGTAGACGCACATCAATAACATCCATTGTCTGATAATTATAACTTATGGTCATATTTTATCGACCTTAACTTTTTCCTATTAGGCGAATGAATATGTTATAGAAATGGACGACAGGACGAATTATTTGAACCACACCTCCAAATCACTGATCATGCTCGATCACCTGATTGCTGTAGTACAGGAGGATTAGCTTATGGCGCATCTGATCTATTGGATATATTAAATGTCATGGGCCACTAATGTTTTTTTACCTCCTATTACTGGTACCCCGGGCTTTATGTTTTGCTAATGAACACATATTTTATTGATGGCAAGTAATATGAACACAGCTATTCTGACATCACATTTAAATGTGGTTCATAGTTGCTCCAAAAGCATTAATCTGAGTTTTGAAGCAGGAGAGCATCAGAAAAAAATTTATATAAAATCTAATTCTCTTCTCTAAGCGAACCCAAGACATTATCAATTCATACAGATTCTATTCCCCAATGAACATCATTTAGCAGTAATAAAACATCAATCTCCAGTTGGCTTAACTCACCATGTATTTCTGTGCCTAGTTCCTTCCATTACACTAGATATGAGATTCAACTCAACAACTCTGTATACCTCCACATGAAAATCCTGCTGAAACCCAATAAAGCTTAAATCATTCAATCAGACATTTCCCATCAGCAAAGGATCCGAATTGCACTACAGTAGCCTCCGGGGACAAATGACTCTGAAACTTACCCTGATGATAATCATCATCATCATCATCATCATGTTCCTGAACATGGTCTCAGATTATGCTTTATTTCAAAATCACCACACGGTAAATGAAGTCATTTTGTGAAAGTATGTATTTTATTACATTGCCCAATGTATTCAGATACCATTTTAAACAACTAGAAAATTATAATTATATCACTCTTATTGCATCTCTGGCTTTTGGAAAAACAATATTCATAGCACCAGAACACCATGGTGCTAATTGTACAACTCTGATGAACACCATTCTTTTTAAATGTCTTCCCCAATTGTTCATGATGATGCTTGAGAGCACTCACATCTGACATTACCAACATCCTTTAATCAATATATGTTCAGATTTCTTTTGGACTAAGGAAGGGGAGAGTGGGATAAGATCATCTCATATTCATATTTTGGCCACTGGTTCAAAAACCATGGCGACAATAATAGAAAAAATGCCTGCACTTCTGGGTCCTGTTTATAAATGGCTTCTTCTTTGTTCTGTAGAGTTTCAGCTGGCAACAGATGGCACAGTGGATTGTGTTCACTGACAATGGTTTCTGGAAGTATTGCTGAGCCCATTGTGATTTCCCATACAGTAGCATTCCTGTTTGTGGTGCAGTGAGGTTTAAGGGCCCGAAGATCACAGGTATTCATGATGGTTTTTTGGCCTTAACCCTTACACACAGAGATTGTTCCAGATTCTCTGAATTGTTGGATGATATCATGCACTGTAGATGATGATAACTACAAACTCTTTGCAATTTTTCACTGCAAACACCTTTCTGATACTGCTCCACAGGGTAACTGATGATCCCATTTTACCCATCTTTGCTTCTGAGAGACACTGCCACTCTGAGAAGCTCTTTTTATACTCAGTCATGTTACCAATGGACCTCCTTAGTGGTAACTGGTCTTCCAGCTGTTTGTTATAAGTGCAC
This sequence comes from Plotosus lineatus, assembly GCA_024760905.1. Taxonomy (NCBI): domain Eukaryota; kingdom Metazoa; phylum Chordata; class Actinopteri; order Siluriformes; family Plotosidae; genus Plotosus; species Plotosus lineatus. Next base: position 31,717,774 of record CM045742.1, on the reverse strand, counting down.
TTGACCTGTCCAGCCTCTTATTGCTACCTGTCCTGACTTTTTTGAGATTTGTTGACACCATGAAATTTAAAATCAACATATTTTCCCTTAAAATGATACATTTTCTCAGTTTAAACTTTGACCCTTTCATCTATACTCTATTTGGAATAAAATATTGAAATTTGGCACCTCAACGTCATTGCATTTAGTTTATTTATTCACTATTTGTATGGTATCCCAACTTTTTGCAATCCAGTTTGTATGTTACAAATTTAAATAATACAGTACTAGGATCACAGAAGCTTTAGTTAAACATGAAACAACTTTGAGCAGGTAGTTTAATAAAATTAAGCTGAAGTTTTCAAAGTCTTGAAAGAACAAATTAGCACAAAGAAAATCTGTGATTGTAGTTTCGTTTATATATTACATGTTGTGCTTGACATCATATTGGACTATTTACATCAAATCATTATCATGTAAACAATATCATGTGTTCAATAATTATATAATATAAATCATATTAACCAAGTATGTTTAAAATATACTGTATATATAATACATACTACAATAATATGTACATAATACATTTTCTGAACTGCATACTCATAATTAGGATAATTTGCACTCTGGGTGAGGACCACTAGCTTCCCCGTGATTCTAAGATTAGGCGGTTCAGAAAATGAATGAATGACGTCAAACGAAATTAGTGGTATTCCAACTCGAATGGAAGGGGAGTCTCCCGAATTACAGAAAATCTCAGTGCTGGTAGAGCAGTATATTTCTCAAATCTAACAGAAATTAACAAAAAAATGTTTTGAAAAATTAACTAGGAGTAAGTTCATAAATAAAAACACATGGACCATCAAGATTAGATGCAACTAGTGTTTTAGTCCTATTCAGAAACAGAACTAATCTCATTAATTTCCTCATCAATCATTAATTTGTGTACCTTCATTTTCTTTAAACAGATGCTATCAGAAATGATCAATCCTTTATTGAATGTAATATATTATTCCCTTAGCACTGGTTATGTACCCAAATCTTTTAAACTAGCAGTTATCAAGCCTCTTTTTACAAAAAAAACTGATTTCAACCCATATCAGCTGTCCAACTGTAGACCAATATCAAACCTCCCTTTTATCGCCAATATTTTAGCTGTCGCGCAGCAGTTATGATCATATTTTATAGGAATGACATTCACGAAATGTATCAGTCAGGATTTAGGCCTCATCATCGCATCTGCTATGACCTACTGGTGGTCTCCGACCACAGCTAACTCTCCCTGCTTCTGCTACTTCACCTTAGTGCAGCCTTTGACACCACTGATCATACGATTCTCCTTGATAGATTAGAAAATGTCACTGGAGTTAAGGGAATGGCTCTCTTCTGGTTAAAATCTTATTTAACAGACCATTATCGGTTTGTAGATGAAAACTGTGATTTCTCTGCACTTTCTAATGTTAAAGTTTGGTGTTCCACAAGGTTCTATCCTAGGCAAGTGGTTTTTTTCTATCGCTATATATGATCCCATTAAGTAATATCATTCATGATCATGGTATTGGCTTTCATTGTTATGCTGATGATACACAGTTATATATTTCAGCAGAGAGAGAGAGAGAGAGAGAGAGAGAAATCAGCTTAATAAAGTTGAAAAATGTGTAAAGGACATTGGACACTGGAAACGTATTAACTTCCTCTTATTAAGCTGTGATAAGACAGATGCACTTGTAATTGTATCTCAGGCAGCTAGAAATAAGTTTTCTGATTATGTAATATATTATATATTCCAGTTTCATTATGTGTAACAGTAAAGGACCCTGGAGTGATTATTGACCCTTCATCATTTGACGCTCGTGTAGAATATGGCCATATAATCTCAGGAATATTGCTAAAACTATGAAATATGAAGTCACATGATATGGAAAAACTTGTTTATGCACCTATTAGAACATCCAAACAGTAATGTATTACAATAATCTAAATCTCGAAGTAACAAAAGCATGAACAAGTTACAGTTAGTTCAGCAGCAGCAAGAGTCCTCACAAGAAAAAGACGACAAGCATGTCACCTTGATCTTATTTACACGGCACTGGCTCACTACTTTTAATCTATAAAGCACTTAATGGTCTCATGCCACATTATCTTAGCGAACTTCTTGTCATTTATGAGCCAGCACACCCCTTAGATCAAAAGGTGCAGGTGCTTAGTGATACCTCAAATAATGAAGATTACTGCAAGGGCCAGAGGCTTCTCTTTCAAAACCACACAGTTATAGAATAATCTTCCAGTTAATGTTCGGGACTCAGACACTGCCTCTGTTTTTAAAACCAGACTGAAAACTTGTGTTCAGTCAAGCATTTTGTTAATAGGCTTTTATTAGGCAAAGGAGCATATCTGGGGTCTCAGACATAGAGTTGTGGTAAACTGTGATGTTGGGATGCGGTCGCCTCCTCAATCTACATTCTCACCCAGGTCTGCTGACAGTGGGGTGGTTGATTGCAAAAGGTTACAGGGTGCCCTTGTGTCTACCTTCCTTCTGGTTCTCTCTCTTTTAGTTATGCTGCCATAGCCAGTCATGCCGGAGGCCCTGCTTGCACTCAGCAATAATGAATTCTTCTATTTCCATTACACTATTATGAGTGTACCCAATAATCTCTCTTGCTGTGTTTTCGCTGAGGCAAACATGCTGCTTCTGGGATGCCAGTGATCCTGATCCTTCTGATTTCTGAGTCCCGTGGCCTGTCCTGGGGTACGTATGCTGGCTGGTCCCTCCTGCTATTGAAGATCTATATCTATAGGGACACAGATATGCACTCAGACTGAAGATGACTTTTCACTGATGATATAAACTCTTTTCGAAGAAATATTTAGCACTTACAGTTGTATAACCAACCAAACTACGTTTTAAACTGTACTGAAGTTTCTCATAGTTTGAATCTTTACGGTTCCACCCAAATGAGGATGGTTGCCCTCTTGGGCCTGGTTCCTCTCAAGGTTTCCTTGCAACCGCTACATTAGGGATGTGTAGGGGTCATAGAAAATGTTTATATTCCTTTGTACTTTGTAAGTTTCTACTTTTACTATATAAAACTCTTTTAAGACGTTGTCAGTTGTTAAAAGCGCTAAACAAATAAAACTGAATTAAATTATTACACAGCTAGTTACAAAATATTGATTAAAAATTACTTTAATTTTTTTGTGCTTATCCCACTAATGCTGTGTTTCAGAACCATGGTCTGTTACACCTATCAAAATAAACAAAACAAAACAAAAAAAAGAAATAACAGACTGATTACCATAATTGACCAATCAGTATGGAGTATTCGTACGTATGAAATTAACTATACTGCAAATGACTGTCACTCAACTTTGTCATGTCTAATACATAAAGCTCATCATGCAACTGAAACATTTTCAGCTTTCCAGTATTTTTATTGTTGCGAACCGGAGATATGAGGAGTCCATGCATTTGAGCGTGTGTGTGTGTGTGTGTGTGTGTGTGTGTGTGTGTGTGTGTGTTTGACTTTAAACTGTGTGATTAATAATTAAGTTGTACAAACGGAATGTTTAATTCACTATGTTCCAGAAAAGATGGAAACTGAAACAAACCCAGTGGGAAAAAAAAAAAGGAAAGGAAATGACTACAGTGTAGTTCAAAAGCAGCACAACAGATACATGTGTGAAAAAGAAATTGGAGTTCAACACAAATGATTCTAAAAACTGGATCTGTTTCTCCCTGATGTCATAATTACTAGCGGGAAACTACAGGCCGTTGATGCAACTCATATGACATAACACATGCAACACCTTTGAGAAATGGACAGAAGGAAGACAAATGTGAAGGAAAATAATAGAGTATAGAGAATGGGAAATGGGATAATAAGAAAGAAGAGGGGAGAAAAAGAAGTATAGAGGAGAGAGGGGGAAAGAAAAGGAGGAGAGAACAGAAGAAAGATTGTAGATGATAAGTTATTAGTTAAACACATACAATTTATCAGTAACAGAAGATCCAAACATGTCCTAGAACTAAAAAAAAAGAAAAGGAAAAAAAAAAGAATCTTTATCGATTGTATACTGTTTGTACATTTGTATATTAAAACATATCTACTGCTAAAAAAGCACAATATGAATTAAAGTGAGGCGGGACAATGGGGTGGTGGTTAGTGTATCTGCCCTACAGTCAGAACTTAAGGTTTGAGTCCTGGGTCGAGTGTGTGCGCTTGTGTGTTCTCTCAAAATATTTACATTTATGTTCATGTATTATTTTGCGGACGCCCTTGTCCAGGGTGACTTAGATTAATTATTTTTATACAACTGAGCAGATGCGGGAGGGAGGGAGGGAGGGAGGAATAGATGGATGAGCTTATTAATCCTGGAGGGAAATTTGCATTATCCACCAGTATTGCAGGAAAACCATACACACTTATTCTATGAAAAACACAAATGTAAATTAAGCCATATCGTATCGTAAAAAAATACTATACTAGTGTATACAGTGGTACCTCACTTTACGAAATTAATCCGTTCCAGAGCCTTTTTCGTAACCTGCATTTTTCATAAATTGAACCACATTTTACATGTAAAACGTGTGATTCGTTCCAAGGCCCCCAATACTACCCCCTAAACCCTTTAAAAATTATTAAAGCATACCTTTTAAGACCTCCTTCTGCTTCAATATCGTACTGATGGTACACGGATTTGGCCATATTCCTTTGTGATATCACTCGAGCCCGTTTCTTCTTCTCACTCATACCGGAAATCACACACGCACGCGTGTTGACCATGTCGTCTTAGCAGAGTTATAATCTTACAAATGTTTATGGAAAGGTTAAAAGTCTGAGTCAAGAAATAAAGTATAAAACAACAGTAACTGTCTTTTACACGAAAAGCATCATGGTAGATTTAGCGTCATAATAGGCAATGGGAGGTAGCTGCGTCATTCCTCCTAGTCAATGGGATCCCTGTCCAAGATGGCGTCAGGTGGTCCTGTCCAAGATGGCACTCGAGTAAAGGCGACATGAACGACAGCTCAGTTGTTAGCCAATAAGAGGCCAGCAAGGCGGGATGTTTGAACGTCATTGATGGGACAGCAGCTCGTGCATTGTTTGAATGTTTGATTGGCGCATTTGAATGTTTGAATGGCGCGATTGAATTTTTAAGATGGCGCTTTCGTAACGTGAATTGTTTCATATACAGAGACAGAAATTTTAGGAAAATGCATTTCGTAACCTGCATTTTTCGTTTGGTGAGACTTTCATAAAGTGAGGTACCACTGTACATAGTAAGGCATTTATAGTATATTTTGTTATACATCTATGATGAGGCATCTATAGTAAAAATTAAAAGTTGGAAGACCTTGAAGCAGATATTGTGGAAAATATGAAAATTATACCAAATTGTAATTCTGCAAATTCAGTCTAGTGCAGAGATTAACAAAACTCCGGTTTAAACATTCATGTGCAGATTAAGGCGCATGGTGTGCTATGAGAGCTGAAACTGTTCTGAGTGTTTTGTTGACCTGGTAATTGGCTGCCCAGAGCAAATAATTTAAGAAGTGCAGTGTAAACACGTTTGTGCAGGTTAAGGTGCAGTGCAAGGCCTGTGTGTGTGTGTGTGTGTGTGTGTGTGTGCACTCATGTCTGATGGCATGGGGGAGGAGAAATCTCCTCAATCTGTTCTTGGAGCACGACAATGACAGCAGCCTAATGCTGATGCTGGTTCTCTCTCTGGTGATCATGTTGTGCAGTGGATTGTCTATAATTGACAGGGGCCAATCCAGTGCAACTCTTAAAACCTTGCTAAAGCGCTCAACAGTGCCAGCTGGGGTTTGAAACTTGGCATATAAAAATTCAGATCAGTAATCTAGAGTAATCTAGAGTCCCACCGAGCCACCACTGCCCAGAACTAGTGTGGGTTTACACCGGATACAATTGAATTTGTGTGCCTGTGGGAACAGTAATGGTCTGGCGTATTGTGTAACGTGTACCCTGCCTTCATCCAGCCTTGACTGAAATAGGCTGCAGCCTCCCACTCATCCTAATAAGTTCTGTAAATGAGGTGGGCCACCACTACCCTCTCTCCTTCTCTTTATGAGATAGAAGTCAGCTACATTCAAGATATAAATCATAAGACGCCATGGAGTCAAATTCCTTGTATTATTTATTCATTCATTTCATTTCATTTCTGAACCACTTAATTATAATTAGGGTTGTGGGGAGCCTGGTGCCCATGTCAGCCAACTCTGGATGAGGGAAGAGTACACAATGGACAGCTCGTCAGGCCATCGTAGGGCCAGCTCTCACACAACCATTCATGCTCCCACTAACACCTAGGGGTGATTTGGATTAGACAATTAGCCCACTGTGCATGTTTTGGGACTGTGGGAGGAAACCAGAGTGCCTGAAGGAAACCAACACAAGCACGAGGAGAACACGCAAACTCCATACAGAAACTCTCAGGCTGGGAATCGAACCCAGGACCTTCTTAGCATTATTTATTAACCTGGAAAAACGAATTAAATTAGTGTGGCAAATGGCATAGCATGCCAGGCTTCAAGTTTAAAGGTGAGTTATAAAGTAGTGCTGTAGACTTAGTGTAAAATGTTCACTTGCACAGACTGTATTGATATTGTTCCTCTTCCCAGTCCGTCTAGATTCTGGTCCCAGTACTGTTCATGTCTGTGTGCTCGGCTTTGAGTGGTGATGTGTTCAGAATGACCGTGTTTTGGTTGTATTTTGCTTTTAAGGTCTGTGTAGCATTCTGGGTTGTACCACACTAATAAATGTGTTTTGAGGTTTTTTTGTTTTTTTCATAGAAAATTGAGATAAGAGTTTAAGCAATCTGATGAAAAAATTGTAACACTCAAATACGAAATTAAAAGGATGACAAGAGCGAGCTGTTTAGTGGCTGCCACCAGTTTTAAGGATCAGCAGTTTAATTAAACAGAACAGGAAGTAAGAGAAAAGATTTACACAACACAGTTGTAAATAGGGCTGATTATCATCCACAGCTTTTCTCTTGTAGTGACGGAGACAACTTGAGTGAGAAAAGGAACGAGACTCGAAAAGCGGAAGCTCACAAGATCTTTGGGTTTTTAAACAAAAACCTGCAAAAGGATATTTCATGTTATTCCAGAGCACCATAGATATCAATTAAGATTAATTATCTGTCTTCATATGCATCTTGATTCCTTTTCCTGCTTTTCTTTAATCAACCGCACAATGGTGGCTCATTTGTTAAAAAAGGATTTGCAATTACAGTAATAAAAATAATGGCTGGGTTACGGGGCATACAAGATTAATATTTCAATTCTGCTTCACCCTAGAGTTGCTCATAACAAAACAGTACTGTAATTGAAATTGTTGAGGTAACCAGGACGACCAGGGAGAGAGAGAGAGAGAGGAGAGAGAGAGAGAGAGAGAGAGAGATGAAGTGTATGGTCTGCTCTTAAAAATGGAATCTTTTGGTCCTGTAACCTTTTGAACACTTACTTGCTAATTAAAATAAATTCTTGTGTTTTTTTTAGCTGAATCCTATTCACTGTATCTACAGTAATTACTCTGGAGTTTTGCCAGTTGACGGCCAGTTGCTCAACCAGTTAATCACCATTTAAGTGAAACATGTTTGTATCTTGCATAATGAATTTTCCCAGACAAACATTTTTCCAAAATAAGCTCCAGAATTAATTCTCTTTGCACAACTCTCAAGAGTAAATCCGAAAATCCTAAAAGTTGCATTAACATACATAATGACTGCCTGGGTAGGTTTTTTGTTTCAAAAAACAAACAAAAAAAAAAACAAAAGAAAAAAACCTAAAACTAAATGTCATTTTTTTTTTATGTGCGATAGTAGCAGGCTTGATTTTGCATCAAATTCTAACTATTGCCCTTTCACTATAATAAAGCCTCAAAGCAACTGAATTCCATAGTAGTGTTTGAATTACTATATATTTACATGAGCAGCACAGGGGTTATGATTGAAGTTCAAATCTCTTGGTCAACAGGATCCTCTGTGTGTACAATTTCCCTAAGCGTTTCCTCCAGTCTCTAGTTTCTACTCACAGTTCAAAAACATGGACATCATGTGACCTGGCTTCTCTATATTGCTCATATGTGTACATGTGAGTGGGTCTGGTTAGTTGTGTCTTGTGTTATCCATAGACTAGCTTGGCGTGTGTTCAGGGTGTTCCTCGCCTATCACCTGGTCAAATGGTATTGGCTGAAGCTTCCCCTGTAATCACTGCAGATCATCAGTACAGATAATAGATGGATGGTCATGCTGCTCTAGACTGACTTAATGTCTGAGCTGAGAGGTTGGACAGGACACACACACACACACACACACACACACACACACACACTGCCTCTGCTCCAGTCCTCATAGTAGCACTGTGTTTCATCAGGGAGCGATGTTAGAATGAGATTGGAAGTGTGCCTAAATTACCGTGGTGATTAAAGCATGAGGACTCATCAAATATGCATAGGAAATTGCAGTCAGTCAGTGCAAACACACAGCACTGTAATTCATATTAAAGTTTCCTTGCTTGTCATATTACATATGCCCTTTATCCCCCTGTGCTTCATTATTTCACAGGATTTATACATGCTTGACCGGTTCATCTAATGAGCACTTGGCCAATTATCTTTACTTTTCAACACCAGCACCATTATTAAGTGTCATCATAACAAAAATGCCTTAACTTTATGTTGTTGCTTTACAGATTACACAACATATTGACAAAAGAACCAGCATAATATGCTTGGTCACGTTTATAGATAAATAATATAAGCTACATGAACAAATAATGTACAGATATGTGGCCCTTCATCACCAAAATCCAGTTGGAAGTCACAGGGACTTATTTTTAGATACAGCGAATTATCTATGCTTAAAGGGCATGAAATATAAGGAGATGAATAAACCAATCAGAAGCTGCCATTCAAACTACTGCTACTAATAGGTTTGTTTACACTAAGATTGCAAAAAAAAATGCTTTTTTTATTGGTTACTGTGAGACCGACACACATATCAAGCAACTGGATTCCAAGTGTTGAGACTGGACCTGGCAGGAGAATCCCGGAGTATCATCAAGTGATTACTGATAAGTGGCATTTTTGGTGCGGTCAGTCATACCTTCACCATTAAAGACACGTACAGATATGATCGAATTTTATTGGGACACACACGAATGCAGCTGGGGGGACAAATTCAGTTTTGAGGGGGGGCACAAGCCAGTGTTCATCCTCACGCCGGTCCCAAGCCCAGATAAGTGCAGAGGGTTGTGACAGGAAGGGCATCCGGCATAAAACTTGTGCCAAGATAAATATGTGAATGATAGAAACGAATTTCATACCGGATCGGTCGAGGCCCCAGTTAACAACAATCATCAGTACTGCCATCAGTACTGTCACCCATCAGGGTGCTGGTGGAAATTGGACTACTGTTGGAGGCGGGAGGCGTGTCCGTAGGCGGCGAGCGAAGGAGAATGGCATGAGTCTAGGACTGAAAGTAGGAACTTTGAATGTTGGAACTATGACAGGAAAGGGTAGAGAGCTGGATGACATGATGCAGAGGAGGATGGTGGACACTGTGTTCAGGACACCAGGTGGAAAGGTAGCAAGGCTAGAAGCTTAGGAGCAGGGTTTAAGCTGTTTTATCATGGTGTGGATGGGAAGAGAAATGAAGTAGGAGTCATCTTGAAGGAGGGGTTTGTCTGGAATGTTCTAGAAGTGAAAAGAGTGTCAGACGGAGTGATGGGTCTCAAGTTAGAAATTGAAGGCATTTTAAGAACAAGGGAGACGTGCAGAGTTGTGGCAACTACTGAGGGATAAAGTTGACGAGCCTTACAATGAAGTTATGGGAAAGAATAGTGGAAGCTAGACTAAGGGCAGAAGTCAGCATTTGTGAACAACAGTGGTTTCATGCCAAGAAAGAGCACCACAGATGCAGTGTTTGCTTTGAGGATGTTAATAGAGAAGTACAGAGAAGGTCTGAGGGAGCTGCATTGTGCCTTTGTGAATCTGAAGAAGGCATCTGACAGGATGCCGAGAGAGGAACTGTAGTATTGCATGAGGAAGTCTGGAGTGGTGGAGAAGTATGTTAGAGTGGTGGAGGACATGCATGACAGTGGTGAGGTGTGCTGTCGGTATGACAGAAGAGTTCAAGGTGGAGGTGGGACTGCATCAAGGGTCTGCTCTGAGCCCCTTCTTGTTTGTTATGGTGATGGACAGGCTGACAGATGAGGTTAGACAAGATTCCCCATGGACTATGATGTTTGCAAATGACATTGTGATCTGTAGTGAGAGCAGAGAACAAGTGCAGGAAAATCTAGAGAGGTGGAGGTATGCCCTGGAAAGGAGAGGAATGAAGGTTAGCCGCAGTAAGACAGAATACATATGTGTGAATGACAAGAACCCAAGAGGAATGGTGAGGTTACAGGGAGCAGAGATAAAGAAGGTGGAGGATTTTAAGTACTTAGGCTCAACAATCCAGAGCAATGGAGAGTGTGGAAAAGAGGTGAAGAAGCGTGTGCAGGCAGGTTGGAATGGTTGGAGAAAAGTGTCCGGTGTGATGTGTGATAGTAGAGTATCAGCAAGAATGAAAGGAAAAGTGTATAAGACCGTGTTGAGGGCAGCGATGTTGTATGGGTTAGAAACAGTGGCCCTGGGGAAAAGACAGGAGGCAGAGCTGGAGGTAGGAGAGATGAAAATGTTGAGGTTCTCTCTGGGAGTAATGAGAATGGATAGGATCAGGAATGAGTACATCAGAGGGACAGCACATGTAAGACGTTTTTGGAGACAAAGTCAGAGAGGCTAGATTGAGATGGTCTGGACATGTGCAGAGGAGGGATAGTGAGTATATTGGTAGTATGATGCTGAGGTTGGAACTACCAGGCAGAAGGCCTAGAGCAGGGGTCGGGAATCTTTTTGACTGAGAGAGCCAAAAAATTTTTTTTAATGTAATCCTCTGAGAGCCAAATATATTTTTTAATACTGAGACTAACAATTTTAGAGTATAATAAGACTCTGAATTTATTTTAAACAACATTGTTATAATGACGCTATTTATTAACAAGAAAAGTACTTCTTACTATTAATGCGACTTCTGGCGCTGCATGGTGTTGCTGATGGCTTTATAGTCTGGTTGATATGTGCTGAGGTTCAGCTTCATCCAGGCATTTAGGCTTCCATCTATTAAACGTGACTGCAGGCTGGTCTTGATGCTTTTCAGGTGTGAGAAGGACTGCTCTCGTGTGCATGTGGAGCCAAACATGGTCAATACGACAGGAGTCACACTGCAGTGTTTATGTGACAGGAAGCGCGTCCCAAGTTTCTTGCTTCTTGCACATGAACTGATCAAAACGAGGAAAATTTACCTCTTTACACAAAAACAACTCACGGAGGCTGTTGCATATAATCCAATAAAAGCAGAGTTTCAAGGTATCGGCCCCGCCCACACACTGGAGTACAGAAAGGATTGGTTCTCCGCTGCACGCGACAGCGACAAGTGGCATTGAAAATAGATGTATAGATTGAAATGCATGACATTTATTTATGTTTTTGTTTTATTTGATGGCTTTTTTTCTGTATTATTAAAACAGTGAAATTATGTTCGAGTTATTCTGTTAAGAACAGCCACCTGATTTAGCTGAGAGCCAGATAAAGTCATCAAAAGAGCCACGTCTGGCTCGCGAGCCATAGGTTCCCGACCCCTGGCCTAGAGGAAGACCAAAGAGAAGATTTATGGATGTGGTGAAAGAGGACATGAAGGTAGTTGGTGTAAGGGAAGAAGATGCAGAGGATAGGATGAGATGGAGGCAGATGATTCGCTGTGGCGACCCCTGAAGGGAACAGCTGAAAGGAAAAGAAGACGGCCAGTTGTAAAATCCATACTTTTTTCTTTTTACAGAAAAAAAAAAAAAAAACATTGTAGTTTTCATAGCAATTTGCATTCATTTACTGTAATGGGACAGTTTTATATGACAATTCAGTATGAAAGGAAAGTAATGGTTTAGATGCGTCACCTTAAAAAAGTGTTCAAGATGGTACTCATTAAAAAGGCTGTGGAACAATGGGGGAAAAACTCTGCAAAATGGAATCTTTTGGTTTTATAATAAAATAGAAAAGACTTGCTTTGAATGAAGTGATAATTACATCTCCAAATATAGCACAGCCAACATGTTACAGTAAATCAGCAGCTTCTTCGGGTCTGTAGCCCAAATGTGCCATTTTTTTTACATCATATATTATTTAAATGAGATTCTTATACTTTACCTTAATAAGGATGGAGTTGTGATGTCTACATAAACTTTCATGGTTCTGAGGTTTTCTGCCACCATCCTAAAATATGAATGCCGGGGGACTGGATATTCTAAAGTTCAAGAACGTGTGTGTGTGTGTGTGTGTGTGTGTGTGTGTGTGTACACATAGTGCCTACAGCTGCCAACTCCTTAACATACATTAATATTCACATATGCACACGTCACAAAACTCATCCTTAACCTGTGTATAAAACTAAATTATTAAATCATTCTCGAAGGGGACTGAGTGTACTGACTGTGTGCATTCATGTGCCTAAATGTGCATTGACAGAGAGAGAGAGAGAGAGAGAGAGAGAGAGAGAGAGAACGATGGAATTGAAGTGAAGTGTGTGCACATTGCCCTGCGCTGGAGTGGTGTTCTATGTTGAGTGTATTCTTATTGCTTCACACTCAGTTTCCTTGGGATGAGCTCTGGCTCCACGGCATGATCTGATCAGGATACAAGGTTTCCTAAAGATGAATAAATGTATAAACAAATGAACGTATTTTTTTTTTAAATTATGAAGCTAATGTAATCTGGCATTTCTCCTTCTTAGTCAGCCTATGAACTTTTCAGCACACCCTCATTTTTCAGTCAAGTTCCCCAAATCTGGTCTAAGTGAAAAACAAAAATTAATCTTTGATTCAATCAATAATATTTTTCTTCAAATTGTGATGTGAGTAAGGGACGAGAAGAGGTATACACGGCTCATCCCCAACATAAACTTCATCATCATTTTCTGTACCCGCTTAATCCTAATTTGGGTCGCGGGGAGGCTGGTGCCCATCCCAGCCAACTTCGGGCAAGGGCAGAGTACACCCTGGACAGCTCGCCAGGCCATCGCAGGGCGGAAACACGCTGACGGCTTTGCAGCTACTCTTGTCGAAAGTCAGCAATAGTTCTTTTACATGCCTCACACCATAGACAGTGAGAGACATGGCCGGCCTTTGATAACCCAGTTAGCTCCACTGGGGGGGGCAGTGACAACCTTGTGCAGAGTGGGACTCGATTCCCCCAACCTTTGGATCAGCGATCCAGCGCCCTATACCACTAGACCACCACTGCCCCTCCCAACATAAACTTTTATTAGTAATAATGTTGTTGAATTTGAGGACCTGGGCAGGTGGGATATGGCAATGGATTAGCGACCAAGGTTGTGGGTTCAAGCACCACTATCAGCAGGTTATCACTGCTCTTCCCCAAGTGTTGCGGATGGGGTTATCAAAGGTTGGCCATGTCTCTCACTGTCTGTGGTGAGAGGTATGTAAACAAACCATTACTGACTTTCAAGAGCAGCTGTATAACAGTCAGCAGGTTCCTGGCATGCACAGGCCTGGCGGGCTGTTTGGGGTGTACTCGGTCCTCACCCAGAGTCAGCTGAGATGGGCGCCAGCCTCTTTGCAACCCTAATTAGGATTAGGCAGCTCATGAAATGAATGAAAAGTTACATCTGAATATCAATCAGTGTGAGATGTCCTTTTCCATAGTTATTTTTTCCTTTTTGATGTACAGTAGGAATATACACAATACTTCTCAATTTGATATAGAATAGCAGGTTTCAATGTATTTCAATGCAGGTAATTTTCCAGGATCATGGGTAGAAGTATCATTTGTCCTTTTTATAAATCGGGTGATAAAAGCAACCCAAATAATTATAAAGGTATTGCTCTTATTGACTCGGTCTGTAAAATATTTTCTTCTATCTTCAACAGCAGGTTAAAGTTTTGGTGTGAGGAGAAAAATATTATTCACGAAGCACAAGTAGGATTCAGGTCGAATTACTCGACTACTAATCATATATTTTCACGACAAACATTGATCCAAAAATCTGCATGTAAGAAGGGATGGTTCTACTGCTTGTTTATAGAGTTCTCTAAGGCATTTGATCGAGTTAATCACAACATTCTCTTGTCAAGTCTTAAAAATTGGAGTTGGGGGTAAATTCTATAATATTCTTGTTTCAATGTATGGTAGATTTTGTACTTGTGTCAGAATATCCCATGGTCTTTCATCGTTTTCTGTAACCGCTTCATCCTAATTAGGGTCACGGGGAGGCTGGCGCCCATCCCAGCCAACTCAGGGCGAGGGCAGAGTACACCCTGGACAGCTCGCCAGGTCACAGCAGGGCGGAAACACGCTGACGGCTTTGCAGCTACTCTTGTCGAAAGTCAGGAATGGTTCTTTTACATGCCTCACACCATAGACAGTGAGAGACATGGCCGGCCTTTGATAACCCAGTTAGCTGCACTGGGAGGACAGTGACAACCTTGTGGAGAGTGGGACTCGAACCCATAACCTTTGGATCAGCGATCCGGCGCCTTGTACCACTAGACCACCACTGCCCTCCCCCATGGTCTTTCAAAGTATTTTAATTGTAGTATAGGTACCAGACAGGGATGCATTCTCAGTTCTCAATTATTTATTATTTTTATTAACCAGCTGATGGAATATATGGAGGAATTTGGTTGCTGTTGTATACAGAGATCTCTCACTAATTCAGGGGCTTCAGTGCATCACGTTTTTTTTTTTTTTCTTAAATATTTATCGAATTACAAAATAAGGAAATTAAGGAAAAATAGAGGAAAAGTGAAGGAAAATGACACAACAACAACAAGGCCAATTATGCAAAAAAACAAACAAACAAACCATAAACCAACACAAAAAACCCAACCCAAAACCTCCCATCAAACTTACATTGTTGTGAGGTGCGCATTTGAGTGCATGCACACGCATCTGCGTGCGTACGTGCGTCTGTATGTGTGTGTATTTATATTTTAATTTATGTATTATTTTTTAATGTTTAATTGTTATTCTAAGCATTAATCGCATTGAATATGTATTTATGGATATTATATACACATACATGTACGTATACGTCAGTGAGGGGGTGGATCCTACTTCGTGGATTTCGGTGGTCGTGTGGGGATCTTGGTCCCAATTAACCGCGGAAAGTGAGGGATCCCTGTACATGTATCACCAGACGTTAATAATCTTTATGCTGTTATCTTTTGTGAATGATGTCTCATCAATTTCAGAATCCGCTCTACAACTCCAGGAAAAGATTCAAGGTTTTGAAAAGTTTTGCCAATTTACCGGAATGAATATTAATATAGACAAGACTAAAGTTATTGTGTTTAGAAATAATGGACCTCTCAGACATAGAGAAAAGTGGTTCCTTTTTTTTCAAAGGCTGGAAGTTGTTTCTCATTACAGGTATTTAGGTTTAGTGTTCACACCTAGACTAGTATGGACTAAAGCTCAGATCACTCTTGTTGCTCAAGCCAATAAAGCCCTGATGGCTATTCATAGATATCAAACAAAAGTAGGTTATTTATAATGTGTAGATTTTTTTTTTTAGAATATTTGATGCTTTGGCTAAACCTATCCTTTGTAACAGCTCAGAAATGTGGGGTGTTACATACTGTAAAATTCTCGAACAAATCCAGATGAAAACGTGCAAACATTTCCTCAAAGTCAACAAAAGTATGGCCGGTTCCCTCTTCAGCTTACTTGCATGTCTGGGGCAGTGGAACATTGCTGTAGACTTTTAACTCTTCCCAGCTTTAAAATACCTCATCAGCTCTATTTATTCTTAAAATCTTTAGTTGAATCTTGGCGCTTAACATTGGCCTCTCATATTAAAAATATTCTATTTAGATTAGGTTTCAGATTTGTCCGGATCTGTCAAGATAATGGGAATCCGGATTATTTTATTGGTGTATTTAAGCAAAGACTATCTGACAATTTGTCACAAGATTGGTATTCATTGCTTCATGATATGTACTACCAAGTGCTCCAATTATTTACTTTTTAAATCCCTCCTAAATGTCAAGACTTAGATTTAACCCTGTATTTGAGAAATTGCTTGTCAAAATTCAGATGTGGTCATTTCGGATTGAGCGTAGAAACAGGCAGATACAACAAGGTGCCTTCAGTCCTGAGATTTTGTCCTTTCTGCCAAAAACAATCTTAATTTAATTGAAGATGAAATACATGTACTGCTTTATTGAAAAGCCTACAGTATTATAAGAAATGATCTTTTAGCTAAAAATATGAACCTCCCACAATCAAAATATAGCTTTGTTAATCTAATGTTTTCAACACATGAATGTGTCATTCAAAACTTGTGCCTATTTTTACATAATGTTAAGAAAATAAGGAACTCTGATGGTTCTCTAATCATGGTAATACTCATGCAAACTATATATATGGTATGTCTCCGTCAGTCCCGAAGGACTATGGCTGCGCTCTGGCTGGTATCCCGCAGAGCCTGGGTAGGGAGTAATGAGGGACAGGCTGTTACCCAAGCAGCAAGTCCCCCCCCCCCCCATCTCGGCGCCACCGGAAGGATCCAATGGAAAGGCAAATGCCGATACGACTGGGTTCCAGTGCCGCTGCAGGAGAGAATCTACGGTCTATTTAGAACGGCTAATTAACCTACAGTGCACGTCTTTGGATTGCGGGAGGAAACCGGAGCACCCGGAGGAAACCCACACAAGCACGGGGAGAACAAGTTTCTCAAAGAAAACAAAAGAACAGTTTGTGTGTGCAAACTCCACACAGAAACGCCCAGGCCGGGAATTGAACCCAGGCCTTCTTGCTGTGAGGTGGACGTGCTAACCACTACGCCACCGTGCCGCCATATATACATATGTATGTATTATGGGCCAGTGGCCTTATACTGAATAAAATGTCTGTCTGTCTGTCAATTTGCATACAGCTTTCTTCAACCAAAAACAACTTTAAAAGACTCCATCGACTCACACAATCTAAGGCCGTTATCACATACTGACAATTTAGCCAGCATATGCCGTATGTGAAATTTAGTGAATACACTTGGTTACATGGAATAAATGATGGGTAAGTTTTATGTAAGTTAACAGCATGTTGGTAGAAGTCTTAGAATGGCGAGGTCATTGAAAAATTTTGTGCATGTGCAAAATTCTCAACATATGCTGGCATACGGCTCATAAACTCACAGCCAAAAGAAACTTGTCACCCGACATTAACGCTCATAAAAACAACATCAACAAAAACACGTAAGAAATTTTGTATATTTTAGAAAATTATATCATTTTCACAGCATTAAGCGTATTTGCCAATCTTCTTCTTTTTCTTTCGGCTGTTCCCTTCAGGGGTCGCCACAGCAAATGATCTGCCTCCATCTCTCATGTGTCCAGGAAATCAGTCAGAAGACACATGGGGGTGGAAATGAAAATTAACACATTGAGAGTTCATTCACAGGATGTGTTCAAAACGGAATATGGTACTGTCCAAGCACTCAATACCTTGACTCAATACACACTAGTATATAGTCTCCTCATTGATGACGTCAATCGCCTGATGATCAGTTCAGTTCATTTTCTGTACCCGCTTAATCCTAATTTGGGTCGCGGGGAGGCTGGTGCCCATCCCAGCCAACTTCGGGCGAGGGCAGAGTACACCCTGGACAGCTCGCCAGACCATCGCAGAGCAGAAACACGCTGACGGCTTTGCAGCCTACTCTTGTCGAAAGTCAGCAATGGTTCTTTTACATTCCTCACACCATAGACAGTGAGAGACATGGCCAGCCTTTGATAACCCAGTTAGCTCCACTGGGGGGGGGGGGGGCAGTGACAACCTTGTGCAGAGTGGGACTCGAACCCCCAACCTTTGGATCAGCAATCCAGCACCCTATACCACTAGACCACCACTGCCCCTCGCCTGATGATGTCAGGAGGAATTCTCTTCCACAATTCCAAGAGAACCTGTTCCAACTGTTGTCGATTTGCTGGTAAATGCTGTCGTTGTCTCAGCTGTCTGTTGAGGTGATCCCAGAGGTGCTCAATTGGATTCATATCCGGAGATCATGCTGGCCAGGGCAAAACTTGGATCTGACATTGTGAAGCCTCCATATCGGCCATACCAATGGCTCTGTTGCGTTCCTCCTCTAAAAATCTTGCCATTTTTTTGGTGTGCTTTTTGATAATGCATGATTGCACTGTCGGACGGCTGTATTTATGCAACAATTGTGCATGACAGGTTTCTGTTAATTGCATTGAGGCTTTTTCCACTGTTTTTCATGCCAGCACGAAATTCGCTAAATCACAGGCTCGTACCTTGCTACTCGGCTGAAGAATGTGTTATGGCGAATGTTTTCTCAATGTGTTACTTGGTTAAGTTATCTGTAGAAGTGCAAATGCCAATGTAAAAGTGATACGTTTCTTTTGCCCTTAATAAGTTTATGTTCTACATATGCTGGCCACGAAGTTGTAGATTAGTCATGTGATCTCACACAGATTATTTATAAATTATTCCCAAGTCCAATATCATGCCTAGTGTACTTTAAACCCACATATAACTTGTAACAAACATATGCATTGCATGTTGTCAGAATTCGCAATTTATGACCAACAATTGTGTAATTTATGCAACAGTGTACCCCCAACGATTGATCAAGTGACGTAGCCTATAAAAGGCTTCCATTCACTGATTCAAATCCAAATGTCATCACCGGTATGCCAAAGAAATCGATGACGTTGGGGGGGGGCAGCATTTCTCGGATGATATGGTCATTAGACGCTTTGAGGACTACTGACAGGCTTCTTGTTTGAATTAGATTTTTATCTACCAAGCTCCCTAAATACTGCCAGTAATACACTAGCGGCCATGTAGAAAGTCGTTCAGTAAAAGTTCTGTGGTCGTCTGGGACACATCAGGCACGTCTACATATGTCAATATATGTTTAATGTGTTAAATATAGGTTAGCATAAGTTTTTCTTAGGTTCTGGAAAAGATAAGTGATGTCACATTAAAAACTGGAACATCATCAATACTGTAGTTCAACAGATGCCAACGTTTAACAAAAATTTGTCAAGTCAGCATAAGTTCTGCAATTTATTGTTAATATGTGACGGTGGGTGGCACGGTGGCGTAGTGGTTAGCATGTCCGCCTCACAGCAAGAAGGCCCGGGTTCGATTCCCGGCCTGGGCGTTTCTGTGTGGAGTTTGCATGTTCTCCCTGTGCTTGTGCGGGTTTCCTCCGGGTGCTCCGGTTTCCCCCGCAATCCAAAGACGTGCACTGTAGGTTAATTGGCCGTTCTAAATTGACCGTAGTTTCTCTCCTGCAGCGGCACTGGAACCCAGTCGTATCGGCACTTGCCTTTC
The DNA here is from genome assembly GCA_024760905.1 of Plotosus lineatus. Classification (NCBI taxonomy): domain Eukaryota; kingdom Metazoa; phylum Chordata; class Actinopteri; order Siluriformes; family Plotosidae; genus Plotosus; species Plotosus lineatus. The sequence continues at coordinate 31,698,350 of CM045742.1, read as the reverse complement.
CATTGGATCCTTCTGGTGGCGCCAAGACAGGGGGGGACTTGCTGCTTGGGTAACAGCCTGTCCCTCATTACTCCCTACCCAGGCTCTGTGCACTGGGGAGTATCACCAGTCGGGATACTGGCCAGAGCACAGCCATAGTCCTTCGGGACTGACGGAGGCCTACGTGCGCGTGATGTGACGGTGTCTAAAGAAAGTCTGTGCTAACCAATCAGGTGAATAGAATTCAGTCTGGAAGAGTAGTACTAGTCTAGTATTCTTGTCTGTTCACACTACTTATATTGTCACGGCTATTCATTTAATAAATGATTATATCATTTCACTCCACGAGCTTTGATTTTGTGCAAAAGATTTTGCCAGAGAAAAGAAAATCAAACCAAGGCTGTGATAAACGATGCTCATAATGAGATTACTACGCTTGGAAGTTTCCTGTGTGCTAATGTGTTATCCTCCTGTCTGACTGTGTCTTGACAGGCTTTGTCTTTGATTTAATAATGTGGTATGAAACAAATAGGAGACAGATTGAGCTTTCGGAGCATTAGAGGAGTGGCAGACATCGTTATTAGTACTATTTGCTTCAATTCTTATTATTCAGACCTGATGCACCGAATCTGCTTCTTTGTCAGGACTGATAAGCAACTCAGTGCACACAAGCCCTTCACGTCCTTCCTCATGCTATATCAGCAGCATATTAATCTGCAGAGGATTTTTTTTTTTTACTAATCCGTCACTTTATTTCAAAAATGGAGGAGGAGGAGGAGGAGGAGGAGGAGGGGGTCGAAAGTGTGCGAATATGCTGTGAGATAGTAGCTGATTATACAGCACATGTTATTTCTGGTGTATAATCATTATTCCAGGTAGTAAAACTGGAGGATACCACACATTTGCTTTAACTTCACCCATAAAACCCACTAATTCTATTACAGTCCTGATGAATGTGTCCATGTATGCATTAGATGATGAGGATGGGGTGTGTGCTCTTGTGAACACTGCTGGTGCTGTTTCAAATAGAGAGTTCATCAAATGGGTTGCAATAAAAAGGAAATAGAGACAGTGGGGTTTGTTGTGTGTAGATATTGTGGACTTGTGAGGACAGGAAGAGACATTTAATAAACAAAAACATACTAGCATTGAATTGCAACAGAGACTTGTGACAGTTGTCAAACAACAATACAGGGATCCATCACTTTCCGTGGTTAATTGGGACAGATCCCCACGTGAATTCCATGCAAAAATGTAACTAGTTTTGATGGGAGGTTTTAGATTGTTTTTTGTTTTGTGTTTGTTTTTTTGCATAATTGGCCTTGTTTTGCAGCATTTTCCTTAACTTTTCCCCCTATTCTTCATCATCAGTTCATTTTCTGTAACCGCTTCATCCTAATTAGGGTCACGGGGAGGCTGGTGCCCATCCCAGCCAACTCAGGGCGAGGGCAGAGTACACCCTGGACAACTCGCCAGGCCATCGTAGGGCGGAAACACGCTGACGGCTTTGCAGCTACTCTTGTCGAAAGTCAGCAATGGTTCTTTTACATGCCTCTCACCATAGACAGTGAGCGACATGGCCGGCCTTTGATAACCCAGTTAGCTGCACTAGGGGGGACAGTGACAACCTTGTGGAGAGTGGGACTCGAACCCCCAACCTTTGGATCAGCGATCCAGCGCCTTATACCACTAGACCACGACTGCCCTTCCCCTATTCTTTAATTTGCTTATTTTTTTAAATTCGATTAATATTTTTTAAAAAAACGCATGCACTGAAGCCGCATGAATTGAAGCACAAAGTAGCGAGGGATCCCTGTATATCTGGATAATAGTAGATTGTCATGTTTCTAGCATGGACCCTTTTAAAAATGCATTACTTTCATAATGAAATCCAAACATTTCTCAACATTGCCTCTGCAGTGAATTAAAAGGCATAAAAAGCCATGAAAGTCTATGTAAAGTCTTAAATATTTGTTATTCCTTTGATGAGAACACAAGGAAACATTTCTTTTTCTTAGACTTCTCTTTACACACACACACACACACACACACACACACACACACACACACACACACACACACACACACACACACAGAGTCATTAAAAATAAATAAATAAATAAAAATCATCAACCAGTGAAGTGAAGATAATTTTTGTGTGACGGGAGACTTGGCCAAATTGGTCAAAGTAAAGATTTGTGCAACCTTGACAAATGCCAATTTGTTATGGGTAGACAAATAAGTCAGTGTTTTGTGGCTATTAAAAGAGGTCGAAGGAAGGACAACTGGCTCAGTGATGAAATTGAGGGTCTATCCACAACAATGTATTGAATGGTGCCCAAAAAAAAAAAAAAGAAAAAAAGAAAAAGAAAACCATGCTGGGTTACACTCCTGTCAGCTAAGCACTGGCCATCATAGGCATAGGTTGGATAACTGTCTATTTCCACTCTTCAGCTGTCTGGTTTGGTTAAGTCTGTGATAGTTTTATCTTCTGATTCATGTTCTTGGCTGACAGAAGTGGAAGCTGATGAAGTATTCTGCTTTTGTATTTCAGGGTTTTATGTGTATTCTGTGATGTTTAACTGATTGCCATGTGGACACAGAGTGCTTATTTGAGTTAGTATAGACTTCCTGTCAGCTTAGACCAATCTGGTGATTCTCATCTGTTTTTTCTTTCTCTCTCATCAACATGGAATCAAAGCCCTCAGATCCATCACTCACAGGATTAAGATTAAAAAAACCAACACCAGTCTTCAAATATTTAATGTTGATGAGTCTTTTCCCAAGAAATCAACACTTTCTGAAATGCTCAGGCTCTCAGGGACGGTTCCAGGACATTTGCTCACAGGACAATTGCTCACAAGACAAATGCTCACAGGACAAATGCTCACAACCTTAATGAAAAAAGCGACATTTGCTCACAACATAAGCCTATCTCTAACCCTAAACCCTAACCCTAAACTCTAACCCTAATGTATAATGAGTTAATTTAGCATTATGTATTTATAAGAATAATTAATATTTATAACACATTGTGATATTTTTGTATTATGCATTTATTAGAACAAAGAAAAAAGATGTGATCAAATGTCCGGTTTTTTTCATTAAGGTTGTGAGCATTTGTCCTGTGAGCAAATGTCCACGCTCCCTCAGGGACATGCACAGACAAACTTTCCTCTAAAACCCAAATTTTCTTCTGTGAAACCATTTTTATTAGAGTATTGAGATCTTCACCAGCTCCGATAAATGTTCATTTGTTCATCAATATTGTTTATTCGACCATGTTGTGGGGAACCTGGTGTACTGGATGGGATGTCAGTCTATTGCAAGGCAACAACTTTGAACATAGATTTATACACTCATTTCAACCTATTGTTACTTAAGCACAGCACCAGCCACTCAAATGAGGCTAGGAGGATGCCATGGAACCCGAGAAATCCTCTGCAGAAACAAGGTCAACAGAAACTACACCAAAACATGAACCCCATGCCCTAACCTTGGGAAACAGGAGATTCTTGAGCTGGGGGTGGCAACCCGAACACCAATTAAACCCGAACACCCTGATGCCTGACATTCCTCTATACATGGAACAGCGGGACACAAGATCTAATCCACAGCAAGACCTACATTTAAAAAACAAGCAGCAAAAGCTAGACCAGAGGAACATTTCAGAATACAGTTGTACCTCACTTTATGAAAGTCTCACCAAATGAAAAATGCAGATTACGAAACGCATTTTCCTAAAATTTTTGTCTCTGTATTACAAAACAAGTTCACGTTACGAAAGCGCCAGCTTAAAAATTCAAAAGAGCCATTCAAACATTCAAACAATGCACAAGCTGCTTTCCCATCAATGACGTTCAAACAGCCCGCCCCATTGGCTAACAACTGAGCTGTCGTACATGTTACCGTCACTCGAGCGCCATCTTGGACAGGTCCACCTGACGCCATCTTGGACAGGGATCCCAGTGGCTAGGAGGGATGACGCAGCTACCTCCCATTGCCTATTATGGCGCTGAATCTACCATGATGCTTTTCATGTAAAGGACAGAGTTACTGTTGTTTTATGCTTTATTTCTTGAGTCAGACTTTTAACCTTTCCATAAACATTTGTAAGATTATAACTCTGCTAAGACATGGTCAACACATGCGTTTACACACACACACACACACACACACACACACACAAACACACACACACATGAGCATGCATGTGATTTCTGGTGCAAGTGAGAAGAGGAAACGGGCTCGAGTGATATCACAAAGGAATATGGCCAAACCCATCTACCATCGGTATGATATTGAAGCAGAAAGAAGTCTTAAAAGGTTCAGTTCATTTTCTGTACCCACTTAATCCTAATTTGGGTCGCGGGGAGACTGGTGCCCATCCCAGCCAACTTCGGGCGAGGGCAGAGTACACCCTGGACAGCTCACCAGGCCATCGCAGGGCGGAAACACGCTGACGGCTTTGCAGCCAACTCTTGTCGAAAGTCAGTAATGGTTCTTTTACATGCCTCACACCATAGACAGTGAGAGACATGGCCGGCCTTTGATAACCCAGTTAGGTCCACTGGGGAGGACAGTGACAACTTTGTGGAGAGTGGGACTCGAACCTTTGGCTCAGCGATCCAATGCCCGATACCACTAGACCACCACTGCCCCCTTCTTGAAAGGTATGCTTTTATAATTTTTAAAGGCTTTATGGGATAGTATTGGGAGCCTTGGAACGAATCACACGTTTTACATGTAAAATGCGGTTCAATTTACAAAAACTCCAGGCTACGAAAAAGGCTCTGGAACGGATTAACTTCATAAAGTGAGGTACCACTGTATATCAAAATAGAACAGTGCAGAGAAAGTAAACGTCTGTAAACCTAATATCCTTTTTTCCTCTATGACCTTCAAAAGCCGGTAAAGGTCACTCACACAAACTCAGTCTAGCACTCATAGTAATGAGGCAGCATAGCATGTTTTGAACACCTTAGCTTCAGCATGTGGCAAGTAAATGTCCGGAAACTAAAGTGTGACCGACAGATGAAAGGGAACACATTCCTATCGTGTCCACTGGGCACTCATGACAGCTTAATGCCATTGTTGAAGCCAATAGAAAACAATAGAGACCTATGAAAGGGTACAAGCAACAGACCCCCCCCCCCCCATGCTCAGATTTATTTTTTCCTCATTTACATTCTGAGCACACAACAAGTGTTATACATGGCCTCATATCCTCATAAATTACAGTGTATATTGTGAACACATGGGATGTTATTGACAGTGCAAGATAACCACAGAACACAATGACTGTCCTTTTCTGTCAAAATGAATAGAGGCCAGGCTTGAAAACAGAATGTCCCTGTTGCCATTTTCCACCTGCTACACTTTTATTTACACCTTTCTTGAGAAAGAATCGACACCTGAAGAAAAGAATGCCATCTTCCTTTATTCTTTGCAGGTCCTTCACCGTCGGACACAATGGAATTCCACATGAGGAAAGCAGTTCATAAATAAATAAACTCTGTTATACACATAAAATTCATAGAGCACATTTATTCATGACCATTTTCTTCACTCATTCAACAAGCACTATGTCCTGGAAAGGTCGTGGTGCATCTGGAGGCTGTACCAGGCACACCGTCAGAGATAGGGTTTGGGAGGGGTGGGGGCTACCACTAGGATTGGGCAAGTCCCAATTAATCCGGGTTGGGGCAGGGAACAGGACATTAGTCAGAAAGAAATCCAAAGTTCCACAAGAAATCTATAAACCTCAAAAGTACTTCTCCCATGTTACTAAACAAATATTGTTGTAACATTATGTATTGTAAAATGCTGATGTTGACCAACACCTGAATTCTTTGTCTCCCAAAATGTTCTACTCTGCCTCGCTCGATCCAACAACTGATCACATTGTAAAAGTAATTTTAGATATCTGACAGCAGTGGGAGGGGCAGCACTGTCCAGAGTTCGAATCCCATGCATGGCGAGGGCGTTTTTGTGTTGGGTTTCTTCCAACAGCCCAAAGAAGTCTACATTAAGATGACTGACTGTTTCCAATTCTTTCCAGGTACGAGTGTGAATAGCTGTGTGTTGACTCTGCAGTGGACCGGTGAAGGGCCTTCCCTGCCTTTGCCCGTGGTTGACTAAAAGAGGCTCCAGCCTCCTATGAGCCCAAGTGGTTTAGCAAATTGATTGATGTAATGACTGCATTAAATATACTGTACTCTGTACTTAGGATATTTTTCTACTAATTCATATATTAATTTAAATTTTATATAAATGAATAAAAATTATTTTATTCAACTAAACAGGATTGTATTCCTAATAGTAAAACCTCCTGACAATCAGTAGGATCATCTTCAAATATAATTCAATGGAATGTAGTAACTTACTGCAGAATGAATGATTTATTAAAAAAAAAAGAAAAAAAAAAGCTTTGTTGAATAACACTGGTAGGTTTTTGTCATCACAAGTCATCCCTCCTGTGATGCAGGCAATGAAACAGTCTTGTGGTGAAAGTGATTTGGAGGCTCGTCAGGGCCAGATTCGCCACTCAAGGCGATGGTTCCTCTGCTGTTTGGCTAGAGAGAGAGAGAACATTCCTTGTAATGTTGAACTGTGGCCAGGCATGTTCTTTGTTCTGTATGTTCATATAATTTTAGTTCATCAGTTCATTTTCTGTAACCGCTTCATCCTAATTAGGGTCGCGGGGAGGCTGGTGCCCATCCCAGCCAACTCAGGGCGAGGGCAGAGTACACCCTGGACAGCTCGCCAGGCCATCGCAGGGCGGAAACACACTGACGGCTTTGTAGCCTACTCTTTTTACGAAAGTCAGCAATGGTTCTTTTACATGCCGCACACCATAGACAGTGAGAGACATGGCCGGCCTTTGATAACCCAGTTAGCTGCACTGGGGGGGAGGGGGGGGGGCGGACAGTGACAACCTTGTGGAGAGTGGGACTCGAACCCCCAACCTTTGGATCAGCGATCCGGCGATCCAGCGATACCACTAGACCACCACTGCCTCCCCTAATTTTAGTTAAGTATTAAGAATAAACCAAATTTCCCACACTGCATTTGTGTTTTTTATTATAGCGTTGCATGAATAAAAATGGCATAAATTTTTTTTTTTTTTTTAAAGTGTAGTAGATTTTGCACAGTGGTGTGCAGTTGACTGTTGAATTATTTGTTGTTTGTCTGTGAAGTTTAACATCAGTTTTAGAAGTGTTTTGATAGTTTTTACTTTTGAAAGAAATGAAAAAAATGTTTTATGTGGCATTTTGACAAACAGGGCCCAGGTTTAAAGACTTGTGTTTTCGAAGTAGTGAAATCTGAATATTATGTATAGACAAAAACAAACAAAATAAAAAGCCATGCCTTTAAGAGATGTCTCCAGTTATTTCATGTTTGACTTTTTCTGTCTGGCCCTATATGAATTTCAATGAGAGGGTATGATTGAAAAGACTGCTGGAAGGAAAAAAACTTTAAATTACAAAGTCAATGTATTTATATGACAGAGTGTTTTAGTGTACAAATATAAATATCTCTCTCTCTCTCTCTCTCTCTCTCTCTCTTTCTCTCTCTCTGCTGGTTCCTGTATTGCACTGGATATTAGAATAGAAATGAATGTTAGAACTCAGGGCTCTCACGCTGCCTAAAAAAAAAAAAAAAAACAACCAGGCCTTTGATCCAGGTGCTCAACTAGCATCTTTGTGTGTGTATGTGGGTGTGTGTGTGTGTGTGTGTGTGTGTGTGTGTGTGTGTGTGCATGTGGTTAATTGGAGGTTGAAATAAGCCTGAATAGGTACCTCATTACATTACAGCATGAGCACACAGTTCAAACATAAGTTCTTTTTAGTCTGAATGTGCATATTTACGTATTGCAGTGAACATACATATATGAGCAACCGCCATTAACACATTGCTGAGATTCAAAACGTGTGTAAAATACATTTTCTGCTGAAACTGGTCATGTGCAAACACACACTGGCAAGGAGCTGAAGGGTTGTTGACAGGATAGCAAGCTATTTTCTGCCTATCTTGCCTCTTCATCAGATAAGACAGCGCACAATTAGTTTCTGTCGAACACACGGGGATAAAAGCAAACACTCAGCAGCACAGGCAATATGTAATACTCTGTTTTGTCTGCTTTTTATGATTGAGTGTTTCAAAAGTTCATCCCCTTGACATTTTCCTATTTTGTTGTCTTACACCTGTAATCTAAATAGATTTTTTTTGTTACAGACCCCCAGATAATAGTCCATTTTGGTAAAGGGAAACTGAAAAAAAAAAAAGCTAATTGCATATGTATTCACCCCTCTGCTATGAAATCACTAAGAAATATCTGCTGGTACTTTCAGAGGTCACAAGTTAAATACGTTCAAACTGTGTGCAGTCTAAGTGTGAAATAATTTAAGTGTGTACAGATGCTCCCCGACTTACGTTTGTAATTGGATCCGGACAGCCACACGTAAGTTGAAAGTGAATGTAAGTTGTTACAGTGACGTATGACGTTGACGTGTGACGTATGACGTTCATACTGTACTATACATCCACAAATACGTATCTCATAAAACACCCCTAAATCAATTATTATAAACATAACCTTGTAAAATAATATCAAATATATCAAATACTGTAATATCAACATTAATTTCAAATAAATTAAATTCAAGCAAAATCATTTCAAATTGATACATTTTAATCAAATTTACTCATCAAATATCACAGTATCAAATATAACCTTTAACATTCTCTATGATGCCATCTTTCGATGGATAGTCACTTTACATGAAGCTGAGCTGAATCACATTACATGAAGCTGAGCCGACTCATTTTAAATGAAGCTTAAAACAGCCAATCAACACTTACAATATGTGAGGCGCTCAATACCGAAAGTAGTGCACTTGCTGAAAGTAGTTTACTTGCTTCAAACAAAGCGCGGGTTATACGGACTTCCGGTCTTTCAAGTGAGCAAGGGTGCTATTGAACTCGTTTAGTACTCAGCCTGCACTGATCTGAATCACTAGCAGAGCAGAGAGTTCGCTTTCTTTTGTGGATTCGGGTTTTCATTCATTTTACAACTCTCTTTGCTTAACTGAGCATGCATGGTAGATTGCGTCGATCCGAGCAGATAGTTAATTCATCTCTGTGTATGAGACTTGCACCCATGCTAGTAGGCTTATGCTTCTGACCAACCATATTTGCTTCGGGTAACAAAAGTCCGCAAAACAGTGTAACCACAAAGATCACAGAGACGACGCCTTAACACAAGAGTAACACACTATATAACTGATATATATATTATTTATATATATATTTATATATATATATATATATATATATATATATATATATATATATATATATATATATATATATATATATATAAAACTGAACTGGGAAGAAGGAGGGGCACGTTCAGTCTGTTGTTTATAAACAATGGACGCAGCGTCATTACGTCATTGCGTCATTACGTCAGCGTACTACGTAGGTAAGTCTAAACTCAAAATTTGACTTTTTTGAAAACAAACAAAACATAAAACAGGTGAACGGGGAGCGTCTGTATACAGTGTATACATCTAATCCGAAAGACTCTGGAGTCTGCAACACCACTAATTAATACCCCCAGTTCACTGGAGCGTGGCAGACTCGCGAAAGCAAAAATATTGTCATCCTCCAACATTCCTCAGTCGTTCCGTCATCTTCCGCATCCCTCCAAATGATTCTGAATGTATTCCTCCGCTTCCGGCAGGCCAAAGTCCTAAAAATTGTTCAAAAGCACGTTCAGAGAAAAATCTTTCAACAGTGTTCCCTTAGGCTCCGCAGTCCTTTCACAAACGTTTGCGGAATGGTTGCGGATAATACAAGACTTTTGGAACACTCACGGAAGTCACTTCCACTATAAATATTAAATTATTCCAGTTTATTCACTTTATTTTTTATATTTTCCTGTTCATGTAATAAAGTTTTAAAGTTATAATCACTGTGGTTTGGATGGTTTTTAGTCTGGAAGGTTTTATTGAGGTGCAAATAAAAGGAACATATTGACATTATTGATATTAGACATTAACCTATGTTAAATTTTAAATTTATTGTACATTATAAACATATTGTAAAATATAAACATATAGTACCTTATCAACATTGTAAATTAAAAACATGTTAAATTTTAAATTTATTGTACATTATAAACATTACAAACTCTAAACATACTTTCCAAAAAACTTCAATAACATGGATCAAAATTTTTAAAAAGTATCTTTTTCAAATGTGTGTTAATTGGATAACCTCCAAAATCATAAATAAAATCTAGAGAGGTGGAGGTATGCCCTGGAAAGGAGAGGAATGAAGGCTAGCCTCAGTAAGACAGAATACACGTGTGTGAATGACAAGAACCCAAGAGGAACGGTGAGGTTACAGGGCGCCGAGATAAAGAAGGTGGAGGATTTTAAGTACTTAGGCTCACTAATCTAGAGCAATGGAGAGTGTGGAAAAGAGGTGAAGAAGCATGTGTAGGCAGGTTGGAATGGTTGGAGAAAACTATCCGGTGTGATGTGTGATAGGAGAGTATCAGCAAGAATGAAAGGAAAAGTGTACAAGACGGTGATGAGGCCAGCGATGTTGTATGGTTTAGAAACGGCCTTGGGGAAGGAGGCCAAGCTGGAGGTAGGAGAGATGAAAATGTTGAGGTTCTCTCTGGGAGTAATGAGAATGGATAGAATCAGGAATGAGTACATCAGAGGGACAGCACATGTAAGACGTTTTGGAGACAAAGTCAGAAAGGATAGATTGAGATGGTTTGGACACGTACAGAAGAGGGATAGTGAGTATATTGGTCGTAGGATGCTGAGGTTGGAACTACCAGGCAGAAGGCCGAGAGAAAGACCAAAGAGAAGATTTATGGATGTGGTGAAAGAGGACATGAAGGTAGTTGGTGTGAGAGAAGAAGATGCAGAGGATAGGGTGAAATGGAGGCAGATCATTCGCTGTGGCAACCCCTGTAGGGAACAGCCGAAAAGAAAAGAAGAAGTTAATTGGATAACCTCCAATATGGCAAGCATTAAGGTGGGCAGTGGTGGCCTGGTGGTAAAGGGTGCTGGATTGCTGATCCTAAGGATGGGGGTTCAAGTCCCACTCTCCAGAAGGTTCTCACTGTCCCCCCAGTGCAGAGTTATCAGAGGCCGGCCATGTCTCTCACTGTCTATGGTGAGAGGTTAATGTAAAAGAACCACTGCTGACTTTTGTAAAGAGTAGCTGAATAGCCATCGCGTGTTCTGCCCTTTGCTCAGGGTTATGTCAGAAAGGGCATCCGACATAAAAACCTATGGCCACTCAAACATGCGAATCAGATGATTCGCTGTGGCTACCCCTGATAAAGGGAAAAAGCTGAAAGGAAAAGAAGAAGAAGAAGGTGGGCATTAAGATTCAAGGTAGAACAAGTAAAAAAAAAATCTTGGGTAATAAAGCTTCTATTATTACTTAAGATAATGGAAGATGGTCTTTAAGCGGGCCATATCTCTGGGTTGGAAAATTTTTTTAAGAAAGGGGAGACTGGAAGGTGTGTTCAAACTATTGTATAATCACACTCCTCACCCTGTTACTACAGAGGAGGATCCAACTAATATCTGAAATTCAGATTTAAGAAGAGTGTGGTTTTCGTCCTGCAGCAGCACTCTCAACCAACTCCATACATGCGACAGGATCCCAGAGGGGGCATGGGAGTTTGCCCAAGCTGTCCACATGTGTTTTGTCGACTTACAGAAGGCTTTTGACCGTGTCCCACAGACATTCTTGTGGGATGTGCTCCAGGAGTACAGCATACGAGACCCATTGCTACAGGCCATTCGGTCTCTATCATCAGAGCCAGAGTTTGGTCAGCATTGGTAACAACAGGTCGAATTCATTTCTGGTGAGGGTTGGAGTCCACCAAGGCTCTTTCCTTTGTCACCAATTTGGTTCATCATTTTCATAGACAGAATTCCTGAGCACAGCTGCAGCTTTGAGAGGTTCTGGCTTGGTGGCCACAGGACCTCGTCTCTGGATTTTGCGGGTGATAGTAACCTCTTGGCTCCATCAATTCAAGACCTCCAGCTCTCTTTGAAGCGATTCGCAGTCAAGAAGAGTGGAATTCTGGAATGAGATCCTGCCCCAAGTGAAGGAGTTCAAGTATCTCAGGGTCTTGTTCATGAGTGAGGGAAGGATGGAGCGGGAGATCAACAGACAGATTGCTGCAACCTCTGCTTTAAAGCAGAGCCTGTACCGATCCGTCTTGGAGAAGAGGGGACTGAACTGGAAGGCAAAGATTTCCTCATAAATCGCAAGCTATGTTCCAACCCTCACCAATGGTCATGAGCTTTGGGTGGCGAACGAAAGAACAAAATCACAGATACAAGTGGCTGAAATGAGCTTCCTTCCCAGGGTGGCGGGGCTGTCCTTCAGAAACAGGATGAGAAGCTCAGCCATCCAAAAGGAGCTTGAAGTGAAACCTCTGCTCCTCCATGTTGAGAGGGCCCAGTTGATGTTGCCCAGGCATCTTGTTACAATGCCTCCTGAACTCCTCCCTAGGGTATTGTTTCGGGCATGTCCAACTGGGACAACACCCTGGGGTTCACCCACAGCACGGTGGAGAGACTGTGTCTGTCTTTCAGCTGGTTTGGGAATGCCTCAGTGTTCCCCCCAGCAGACCTGGAGGAAGTGTTTGACACGGTGGACGTCTGGACCTCACTGCTTAGGCTGCTTCCCCGTGACCCGACCCGGGATTAAGCAAAGGAAGAAGATGTTGATCTTTAAATGTATGTTTTCTGTTTATCCTTATTTTCTTCAAAATTTGGTCAGTGCAAAAAGTAGTAAAAAAAGTTAAATGTGAGTAAGCAATACAGATTCGGACGATATGTCAAGTGGTCAGCTGTCAGCTAGGGCGCTTCATCTCAGGTCAGCGTAATCATTCTAAAAGCCAGCACATTCACCAGCTTCTGCAGTCAGTCCTAACATGTGATTTTACATTTTCAATATAACATAGCGGTTAGTTTCCCAATTAACTCTGCATCATCACGTTGGAACTTCTCAAAAAATATAATTTTGCACTATATTGAAATATTTTCTAACCACATAATTAAAGCATTCTTTGTTAAAGTTATTACTGGAATGACGCAGTTAAAATGAGACCCATCGCCTGCATTGGCATTGCAGGAGAGACATTGACAAAATGTCATTTGATTAGCCCCAGTTTTCCCTGTAGCTTAAGCTTGAGCATTTACAAGGCAAGGCCACAAAATAATAAAGTACATGATGGAAGCTCTGACATAGTGGGAAGATATGGAAAAAAAATCTATTGGTCTATTGGATATTAGCAAATGATGTCTTATTTATATAAGTAGATTCAGCTACTGATTTAACAGGTGATGTAGATACATGTGTTAAAAAAAAATTAAATTAAATTAAAAATAATTTAGCTTGACATAATAGACACTGAGTTCAACATTAATGGCTTATCAGAAATTTGGTAGTATTAAGATTTCCCAATATTCTTCCCTCTAAGATTTTTCCAGTCGCTTCTGGGCATATTTAGCATCCCTGAGTGCAATGATCACGATTGAGGCTTTTCTTTTTAATATATAAACAGGCAACTTGCACCATCTAGTGGGCTCCAAATATCTAACAAGTTAGACACGGCCGAAACATGAGAAACATTGCTTCTTTCCACACAATTACATATAAAGTAGATAATCAGGTGTACTGCAAATACATCAATTGTGAAATAGAATCACGTGACATGGATTTTTATTTTCTCATTTGTACGGTGCAAGGTACACAAGGTGCATACACAAATCCAGGAGGCAATGTGTTTCAAGGGAAAAAGAATAGACCATGCTTTCATAACTTTTTCAGAGCGATCATTTTTTGAACCACTTCAACCCAGGGGTGGGGAAACTTTGACTTGCGGGACACAATGAGATGAGATTTCCTTTCGGCTTTTTCCCTTTCTCAGGGGTCGCCACAGCAAATGATTCGCATGTTTGATTTGGCATCGTTTTTTCGTCGGATGCCCTTCCTGACACAACCCTTTAGCAAGGGACATAAACACGCTGACAGCTTCGCAGCTACTCATGTCGAAAGTCTGCAATGGTTCTTTTACATGAACCTCTCACCATAGACAGTGAGAGACATGTCCGGCCTTTGATAACCCAGGGAGCTGCACTGGGGGGACAGTGACAACCTTGTGGAGAGTGGGACTCGAAACCCCAACCTTATGATCAGCAATCCAGCGCCCTATACTACTAGACCACCACTGCCCCACACTTGTGAGACACAATGGATTTTATAATTTTGACAAAGGGGCCGGGCCAGGAGCATTTGGATAGAGCGTCTGGGCCAGATATACTAAAGCAGGGGTGTCAGACTCATGCCACAAAGGGCCATGTGGTTGCAGGTTTTTGTTTCAACCAAACAGCAGCACACTTGACTTTAAACAATTTGAGTCTTCAGGCATTTGATTGGTCAATCTGTGTGCTCTGTCTGCCTGCTCTGCCTGACACTGTTAGTATGCATTGAGGACTCCATCTTTCAAATGTGCAAAATAGCCGTCATTCAGGTATGTTTGTCTTAAACTGTGCATTTGCACACTATTTAGCACAATACTGGGAGAAGAAAATGTAAGTAGATTAAAATAGCACACCCACTGATCTGTCAAACCTGGAGATTGCATCTGTTTTTAATACTTTTCAATCACAGGCACAAAGTTAAAGAAATCAACATTTATTGAAAAAAGATGAATGATATCACTTTCAACATTCAAAACATCATTACCCAACGAAATACTCGATCTCAATCATTCCTGCTCTGCTCATTTTATGTTTCCCTGCTGCATGTAAATACACTTGATTAAAAATAGGGCAATTTCAGTGGGAACAGTGTTGTTGGTCTCTTTTTTGCCAATGCACCAAAGTCTGGCGTTAGTTTTGTTGTGGCAATTTTCAGGATAGATCCGAGGTGTTGGTCAATTAACTTGGGTCTGTGCCAGGCTCAAATGGCAACAGGAAAATGTTAGTGAAATAAAGAGTAATACAATACACTCCAACAAAGGTCCACCAATGGTCAGTGTACTGTCTATTGGGGAAACTCGGGCATTGTAGGGAGAAGATGAAATACGTAAATGTATTATTCTGATTTTTTTTTTTTTTTAATAATCTCACAAATTCGGCAGGCTGCATTATAAAGCCTAATGAGCTGTAGTTTGCCCATGTCTGGCTGAATCCTGCGTAGGGTCACGGGGCAACTGGCACCCATCTCAGCTGACTAGAGAAGGGCAGAGTCCACTCTGGACAGCCTGCCAGGCTATTGGAAGGCAGAAACACACTGAAGGTAACCCAGCGGTCTTCTCTTGACGCAAGTCAGCAATGGTTGCTTTCGATGCGTTTCATCTCAGACAGACAGAGACATGGCGGAAGTTTGATAACCCAGTTAGCTGCACTGGGGAGACAGCAGTGACATCTCGGTGATAAGTGGGGCTTGAAATCTGGACCTTAGGATCAGTAATCCAGCACCTTACCACCAGGCCACTACTGACCTTATTTTAGATTTACAAAGATGCAAAAGTATATTATTCATCATTTGATTGACAAAGTTCCATTTTATACCTCATATCAGCATTCTTTACACAAAAATGGGATGCATTGACACATGACTACCACAGGGCCACCAGTGCACCTTTTCAAACATTCTTTTCTCAAAGATTTTGATCTTTGATTTTAATCAGAAAATAATCTCTCTTTACTTGAAAATCTAACATTAGCATGTCAAATTCACTTTCGGGCCAATCATTTGCCAAAGCCACGATCCTACAGGGGTCGCCGATTATCTCTGGTGAAATTCTTCAAAGGCAGGGTACACCCTGAACAACTCTCCAGCCCATCACATGGCGAACAATTACACATCCATTCGCATCTCGGGACAGTTTAGAATAGTGACTTCAAAAAGGTGAAAGACTTTGGGCTGTGGGAGGAAATGCAAACGCCACATAGAGATACCCAAGCCCAGAACCTTTTCGCTCTAAGGTGCTAACCAGTACACAATCAGCTGCCATGTTTAATTCAGCTTATATTTTTTCAGTTCATTTACCTCCATAAATATTTAAGGGCAGTGGTGGCCTGGTGGTAAAGGGCACTGGATCACTGATCCTAAGGTTGGGAATTCCAGCCCCACTCTCCATAGGTTGTCACTGCCCCCCCCAGTGCAGCTAACTGGGTTCTCAAAGGCCGGCCATGTTTCTCACTGTCTATGGTGTGAGGCATGTAAAAGAACCATTGCTGACTTTTGACAAGAGTAGCTGCATAGCCGTCAGCGTGTTTCCACCCTGAAATGGCCTGGTAAGATGTCCAGGGTGTACTCTGCCCTCGCCCAGAGTCAGCTGGGATGGGCGCCTGCCTCCCCGTGATCCTAATTAGAATTAAGCGGCATATTTGGCATATTAGGTACAGTATAGTTATTAAATATCTCATTCAATAACTATACTGTACCGAATATGCCAAATTTGTAAACTGCATTATTGAATTGAATGTTTTATACAAATTAGGTTACATCAATGCAGGCTAGTGGGTTTTTAAACAAATGGAGCTTGAAACAGATTCATAATACGTGCTCAGATCACTGCTGTTTATGAAAGTCTCAAATCAGATCGAGTCAGACATCATTCTGGTTGTTCAAATCCTTGATGAATAACGGCTGATCTGTTAGAAGACTTTTACTGCGAAGAGCCTGAAATCTGTGACTGACAGCCGGTAGAGCTACTTCAAGATCCAGCGACACACCTTCACTGAATATCCCTGCATGAAAAAATCCAAATAATTCTAACGATATAATCAAGGTCATACAAGGTCAAACACATCTTGTGATGCTAACCGTTCTAAATCCGAGGTCCACACTTCCTGTGTGCTTCTCATTAACCCAACAAAAACATCTAATTAATTGATCAGTTCACGTCAGTATGTGGGCAGCACGGTGGTGTAGTGGTTAGCACCTCCGCCTCACAGCAAGAAGTCCACGGTTCGATTCCCTGGCTTGGAGTGTATCTGTATGGAGAGTGTTTGTTCTTCCATGCTTGTGTGGATTTCTACCAGGTACTTTGGTTTCCTCTACAATCCAAAAACATGCACAGTATGCTAATTGGTCATTACAAATCAGCCCTAGGTGTGAGTGCTCCTGCCCAGAGTTGGCTGTGCTGGGCGCCCATGACCCTAATTAGGATTATGTGGCTTAGAAAATGAATAAATGAACGAACGTCAATGTGCATGGAATCACAATATACCTGTAACATGACATGGGTACATGGTTCTGCTCTTAAAATCACTCAATATAAAAACACTACAACAGCATAACTGTGAAGGAACTCATTGGTTCCAAGATGGAAATGACAGGAACAGGTATCATACGACATATGAAAAAAGATGAATAAGAGACAAAAAGAGAATGAAAAACGTTCTGCGGTTTACTTTCATTTATCTCTGCCTGAATAATATAAAATCGATCTCTGACACTGGCATTGCACAGAAGCACCATCATATCATCTTCCTAACATCTTCCTGTAATAGACAGCAATGTTCGTTTTTAATCTAGCATGCCAATCAAAACTCGCTGTTGTTAAAGCGTCACAGGTTTAAATGTGTATGACGCTGAACCGTTTTTCATCTTGTTCTGTGAAGATTTGTGGCCGCAGTCAGTTTGATATTTTGGAGGGAAAGTGTTTAAAAAGAGAAAAAAGAAACTGTCTTTTATTAGCGTAACAAAAACCAACACTAAAGGCCAATCTCAAACAAAAGTAAAATCACTGGGTTTATGTACATGGCGTCTTACTTTCTGTAAATTTTTTTGGTCTGAATCATTGATGTAATTTATCCCGAGGGAGTTTGAACTCCATCATTCTATGCCCATATAGAAAAGATGTTTATAGTTATACACCATATTTCACTAGAATTATTAATTAGGGATGTTCAAACCATCATGATAGAGGCCCAGAAGAAAAGTAAAACTCAGCCCCACAGATTAACCTTAAAATACCACGTGTGTCATTTGTTTATATAGTGATTCCTCTCAGTTTCTACGGCTTCAGTGCATCACGGGTTTTTCAAAAATATTCATAAAAAAGAAAGAAAAATGCAGCAAAACAAGCCCAATTATGCAAAAAACAACCCAAAAACCCCCAACAAAACTACTTACATATTTATGTGAGCGTGCGCATCTGTATATGTGTGTATATTTGCAGTGGTGGGCCGTGCATTTCACGCCTAGGCCTTCAGTAGTGCTCCGTCTGAATCAATCCAACCCTCAATAACTATTTTATGGCTATAAAACTTTTACTGCAGCTACATCTGCAACATCCACAAAAAAAAGCATCAATAATAATTTCATAAAATTGCAATATTATTTAGGAATATAGCCACATTTTACTCACCAAGAATCCTTTTTATTTGTACAAAAAATCCATCCTCCTTTCTTTCCTTAAGAAGATTTCAATTACTCTGTCGTACAGATTATCCGTGCGTTTCAGTTCCATCAAGAAGTCCTTTTCTATCGCCATCAAAGCTAATGCTGAAAGTCTAACCTGCCCTGTCGTATTTCTGGCAGAAGTTTTTATTTGATTTAGGGCTGAAAATGTCCGTTGCTGCCTTGGTTAGGCAAGTCAAATTTACAAATCCAGTGTTGCTCCAAACACCATGTCAATCTGGGGCAAATAACAAGCACTCCCAGGAATACAATTTGCAGTGTTCCTCGGAGCCTGTGTGGTACCGCTCGTAGTTAGTAGACTGAAAGTTGCGGACAAATCCTTTTCCCGGTTGTGACAGGCTTGCTAGCTTCGGAGTGGCCCGACCTTTCCTAACGATGTCCAGCTTTTCTTGAAAAGTCCGTCCTGAAAATGGCTTTGATAGTAAATCTGCAACTAAATCTGTTTCTTCTCCTCCTTCAGCCATTGTGGGTTGACGAAACCGCTATTAAATCAATACAACAATATATTTGCTTGTGCTGCTCGCTACAGGTGCAGTTTGCTAGCTCTGGCTAATACATTCTCTCACTATCCAATCATAGGGTGTGAAAACGCGGATGTTTCCGTACGCCTGCTAGAAGGCCTTGGTGTCACCAACTCTAAATCTGATTGGTTAACGCAACAGTTTCCCCGACACTTATTTTATGCTACAGGGCACAAGGCGTCCAGGTAGATTTCTGACCTTGGCAACAAGTAATGGCTGTAATGTGATTGGTTAAATGCTTAAATATGAAAACACATATCTGGAAGCAGCACAACCAGGGAAAAGCAATGAAAGGAAGCTGACAGACAATTTGGAATTATCTAATAAAGTATTCATGGACAAAATATAATCAACACCAGTCTGTGATTCAGATATTTTTTAGGCCAGCAGAGAAGGCCTTGCAGGCCCTGACGGCCCACCACTGTATATTTGTATTTTATTTACATATTATGCATTATTTTTGAATGTTTAATTGTTATTATAAGCATGTATAGCGTTGAATCTGTATTTATTGATATAATATACACATATACATGTACGTATACATCAGTCAGGGAGGTCAATCCTACTTTGTGGAAATCAGCAGTCGTGGGGGGGGGGGGGGGGTCTCGGTCCCCATTAACCGCGGAAAGTGAGGGCTCTCTGTACTGCGTGATTGACAGTTGTATAAATAAAGTGTAAATATAATTATTAATTTTACATTTAGCAACAATTCAGATCCATATTTGAAAGATGTGAGGAAACCATAGCACTCTCAGAAGAACCTCAGACAAACAGGAAAAACATGCAAACGCCACCTAATGTCCGAGCCAGGCATTTCCCTCCAACTCAGGACCTGCTCCCTGTGAAACCACCCTGCCAGCCTCCAATCATATTTTGATGTCTTTAAATTAATTATTCACAAGTCAAATATTTTTTCCGTGGCAAACATTACTGTGAATTAATTTACTCAACAATAATTTACTGTGTGTGTAATTTAAGTGCCTTTATTTGTCTGCATTTCATTCAGGAGTACAACGTGAGAGATCTTTTTTTTAAACGTGCAGAAATGTTTGGAAGTGATTTGTGTGTTCTCTCCCAGGACTAATATAATCGAACTAAATCTTCCTTTCTGTTATTTCCTTGGACTCACTTGATGTAAAGGCAGCAGGAGAACACGAGGCCATATGATCAACCCTGAACGTCATTATGAATACGTGTCCAACAGAAACACGCCAGGAGTCCAATTTTAAGCCATGTTTCCTGAATCCAAGTCTCCACTTCTATATAACCAAAATTTACTGTACTTTGAAGATACAGTCAAGTTTTCACTGAATTCAGAATCTGTTCTGCTTCATGGCTGAGTTTTTGGAGTTGGATGGTGATTCTGATGCACATGAAATGTTGTGAAGTTCTGAAGTTCATTCATTTCCTCATTCACTGAATCCTAATTAGGGTCGTAGTGAGGCTGGTTCCCGTATCAGCCAACCGTGAGTGAGTGCTTGCTGGGTATACCCTGAACAGCTCACCAAGCCATCTAACCGAGGGGTGATTTGGACCAACCAGTTGGCCTAGTGTGACGGTGTTTGGACTGTGGGACGAAACCAAAGTACTCTGAGGAAACCCACACAAGCACGGGGAGAACATGCAAACTCCACACAGAACTGAATGAGCTTGGAACCGAATCCAGGCCTTCTTGCTGTGAGGCAGACGTATTTCTACTACACCACCACACCATCAAGTCGTGAAGATCAGAAAGCCAAAGGAAAAGAATGATGTGTTAAAAGGTCCCTTCTCATGACTGCTATGGTAAACTGAGTATGAATTGTGGAACGCACCATTTTACACCAGGCTATTTAGAAGAAAATATTTGAGTATAGCAAGATTCGTTGCGTGTGATGGACACATGATGCTCTCCCCAAAGAAAAATATATCATCTTTCAAAAAAAGGAAATTGTTGGTGAAAGAGAGCGGACGAGACATCACAAGAAAAGGGCAAAGGTGAACACTTTATGAGCAGTAATTAAAAATAAACACCATGTTCCACTCTACTTGTTTTCTTTTGGCTCACATGACCAAAACTATGTGTGTCAAATTTCACTTAAAGTGACTGTTTGGAGAAAAAAAAGCGGACATGTCTGAATTATTTCACATATTCATGCATGTTTATACAGGGGCAGTGGTGGTCTAGTGGTATAGGGCGCTGAATCGCTGATCCAAAGGTTGGGGGTTCGAGTCCCACTCTCTACAAGGTTGTCACTGTCGTGCACCCCCCCCCCCCCCCCAGTGCAGCTAACTGGGTTATCAAAGGCGGGCCATGTCTCTCACTGTCTATGGTGAGAGGTTCATGTAAAAGAACCATTGCTGACTTTCGTAAAGAGTAGCTGCAAAGTCATCAGCGTGTTTCTGTCCCTTGCTAAAAAGGGTTGTGACAGGAAGGGCATCCAATGTAAAAACCTCTGCCAAATCAAACGTGCGAATCAGATTATTCAGTCTCCCGAGTAAAAGGGAAAATGCCAAAAAGAAGACAGACATGCATGTTTATACACCTTTTCATCCATTCGCAAATCTAACTGTTGATCTAAGCTGGAATCTCTCTCTGCTGTAAACCTCTTACGCTGTTGCTGACTTAGGAGTGTGAGTGCAGCTTTATCTCAAACTGTAACAGGGGGTGGAGGGGTGTGGGGGGGTGTGGAGTCCATCACTCAGCTTGAGTATGATCTCTGATATGAGCACATGGCAAATCTGAGTGCACCCTCAGGAAAAGATGCACAAAGATATAGAGGGATCCCTGACTTTCTGCGGTTAATGGAGACCAAGACTTCCCTGCAACCGTCGATTTCCGCGAAGTAGGATCGACCCCCCCCCCGACTGATGTATACGTACATGTATGTGTATATAATATCAATAAATACATATTCAACGCTATACATGCTTATAATAACAATTAAACATTCAAAAATAATGCATAAGATGTAAATAAAATATAAATACACACACATACAGATGTGCACCTTGCTAAAAGTAAATAAGTAAGTCGTTTTGTTGGGGGGTTTTGGGTTGTTTTTTTGTTTTTGTTCATTTGGGTTTTTTGCATAATTGGCCTTGTTCCGCGGAATTTTCTTTAACTTTTCCCCCTATTTTTCCTTAATTTCCTTATTTTTTAAATTTTCCGATAAATATTTTTGAAAAACCTGCGACGCACTGAAGCCGCATAAACTGAAGCATGAAGTAGCGAGGGGTCACTTTAATAAAATAAGGGTATGTAAGACAAGCACTATTAATATTTATTAATATTAATAATTAATGAAATATTAATTGTGTCTATCCAGCAAAATGAGCTTTTTTAGTTTCTCACCACCATCCACATATGATGTTGGCCCAGCATGAAAACTAAAATCCTGTGTCAGCAGCTCCGTCGGTCCTGCCGACAATTTTTTTGTTTGTTTGTTTCATCAGCATGCCAAACTGAGCAATCTAGAACTAAATGAGCAATAAGAGTCATGACTGATTGACCGCCCTTCCGTCTGTAAGTTTTGTGCCTACATGTTGTAAATGGTATTAGATGTTCCTTCTTGTGTTCAGTACGAGACCGAGTGCGGCAGCGTGTTTACACACATGTACAAGCACATGGCTGCTTTTCAACCAGTAATTTTCAGTTCATCATTTTCTGCAACCACTTAATCCTAATTTGCGTCACGAGGAGGCTGGCGCCCATCCCAGCCAATTTTGGGCGAGGGCAGAGTACACCCTGGACAGCTTGCCAGGCCATCGCAGGGCGGAAACACGCCAACGGCTTTGCAGCCTACTCTTTACGAAAGTCAGCAATGGTTCTTTTACATGCCTCACACCATAGACAGTGGGAGACATGGCCGGCCTTTGATAACCCAGTTAGCTGCACTGGGGGACCAGTAATTCTATCGATTTAAAAAAATGAACATGTATATTTTGATAGGCTGTATAGTCTGAGAATGAAGTTGTTGAAAAAGATTCGAGTCACATATTCCATGCTCCTCTGCTGCCCATGTCCCTTGTGCTCGTCGAGTCGATTTTCATTTCATGAAAATCACTTTAATAGTTTGACAAAGTGTTTGTACATAAAGCTGGCACAGTGTTGAAAGTTGCCCCCAAATCCCTCACACTTTTCTTCACTTTGCTAATTGAACTATTTTCAATTGGATGGTGAAAAACAAGTGGATCAAAAACCCTCCTCACTTTTCCTGAAGTGGCTCCAAGAAACTAAAAATGGAATTTCACTGGCTTTATGGAGCTCTCGAGATTTGAATTTGTGAGATGCATGCTGTTCGTTTATTAGGTGCACCAATGCAATGTCAGCAGGACTAACATTCTTCATGGGGCAGCCGTAGCCTAAAGCTTAGAGAAGCGACTTTGGGGCCGAAAGGTTGTTAGTTTGATTCCCAAACCATCAGGAAAAAAAATGTGTGGTGGTGGGGGAGTGAGCTGCACCTTCCGTTCTTCCACATTTGTGGCTGTAGTGACCTTGAACAAGGCATCTAACCCATACCTGCTCTCCGGTGCCCCCATTGTGAGTGGCGGCCCACTGCTCCAGGTGTGTGCGTGTGTGCTCACTTTGGATGGATTCGATGTGGAGTAAATTTCCCTGAGACTATTAAGACAGCAAATGAAACTAAGCACTGGAAATGGATACAAGACCCAGTTTTGGTGAGAGACATGATGTGCTTCATTTCTTGGCAAGTGAGAGAATTCATCAGCACTACTTGTGTCACAGTTGTACGCATAAAAACGGGTTTCTTTTTTCAAATACGAGTTTAGCTGCGTATTTGCTCCAATTATATTAAAAAACCACACATCCACTGTAAACAATGTAGTAATCACTGGCCATGTGCACCAAATTTAGGATGCTATTTCTAAGAATCCTCATAGTGGTGCAGTGTCGATGTGAATAACAAGCAAATAGTTGAAACCTTGTCTAGTTCATGACTGTTTTAGTGGAGCCAGTTGTCTTCACAGTCATTCCCATCCCTTCAGTGTACCCAGCAGTATTTTTAAGCACTACCCACGCTCTACAAATTTTCTTGTTGGAGAATTATTGTGCTATCCAGTCAATGTCAGGAAAGCAATGAGTGAGGATGTAGTGACCAACGTTCACCCCACTATTGTTCCTAATATATACTCGTTCATGGTTACCACGTCTAGGCAACCTGCACAAAATGAGTGTATTCTCAAAACCTGACCATCACACGTCCTCCCATGCAATGCTGCAAATAAACTCCAGAAATGTCCCGTTCCACCTGCATCCTGATGAAGGATGAAAAAGTACCACAGCATCATGTACACTTGAATATAGGCCAGTCGACAAAGTTGTTCTTTTCTTTTTCTTTTTTATTGTATATTACTTTATACTATCTATTTATGTATCTATTTATTTATTTACTTATATAATATATATGTATGTGTGTATGTATGTATATGTATTATTGTATATGTCTCTATTTTGCACCCCCTACTGATGGTACCTCAAGAGCCTGTAACAGTGAATTTTTCCACTGTGAGATTAATAAAGCTCTATCTATCTATCTATCTATCTATCTATCTATCTATCTATCTATCTATCTATCTATCTATCTATCTATCTATCATTTATATTTGAGCCAATATGTAGCAGAGGTTCCACCTGTGGTGTTAGGATGTGTAGGTGTAATCCATCGATAGCACCAGTACACTGTGGGAGCACCCACCTGGTTGTACACAGTCATTCCTCCACAATTTAATGTCGCAAAAATGGTCATAAAAGTTCATTAATAATGACATGCCACGGTTCCTGGAACTTTCAGGAGTGTTCTGCAGATTGACAGCAGCTCCGTCAGACCTACAAACTAGAAACAATTTAGGGATGGGAATCATTAGGGTCCACCTGATATAATATCACAATACTGTACCTAGGTGTTACTTTTATTACTATTGCGATTCTGTATATTTTGTGGTTTATAAATGTCTTGATTTGATATAACTTTTTGGCTAGAATTTTAAAACCTTGAACCATGTACAGGAAAGTTGGACCATATCTCTTGGGCTTAGACCTGAAAGCCTTCAAGAGCGGCACCACTGAAGCGAACATGAGTAATTAAGTATAGACTCTTGTCAAGAGTAGGCTGCATAGTCGTCAGCGTGTTTCTGCCTTACAATAGCGTGGTGAGCTGTCCAGGGTATACGCTGGCCTTGCCCAGAGTCGGCTGAGATGGACACCAGCCTCACCATGACCCCCATTAAGCATTTAAAAAAAAATTAAAGAATGAATAATTAAATGTAACCTACACCTTAACCCCCCCCTGACCCCCCCCCACCCTCCAATGCCAAGAGAAGCATTTAACACAATACAAATTACTATAAATAAAATATTTTACAGCTGTAACACCACCATACAGTATAAACAATACTGGATGCAAATTACAAAAATACTGCCATTTATTGTTGGCATAGAACATATTTGAAACAGTATACAATTGTATTAATGGTGGTATCATAATTTAAGACAAGTTCATACACTGGAGAAAAATATCAGGGAGAAGGCACAGACATGAACATACACTGGACCTGGACAAGCAAAACACTGAAATACACCAGCTCGGTATGGACTAGCAAAAACACAGGAAGAAATACGGTGCGACCTGAAATTGAATTACATGTGTGCTGAAGTAATGATTGAAAGCGCTGCAGAGCATGCTGGGAAGTGCAGTGTGCAGCCTTGTTAGGGTTTCTTAATACCGTGACAGGAATCAGCGCGGCCATTCAAGATGTTCTGAACAAAAGTGTCATGATATTTTACTCCATCAATCCCAGCCATCTCTACAACAATATCCGTGACAAGGAATGAGAGAGAGACCAGTTTACCTAATATTAAAGCAACTGAGAGAGAAAGAGAGAGAGAGAGAGAGAGAGACCCATTGGTCTCTATTTCTGTTATGTAGTTCTATCAGTTTTCTCTGTAGAAGGAGTTTACAGTCAACATCTGATCAGTTTTGTATATTGCCGAGCCTCTGCATGACAAACTGCCTAGAAAAAAATAAAGGAAAAAATAGATAAAATGCAACCAACTTCAGTTTATAAGAAGATATGCCCCTGCTTCATAGTAGTAAAAGGTAATGTCACTGTTGGACACTGCACTCTGCATCAGTGATTTTATAATTATCATGGTTTTTAGTTTTTATGAACCTCTTAAATGTGGTTTTGAAGAGAGGATTGTCTGTAAATACATTTTACACTCGATGATTTGGCACAGTTTATTTTCATTAAAGTTATTAGACTGATCGATCTACTAACAAAAAAAGAAAAAAATCATCATATGATTCATTATCAGATCGTTGACAGATGTTTCATCCAGGTGTAGTCCCATCCTACCATATGAAAAATTGAATGCAGCCTCCAGCATTTAATCTCTGGCAGTGTGTTCACATGCTAGTACATGATGCTAGTACATGATGCTAGTACATGATGCTAGTACATGATGCTAGTACATGGTTTACTCGGCTGAAGCTATAATCATCACTTAGTGTTAGCTCCAAGAGCAACTTTGAAACAGTCATCCCTTTTAACTCCCTCCCTACCGAAAAATATGTGCATCAGAACATCTGGAATCCAATACCATCTGTTTTTAAGTGGATATAGAGATGTGCCAGACCAAACTGAAGCAGATTCCAGGCAAAGACAGAAAATGTTCAAGAAAAGATGAGGGAATTCAGGCGAAGTGTGCTTTGTTTTGAAATTGACAACCGTCCTGCGTACCTGCAAAACTGTACAAACCATTACCCAATCGACATAAACCTCAATACTGTACTGTGGAAATTGTTGTTGAGCCATATTTAATTATAGCATACACCAATTTGAAATCTTAGAGATGAAAATGTTGAGGTTCTCTTTGGGAGTAATGAGGATGGATAGGATCAGGAATGAGTGCATCACAGGGACAGACAGCACATGTAAAATGTTTTGGAGACAAAGTCAGAGAGGCTAGATTGAGATGGTTTGGACATGTACAGAGGAGGGATAGTGAATATATTGGTAGTACGATGCTGAGTTTGGAACTGCCAGGCAGAAGGCCAAGAGGAAGACCAAAGAGGAGATTTATGGATGTGGTGAAGGAGGACATAAAGGTAGTTGGTGTAAGAGAAGATGCAGATGATAGGGAGAGATGGAGGCAGATGATTTACTGTGGGACCCCTGAGGGGAACACCCGAAAGGAAAAGAAGACCAATTTGAGATCTTGCTAACATCAGTGTGTTCTGAGAACAAGCTGAGCACTCCATTGATGGAGGCGGTAGAGAGTGTGAAGTGTTTCAAGTTTCTTGGAGTACACATATCTGACTTCACCTGGGCCACAAAAATCTCCCACCAGGTGTTGAAATCACAGCAAAGAATGTACTTCCTCAGAAAGCGCCAAAAAGCCTGTCTGCCTTGACCCCCACTTATGAACTTTGACCACTCTGCCATCGAGAGCCTCCTGACCAACTGCTGTACAGTGTGGTTCAGTAGGAGAGGAAGGCCCTGCAACGAGTGGTGAGGACAGCAGAGCGGGTGATTGGAACTAACCCCCCCCCCCTGAAGTCTGTCAGTGTAATGATCAGGGATCCCACAAACCCAGGACACCCCCTTTTTCCCGCTTTGGAAAAAGGTACAGAACACTAAAAACAAAGACTAACAGACTCAAGAACATCTTTTACCCACAAGCTGTTCACATGTAACCCAACGATCACACACGCTGACTGAATAAACATCATTCAGACCATGTCCTGGACAGTGCAATACTCATGTTTTGAGCAGGTCCTGAACATCATAACAGCAGAGCTGTTTCCCACAAAATTTGTTCCTTATGGCTTTACCTGTATTCAATAAATCTTCTTTATGGCAATGTGCATTGTTAGAAGTGCTATAAAACTTTGTATTGAGTGTGAGCAGCTACCATGGGCTGTTATAAAGGGTTAAAGAAAGAGAGAAGCTGTACAATTGTAATCATATTGTTGATGTGTATCAAGCAATGCAGAGAGCAGTTTCAACACACTTCCTGTTTAGGTGTCAAGACAAACTTTGTGTTGACAATTCAACATTGCACAAGCTATTTAAATACTTTTGCAATTTAAAATCAACATTATTTTGCCACTGCAGACGCTCCCCAACTTAGGTTTTAGTTCGGTTCCGGACGGCCAAAAGTAAGGTGGAAAAAAAAAAAGAAACGTAAGTTGTTACTGTATATTCCAGTGACGTATGACGTTCATACTGTACTATACATCCATAAATATCCCTACCATATCTCATAAACACCCCTAAATCAATTATTAGAAACATAACATTGTACAACAATATCCAATAATATCAACATTAATTTCAAATAAATTCAATTCAAGCAAAATAATTTCAAATAGATTAATTTTAATCAAATTCACTCATCAAATATCAAATACAGGCTCAAATATGACCTTTAACATGGTGTTACATGTGAATATTGCACGTTTCTTCCAAATGGCTCCGTCGACACGTGCAACATTTACATGTTTTTCACCAGCATCAATGTTCGTTTCGAACGAGATGGCTTGCCGCTTTTTCTGATTACCACTAGTAGGCTTACACTTCTGACCAAACATATTTGCTTAGGGTCATGAAAGTCCGCAAAACAGTGTAAACACAAAGATCACAGAGATGACGTCTTAACACAAGGATTACACGCAGTGAACTGGGAAGAAGGAGGGGCACGTTCAGTCTGTCGTTTGCAAACAATGGACACAGCATCATTACGTCATTACGTCAGTGTACTACGTAGGTATGTCTCATACTACAGAGAGCACGCTAAACTCAAAATTTGACATAATTTATTCGTTTTATTTATTTAAAAAAACGTAAAATTCGAAAATTACATAAAATGAATGAACGTAAGTCGGGGAGCATCTGTACACATATCAAATTAGGCATGAGTGTGTTGAATCATCAAAGAGGTATAATGCACAGAAATCTAAAGCTCTCATTTCCTGTCGGGTATGGCGAATGCACTCAAATTAGGGATTTACATGCATACAACACTACATGCTGGTGCTGTAGAATCACTTGGGCCACATATAGGCCAGTGCTGTATCACTGAGTCTTTGTCCTGATCACTGATGTGTGTGGAATTGGTACTTTTGAAGCACAGGAGAATCAATTTATGCTTTGTAGTTATTTGCGACTGAACAGAACTTTGGTCAACTGTTATTGCAAAAGTGCCTCAGTATATAAATGTAAACTTAAAGAAAAACCAATACAGTTCTGCCTGCACCTTTAGTACTCAGACTGTAATTTATGCTGAGTGCTTTGAGAGCTCCAGAGTTTACGAAAGAAATTATTAGAATGTACTGTGGAGAATTGCCAGACTTCTCAAGCAGAGAACTTCACTTGCAAATCAAACAAATGACTCAAGGGTGAGTGGATGCCTTTTCTTCAATGGTGCCAGACACAGGTGGAGTTGATTAGCACTGATTATAATTGAGGTGGTGCTCTCTGGCTCTTGTGTCACAAATGGCGTCTTGTGTGCTGTAGCTGCAGTGGATGTGCTTATCATAGCCTGCACCACTGACTAGCTTTTGTGAAAAGAGGAGCCGTGTGCATAAGTCTCCTTTTGCCAGTACATAGCCTCTCCATCACCAAGCCCTATGTAGTGCCTTCTCGCGGCGATACATGGTAACTGAGCACCTTGTGGACACAGGCTAAACTACAAGGGACTCGGAGAAGGTTTGGCCCCAGATGTGAGGTTAGCAGGCCCACCAGTGTATGGACATACCCTGCAGCCCCTGAACCAAACCCCCAGCTAGGGGTCAAATAGTTCCATTGCCTTGTGGATAACTCAAGAGAGTTTAAGGCTAAGGGAGTAAACCCTGACGGCAAATCAGGAGCTGGAGTTTTCAATGCTGTGGTCAGCTCGACTTGGCAACTCCTGCGACGACGTGGAAACCATTTGTACTGGCATTTTGCCTTTCCACTGGATCTTTTCTACGACGTGGAGAGGGGGAATCTACTGCATGGGTAACAGTTCTTTCTCCATATACACATACCCAGGCCCTTGCACACTGGAGAGGACACTCCAGCTTCACTACACAGTGTAGATACAACACAGGAAGCAGCAGTCTACCGGTTTTAAGTCATCAGCTTGATTGGCGTAGAGCTAGACGCCAGGGGTAGTTTCTGACGGTAGCAGAGGCCATTGTGTCTCATTGGTCAGCTAAAGCATTCTATTTTAAAACTGGGCACCTGGAATGTGAGGACAATGACGCCAGGCTTCATTGACAGCCTTGAAGAAATCAATGACACCCGAAAAACAGCTATCATTGACTGGAAACTGAACAGGGTGGAGATGGATATTGTTGCCCTCCAGGAAACTGGACTCCCAGAGACAGGCTCTGTGAGAGAGGACTTCACCTTCTTCTGGAAAGGGAAGACACCCGACCAAGTGAGGGAACATGGCATGGGTTTTGCAGTCCGTAACACCCTGCTGGGATCTATCAGCATCTATGCTCCAACTCTCACATCTCCCGGTGACGTCAAAGACAAGTTCTACGACGACCTTGGCTCTGCCATTAGCAAAGTCCCCGCTGCACAGCCACTTTTCATACTTGGTGATTTTAACGCCAGAGTCGGCACTGACTGTAACACCTGGCCAAGCTGCCTTGGAAAGTTCGGCACTGGACGAATGAACGGAAATGGACGTTTGCTCGAGCTCTGCTGCCACCATAACCTCTGCATCAGCAACACATTCTTCAACACCAATCCCCAACACAGAGTCTCTTGGAGGCACCCATGATCCAAACACTGGCACTAGCTTGACCTGATCCTCACCAAACTCTCAAACCTATCATGCATCAGACTCACCTGCAGTTATCACGGTGCTGACTGTGATACTGACCATTCCATTGTGTCCAGCAAGATCAAGCTGCAGGCAAAGCAAATATCACGCACAAAAAAAGAAGGTCACCCTCGCATAAACACAAGCAACACTAAAATACCAACAAAGGTCAATGGCTTTGTCATAATCCTGAAAGAACGCCTCACAGGTCTGCAAAGTAGGAATGCTACCGAAAATTGGGAACAAGTGAGGGATGCCATCTACAGCTCAGCAGTATCAGTCTTTGGTAAGCAGACAAGGAAGTCAGCAGACTGGTTTGAAGCTCATGCAGATATCAGACCAGTCACGGAGGAGAAGAGAGCTGCTGTCATAGCCTATAAAACTGACCCTTGTGAGAAAAACCTAAAGGCACTCTGAAGCTTCCGCAGCAAAGTCCAACAGATTGCCAGGCGCTGTGCAAATGACTACTGGCTCCAGTTGTGCTCTAAGATACAGATCGCAGCAGACACAGGAAACTTTAATGGGATGTATGATGGAATCAAACTAGCAAGAAGAAAACTGCCCCTCTAAAGTCTTCCTCAGGAGTGAGAATTCAAGACTGTGAACAACAGATGGAACGCTGGGTGGAACACTACTATGAGCTATATGCCAAGGAGAACCTTGTCTCTGAGGATGCCTTGGACGCAATTGAGTGTCTACCTATGCTAGAGGAACTGGATGAAGAGCCAACCCTGGAGGAAATGCACAAAGCCCTAGATTTGCTAGCCACAGGAAAAGCACCTGGGAAGGATGGTCTCCCTGCAAAGATTCTGAAATGCTGCAAAGGAACCCTGATAGAAGAACTACACAAAATACTCTGCCTCTGTTGGCATGAGGGCGAAGTTCCACAAGACATGAGGGACACCAACATTGTAATGCTCTACAAGAACAAGGGCGACAGAATCAATTGCAACAACTACCACTTTTAAGCACTGTGGGAAAACTCTTTGCAAGAGTCACACTGACGAGGCTACAACTTAATGCCGAAAGAGTCTACTCGGAATCCCAGTGTGGCTTTCGTTCCTCAAGGTCCACCATCGACATGGTCTTCTCCCTCAGACAACTCCAGGAGAAGTGTAGAGAACAAAGACTCCCGCTCTACATTGCCTTGATTGATCTGACAAAGGCTTTTGACACTGTTAGCAGAGATGGTCTCTTCAAGATTCTCCAAAAATAGGATGTCCATCAAAGCTACTGAACATTATCGAGTCCTTCCACGACAACATGCAAGGTACAGTGGTCTTTGATGGGTCAACATCAGAGAGCTTTAACATCAACAGTGGAGTAAAACAGGGTTGTGTCCTTGTCCCAACATTGTTTGGCATCTTCTTTGCTGTCCTGCTTAAACATGTCTTTGGTTCCACCACAGAGGGCATCTACCTCCAAACCAGGTCAGACGGTAAACTCTTTAACTTGTCAAGACTCAGAGCGAAGACTAAAGTTCAAATGCGAGCTTTACGTGACTTCCTCTTTGCCGATGATGCTGCAATTACCATCCACTCCGAGGAAGAACTCCATCACCTCATGTACTGCTTCAATAGGGCATGCCAGGACTTCGGTCTTACAATTAGTCAGAAGAAGACACAGATCATGGGGCAGGGCTTGGACAAACCACCTGAGATAAGACTTGGCGACCAAGAGATGGATGCTGTCCATGACTTTGTCCATCTGGGCGCCACCATCTCAGACTCATTGTCCCTGGACACAGAGTTGGACAAGTGCATTGGCAAAGCAGCAACCACAATGGCCAGACGAAATAAGAGAGTTTGGACCAATAGCAAACTGACAGAGCACACAAAGGTCCTAGTATACATCATAAGCAGGTCCCTGCATCATAAGGCATAGACTCTGCATGCGAAACAGGAGTACAAACTCAACACCTTCTACATGCGCTGTCTTCGCCGTATCCTGAACATCGCCTGGCAGGATAAAGTCACCAATACCAGTGTCTTGGAAAGAGCCCAAATTCAAAGCATGTATAGCCCACCGAAGCTGAGACGAATACGATGGCTTGGACATGTGGTGCGCATGGAAGACGGATCCCAAACGACCTTCTCTATAGAGAACTTGCTCTTGGAAGCCGTCCAACTGGCAGACCAAAATTGCGCTACAAAGATATATGTAAGTGAGACCTGAAGGCCCTGAATATCGAAACAATCACTTGGGAAGCTGCAGCCTGTGAAAGATCAGCATGACAACAGACAGTGCGTGAAGGAATCCTTCAGCTAGAAGAGTCTCTCGCGCAGAGTTCCGATATCAAGCGCCAGAGAAGAAAAGCCCCAGCTAACAGACAAACTACCCAGTTCGGATGCCCATACTGCAAGAGGAACTGTCATTCCCGCATCGGCCTGACTAGTCACACCAGACAATGCTCATCCAAACACTGTGCAAGACCATAGTCTCCCGAGACTGACGGATGCCAATGCAATGCTCTTTGGCTCCATCTGGTGACAGAGTCAATCTGACAGTCTCTCTGCTCTCTGTGTAGCTCGCTGCATCTTACGGAATCTGCTAACATCTCTGCTATTGTTACACACAGTGACACAACAGAATGTAATCCCATTGAAAAAACAAAAACCTAACTAGATCACGACTCAGCTTTCTTCTTGATGATCCTCATCTTTTCCTCTGCTTCCTCTGCAGTGGTGCATGACATAGAGTAGTTTGTGCTCTGAAATGATGCTTACAAGATCTCATAGTTGGAAAAAAAAAAAAAACATTTTCCATTCCTATCTATCTGGCTTGACTTTGCCAGGACAGATGTTTGTTGTTGCACTAAATTAAAGAGTGACATTCGTAGGAAAGGTTTTTGACTAAGGCAGTCGTGGCCTGGTGGTAAAAGGTGCTGGATCACTGCTCCTAAGGTTGGCGGTTCAAGCCCCACTTTCAACAGGCTGTCACTGTCTCCCAGTGCAGCTAACTGGGTTATCAAAGGCCAGCCATGTCTCTCTGTCTATGGTGTGAGGTTCGTGTAAAAGAACCATTGCTAACTTTTGTCAAGTATAGCTGTCAGTGTGTTTCTGCCCTGTAATGGCCTGGTGAGCCGTCCAGGGTGTACTCTGCCCTCGCCCGGAGTTGGCTGGGATGGGTGCCAGCCTCCCTGCGACTCTAATTAGGATTACATGGTTAAAGAAAATGAAAGAAAAGGTTTTTACCTCTCTCATTAATTAATTAGCTGATAACAAACCAAACATGTAATACATACAAACATGAATGTCGACAGGGTACAGTAATACTGTAGTTTACTTTTATTCTTTCATAAACAAAAATTTGAAATATAAAAAGACATATCAATATCAATTCATTGGAACATTAATCATCATTTTGATATTTATTGTTAAACTTGATACTTTGAGCATTCACAAAGATTCATTATCTTTACACATAAAACCTTGACTCTTATACTATGCTGCATAAGGCACAACAATATAGATATGAAAATTGTCTGTCTTTGACCTCAACCCTCTGATATTATTTTTAGTAAAGCGATGTTACATCCCAGTGACTGGATCACCTTCATATATTTTCTAGAAATAAAACACAGATTGTATTCAGGAAAACAGTGAAGGCCGTTAAAAATGAGTCTCGGCGGCAGAATCAGATGCAGGTTTCGGATCATCAGCCTTCACCTGTTTAAACACAAGCAAGAGCACAGCAAGGATTTTTTTATATCACGAATAATCAATAAATACAAAGAATGAAGTAGGTTTTTAAATGTTCTATCTATTGCCTCTGTGGACTATGTGTATTAATGACAGACTAATTTCCAATACGCACAATGTGTTCCCTCAGAGCTTGGTGGACACTTACATATTCGTCTCCAATAATATTTATGTCTTACATTTTCAGATCTCTTCAGCTATTTTTAAGTAAGGATTGCAATGGGTCTAGTTTATTTTTTCAGGAATATAATAACCCAACCCCCACCCAGGAGAAGGAGTTTCCAAGCAAATGTGCAAACAAGGGATTTGGAATTCAAACACAAGTTCTATGAATTGATGGAAGCAACCATGTGACATTTACAGGGAGTTGCAAAACGAATACTAAAATAGCTTCATCAGAATTTTACCTCATGTTTGTATAGATATAGGTAGGGCCGGTGGCGTAGTGGTTAAGGTTCTATGTTCAAGATCAGAAGGTTGTCGGTTCGTTTCCCAGTTCGACCCCCACTGTGCTAAGACCGTTGGGGCAAGGTTTTAACAACAAGTGTGCCTCTGCTCACCCAGCAGTATACATGGGTGCCAGTAAAAGTGGGAAGGTAACCCGCGATGGACTAGCGTCGTATCCAGGAGGAGTTGAACTCGTGGTAGCTTCACGCTATGGAAACCGAAAATAAACAACGGCCTGATGAGCCACTAGGCTCGGGTGCAAAAAACCCAACAGATTTACTTTGACCTTGTCTTCTTTTCATTTCGGCTTTTTCCCTTTTTCAGAGGTCGCCACAGCGAATCATCTGATTAGCATGTTTGATTTGGTATAGGTTTTTACGTCAGATGCCCTTCCTGACACAACCCTTTAGCAAGGGACAGAAACACGCTGATGACTTTGCAGCTACTCTTTACGAAAGTCAGTGATGGTTCTTCTACATGAACCTCTCACCATAGACAGTGAGAGACATGGCCGGTCTTTGATAACCCAGTTAGCACCACTAGGGGGACAGTGACAACCTTGTGGAGAATGGGACTTGACCCCCCCCCCCCCAACCTTAGGATCAGCGATCCACTGCCCTTTACCACCAGACCACCGCTGCCCCATAGATTTACCTTTATGTTGTATAGATAAATAATTATTATTTTAAAGGTGCAATGTTTACTAATATCATCACGGCTGGCGTAGGGGGTGATTGACACTCACATACAAGAGTAAGCAAACAGTTTCAGAAACATATTGTGGCCAATTCCATGGATATAACAGTGCATTTCATGTTTATTTAACATGCCTGGTGTGTGAAGGGGAAACTTTAGGATCTTGACTTTTACAGTGTAAAGCTTGTAGAGTTGAACTTGTGTTATAGAGAAACTTTTCACTAAATAAGTTTAATATTAATGGTTAGCTCATTTCTCAGTATTGGCCCAGATGTGAATGTTCATGTTTGTGGTTATCACGCGTACAAACTCATACAGTAAATCAAGATCAGGCAAATATACTCAAGTATTGATTTAAATGCAAAAAAACACTCAACGCCAGAAAAAACTCAGTATGAAAATGTCCCAAATCAGTATGCGTATCATTTATCGTGTGCTGTGTTTGAATTACCCTTGATTTAAAAAGTAGGTTAATAACCCCTTTGGAGCGCCGATCGCCAGTGCGGTCCGAGGGTAGACACACGGACATGGCCTTACTGTCTCGTCTAGAACGTGCTGAATCCAGCTCCTCACTCCCATTGGCGACTGTCAGGGCCAGACCTATGATTGACATCAAATTACATAGACATGAGTTTACATAGCTTTTCATCCATCCATTATATGTGACATTCATCTGTCAAGGTTGTGGAGCCAATGCCAGCTAACATTGATCAGGAAGTGGGGTCTACTTTGTGTGTGTGTGTGTGTGTGTGTGTGTGTGTGTGTGTGTGTGTCTCTCTCTCTCTCTCTCTCTCTCTCTCTCTCTCTCTGTGTGTGTGTGTGTGTGTGTGTGTGTGTGTGTGTGTGTACCAGTAATAGTAGGCAATGATCTGGAGTTAATAGTGGCCAGGCTGTTCTCTTCACTCGGCTCTGAGAGGTTTGTATCACTGCGGAACTCCTGTTTCTTTGACAGCTAAAACATGACAGAGAATCAAATACACATTGAAATTTCCTCCAAATTGTTATATTCCATTTTATTACTCTTATCAGATGAAGGTACTCTATGTATGAAATACATAACGTAGCTCTTAAAAACACGTCATGACCATTTAATGAAACTCTACTGTGACACACCCGTTTGGGGTTCAATGTGTTGTTTCTCTCCTTCTCTTCACTGATAAAGATCATACTTCCTCTACTTTGCTTCTTTTTCTTTTTGGACTTCCTTAATTTCACCTAGGAGAGTAAATTCACAGAAATGAGAACGAGATGATATCCTGGGAAGTATATCATTTTCTCTTTAAACCGGCTCATTCATGCAGTGGGAACATAAACAATATCCACGGCGCAGATGGTGCTGTCGAGATCTTTTTCCTGAACACCATGGTTGTCAAGAGTACCTATCTGAGTTAATGGAAACTTCCTGCATGGTTGACCAAATCATCACTAACCAGGTTAACACCCACAAAATGCTCTGTAAACAGTCCCTAGGGGGCGGTAATAAAACCCAGGATATGAACAGTTTATGAAAAACTCAAACGAGACGTCTCGCAACACCAACTGTGCGGCTGTATATGCGTTTCTTTAAGTGGCTAGTGACTGTGTGCTCAACATTTTAAGAATATTGACAAAGTGAGACTAAAAGCAGATATTGTTATGTACTGAGTTAAGGATTTAATGCTTAGATTCTCACCTCTACTTCCATACCGCTCTCATCAATCACACTTATACTGCCGCTGGAGTGGGGTAGGGAGGTGGGGGTCAGTGGTCCCGAATCCAGAGAAAAACTACAGGGGGAATCAGAGGGGGCAGAAAGAGCAACGAGAGAAAGAGAGACAGAGAGAAAGAGACAGAGAGAGAGAGAGTGCAAGAAAGGGAGAGAGGGGGGTGTGAGAAAGCGAGAGAGAGAGAGAGACAGAGCGAGAGAGAGAGAGAGAGAGAGAGAGAGAGAGAGAAAAAGCAACAAAGGGAGAGAGAGACAGAGAGAGAGAGAGAGAGAGAGAGGTGTTGAAAAATCATTCACATTAAATCTGTACTCAATCTGTATACATGTTGTTTTTCAGGAAATGTTTACCTGTCTGGATGTAACTTAGTGGGTGTTCCACATTCTGATCCCGCTAATGAACAAATGGACTGCCGGACTGAGCGAAGAACTGAACGTGGACGAGTGGACCGTCTCTCGTCCATGTCCGGCTAGCAGAAAGTAATGAAACAAAATAAATAACTACAAGAAAATAAGATTAGCTTCTTTTCTACTCACACTGATCTCACACCGATTTTCCCTTTGGGGAACAATGAAGTACACGTCTAGTAATTATCTAGTCAGTGTCCATCTCAGTTCATCTGTGTCTCACCAGTTCTCGGACTCCGTACTCTTTCTCCACCTTCTTCTTCAGCTGTTTGAAGCATTCCTCCATCCTGTCATGAAAAGGTCGGAGGTCATCCGTCACTCTCTTGCCATGCAGAGAAATTCCTCGGCCCAGCAAGGGTATCTACGGGAGTACACATAGCAAGCGCTTTCAAAAGAGCGAATTAATATAATTGGATAAGCAATGGGATGTTTTTCTGTGTACCTGCCATGCGATGAAGTCTTTAAGGCGATGTAGCTTTTCTTTGTCCTCTGGATGCTCATGTATGTACTCCTCTATAAAGAATGCCTATAAAGGCAAGTTAAAGGTATTTTTAAACTCAACTTATGATTATTCCTTTTAAAACATAATAGTTATAACAAAGGATAAAAATATAGTATACCACAGTATGCATTGAGCTTCACGCAAAATCCGGATAAAAATGGTCTTACCGTATTTTCCGGACTATAAGTTGCACATTTTTTTCATATTTGGGCTGAAGGTGTGACTAATACTCCAGAGTGACTTACATGTGAAATTATTACATACAATTCTGTTCATCATCATAACAAACATAATTTCACGTTTGTTATTTTTACACTCACAACCACAAGAGGGCACTCTAGGCTTGGGTACCAGTACCTGTTCATCCACCACTGAAGAAATGGCCACAAAAAGAAAATCCTATTCTGCGGATTACAAGCTGCAAGTAGTGAAATATGCAGCAGATAATGGTAATCTAGCAAAAGCAGGGATTGTTATTACTGCAATGAAGAAAACAAAAAAGCTAATTGCAGACTAAAAGCTAGATGGCCACAGCTAGAAGAACGAACTCGCACATAGGTGCTTGGGCAACGTGCCTCAGGGAGGGGCTTGTCGACAGTGCAGTTGAGTCTTCACGTCCAGGTAGTGAAAATATTACATATAATTCTAACAAGAAGAGATTATATTACTGAAATGAAGAAAACAAAAAAAGCTGATCGCTAAAAAGATGGGCTAAAAGCTAGATGGTCACAGCTAAAAGAACAAGCTTGCACATGGGGATTTGCACAACATGATGCAGGGAGAAGCTTGTCAGCAGTGCAGATGCGTCTCTATGTCCAGATAGTTGTCAAGGAAATGAATATAAATTACTTTGTGTGAGGACTTTCTTGGTGTTACCGCTTCAAGCAATGCAACCCCCTCTCTCTATCCGAGCGAGGACCACAA
Source organism: Plotosus lineatus (assembly GCA_024760905.1). NCBI lineage: Eukaryota > Metazoa > Chordata > Actinopteri > Siluriformes > Plotosidae > Plotosus > Plotosus lineatus. Next base: position 31,659,154 of record CM045742.1, on the reverse strand, counting down.
CATCACATAAACTGTCAGCTGATTTCCAAGCCAAGGTAGACAGTTTCCATGAGTTTGTGACTTATACATGTCTTTTTCTTCTTTATTATGCATTCTTTTGGCCAATGAGACTTGTACTCCGGAGCGACGTATAGTTTGGAAAATACAGTATACACATCCAACACATACCTTTTCATACTTGGCAAAGCCACCCATGACAGCAGGATCCACAATGCCGTTAAGCAACATGGAGAGGGGGTTTATGGGTAAGGTCTCATCACACTGGTACTGGTTGATCATTGTAAGTATCTTCTCATTGGTGCTTCCCATCGTCTCGATGGCATTCTCAAGAGGACTCACAGTCGTCTGATTGAAAAAATGGCTAAATCAGCATATGAAAATTTTAACCATTGTTGATTAAAATGAATGCTTGTACAGTGGTACCTCACTTTATGAAAGTCTCACCAAACGAAAAGTTCAGGTTATGAAATGCATTTTCCTAAAATTTTTGTCTCTGGATATGAAACAAGTTCATGTTACGAAAGCGCAATTTAAAAATTCAAACGCACCATTCAAACATTAAAACGCGCCATTCAAACAATGCACGAGCTGCTCTCCCATCAATGACATTCAAACATCCCGCCCGCTGGCAAGTGAGAAAAAGAAACTGGCTCAAGTGATATCACAAAGGAATATGGCCAAACCCGTCTACCATTGGTACGATATTGAAACAGAAGGAGGTCTTAAAAGGTATGCTTTTATCATTTTTAAAGGGTTTAGAGGATAGTATTGGGGGCCTTGTAATGAATCACATATTTTACATCTAAAATACGGTTCAATTTACGAAAAATCCAGGTTACGAAAAATGCTCTGGAACGGATTAATTTCGTAAAGTGAGGTATCACTGTATAGCACATTTCTGCCTGATACTCACATGAGTAATGTTTGTTGCCTCGAACCAGCGCAAAATCCCTGGTAACTTGTATGCAGTGTAGAAAGTTGCACGTTCAATCCACATGGACTACATAAAAAGAGAGGAAGGCAGTCAATCAGTATTGTTCCTGTTTATATTTGTATGCCACTCAGTCCTATTCACTCATTTACCAAACTACTAAATCCTATTTTGTTCTGGGAAAGTTCGAGCCAATCACAACTAACACTGAGTGGAAACGGGGTACAGCCTGAACAACTGACCAGCCCATCACAGGGCCAACACACACACACACACACACACACACACACACACCCACACACACACACACACACACACACACACACACACACACACACAACCTTTCTCACTCACCATCACATTTAGAGGCAATTTGGATTGAAACATCCAATTTGCCTTATGTGCATGTTTTTGGATTGTGGAAGGAAACTGGAGTACCTGGAGGAAACCCACGCAAGCACAGGGAAAGCATGCAAACTCCACACAGAAACCCCGGAGCCCAGGACTCGAACCTGGGACGTTTTTACTGTGTGTATATGTACCAGCAAAAGACTGTCACTCACAGCAAATTCATTATCAGGGTCCACTTTTCCCTTCCTCACAGGTCTGGAGTACTGGAACCGCTGCACATAGTTGGACTTATAGAAGCTAGAAAAAAAATGTAGATGTGTGAAATTTTCACATTGTCAGATTTGTACCTTTTCATATTATGTCGTTCATATAAAATTAAACAAAATTTAATCGCGCCTTTGTGTCTTTAACATTCATACACATTCATGCTACTCACCCAAAAGGGATCGATCATATTAGACGTGTGATAGAAAAGCAACTGGCATGAATTGTGTGGGTTTTTTTTTTTTGCAATTTTTAAAATTCATCACAAGATGTTTTGCAACTCCTCATTCAAGCAAATATTTTGTGGCTTAAATACGTTATATCGTAAGAAAGTTACACAACAGGGCAGTGGTGGTCTGGGGGTGAGGTACTGTTCAAGCCCCACTCTCAACAGCTAACTCGTTATCAAAGGCGGGCCATGTCTCTCACTGTCTATGGTGAGAGGTTCATGTAAAAAAGAACCATTGCTGACTTTCGTCAAGAGTAGCTGCATAGCAGTCAGCGTGTTTATGCCCTGAGATGGCCTGGCGAGCTGTCCACAGTGTACTCTGCCCTCGCCGAGAGTCGGCTAAGATGGGCACCAGCCTCCCTGTGACCCTAATTACGATTAAGCGGTTCAGAAAATGAATGAAAGTTCCACTACAACTTGTGAAGGATTTGCGACTGATTTTTGAGTAAAGTGCGAATGGTTTGCAGATGTTTGGGGGTAACGTGTCGTAAATGAGATGCACATTGTTCGCGTTTTGTTCTCAAACCATTTGATTTTTATTTGTGTGTTATTACTATGAACAAATTGTGAATAAAATATAAATGATGAAAAAATAGATGGAATGGCAGATACCAGCGAGTGTCAAACTTTACACGAAATGAATAATCTGCAATCAAGGGCATTGGTGGGCTGGTGGTATAGGGTGTTGGATCGCTGATCCTAAGGTTAGGGGTTCGAGTCCCATTCTCCACAAGGTTGTCACTGTCCCCCTCCCAGTGCAGCTAACTGGGTTATCACAGGCCGGACATGTCTCTCACTGTCTATGGCGAGAGGTTCATGTAAAAGAACCATTGCTGACTCTCGTAAAGAGAAGCTGCAAAGCCGTCAGCGTTGTTTCTGTCCCTTGCTAAAGGTTTGTGTCAGGAAGGGCATCTGATGTAAAAACCTATGCCAAATCAAAGATGCGATGAGTCACTGTGGCGACCCTGAAAAAGGGAAAAAGCCGAAAGGAAATAGAGAATAATTTTCAAGCAAAAATAAAATTTGCTATGTTCTCATGATGTGTGCAGACTGTTTGAGAAGAGTTTAAAATTACTTTTATTGTTTTGCTACATTAGAAGAAATGTCATCCTTGCGTTGAGTTCATGAACCAGGTGGCCAAATTTCAATGTCATGAAATGAATTTGGAGCACTTTGAGAATGAAAAGCAACTGCCACCGAAATGCCATTCACATCAGTCACTTTTCTGTCACATCTGTAGTCTAATCAGTCCGAAGGAGAATTGCATATATTGGGATTATAGAAATACTAACTTGATAATCTGGTCAGGAACTGGTTTGTTCATTAGACGGGGTGGGATTTCCAGGACAGGCTGAACAGTGAAGCACTGGATGTCTAATAACGCCGTGCTAAGGAAGATTTACGGCCACAAATGAGGTTATAAGTAACTGTGCTGTTAAACATCTCATGCTTTGTTACAAGCCACACTTTAGGGTTGAATGTCCAAGAATGAATCATCTTCCAACTCTTAGTGAAGAAAGATTAGGGTAAGAGTAGGCAGTGGAACTGTTTTACAGGTTTGATAGTGTCTAATGATGACACAGATCTACTATAATGTGCATGAAAGCTTTTCAGTATCATAAAATAGGATCATTTTAATCCTATCCAGACTTTTCAATATGAAATACTGCAGCTAGTGCTAAGTTATCTCTGCTGCATGTTCATAAAGTTTAAGATTTGTGATCTGCTATGTGTGCATTTGTGTGATTGACAGTATGTCTCGTCTTTGGTGGATACACTGCAATGTGGAGTTCCTGATGTCATCTCCAGGCATGGTGGTGGTATTCAGCCTGACAGCACTGGGGAACTGACTCATCAGTTGGCTCTGGAAATCTTCCCTGCGCTCATACTCCTTCCCTCGATGGATAAACACCTTGTTCTATAGACATTAGCATATAAGTTAACATGACTTACATATACTATCTCAATCTGATCAATCCGTCGGTAATGTTAAGACTGTATTTTACTTTCAGGGTAAACATTGCAAGCACAGAGGTACTGACCCTTAGGAACTGAGGAAAGCCACAGCCATAGTACCCAACAGCAAAGTAATCTGGTTTTGGTCGGAGGATCTTCATGATGTTCTCATAGAATTTGGCCTGTTGTGTCTGAATATAGGATTAGAAAACATTTAATTGAATTTGGCATTAAGATAAAAAATATATATATATATATGTGTGTGTGTGTGTGTGTGTGTGTGTGTGTGTGTGTGTGTGTGTGTGTGTGTGTGTGTGTGTGTATACAGTGATCCCTCGCTACTTCGAGCCTCAGTTTCTGAGGCTTCAGTGCATCGTGGGTTTTACAAAAATATTAATTGAAAAATTAAAAATTAAGGAAATTGAGGAAAAATATGGAAAAAGTTAAGGAAAATGCAGCAAAACAAGCCAAATATGCAAAAAAACAAAAAAACAAACAAAACCAAAAAACAACCCAAAACCCCCCAACAAAACTATTTACATTTTTATGTGAGGTTATCTGAATGTGTGTGAGCCCGCATCTGTATGTGTGTATTTGTACGTATTTTATTTACATCTTAGCCATTATTTTTGAATGTATAATAGTTATTATAAGCATTTGTAGCATTGAATATGTATTTATTTATATTATACTAGTATATGCATATGCATGTATGTCAGTCAGGGCGTGGGGGGTGGGGGGTGAGGTTGATCCTACTTCGCGGAAATTGGCGGTCATGGGGTGTGTGTGTCTCGGTAACCATTAAACCCGAAAAGTGAGGGATCCCTGTGTATATTTTATATATATATATATATATATATATATATATATATATATATATATATATATATATATATATATATATATATATATATATATGTATATGTATATATATATATATATATATATATATATATATATATATATATATGTATATATATATATATATGTATATATATATATATATATATATATATATATATATGTATCAAATGACAAAATTGCAAGCTTAACCTCCATATTATAGTTTATTCGTCAGTTTAATAGACAAGACGATATATGAACTTAATATTTTACAGTATTTGCACACAATAACAACAACAACAACAAAACATATTGTTTACAATTTTGGTAAAAGTAAAACACTGCTCAACTTTTTTTTATACTGGTGAACATCAAAAAACCTGAGATGAACGACAGAAGCATTTCATTTAATTATCCAACTCTCATATATTTAAAACCTTTTTGAAAAAGCCTGTATAATAAGCTTGAATTATAGCATCATGTTAAGAGCTATTGTAATTCTTCTGAACACCAACCCTTTCTCCATCATTAGAGTGGATATGCATTATGTGGTTCCCTTCCCATCAACAGAAGGTGACTAAACTAGCTATCAAAGATTTGTAGGGAATGACAGGTGTGGCGTTATGACTGCATGGTGTATATTCAGGATTCTTAAATCTTATGTTTTATTGTGCAAGAAATTAAAAACTGTGTGTGTGTGTGTGTGTGTGTGTGTGTGTGTGTGTGTGTGTGTGTGTGTGTGTGTGTGTGTGTGTGTTTACCAGGTTCTGGCCAAGTAGTTCATAGTCGAACACCTCCATCTCATATTGCTCTGCAAGTTCTTTACACAGTGCGATGGATTCCTCCCACATCTAAAATACACAAATGATTTACTTACTTTATTTCCCTTTATTTAGAAATGACACAAATGTGAAGCTGGTGTAAAGTTCAGCGCACCTTGCCCTTGTCGAAGTAGCTGATGATGGTGTCATAGAGTGTCTCCTTGAGATGCCGTTGTGACTGAGGACTCTGGAATCCTAACTGAGGTGCACACTGCTCATCTGACCACTGCAGGAATACATGAGTGTGTGCGCAAATGAATACTAAAATTAAGTATAGATAGTATAAGACTGAAATAAAACTGAATAGGAAGTTTGTTTATTCGTTCATTTATGTGCCAAACTGCTTTATCTTGCTTGGGTCACAGGCAGGCTGGGGATTATCTCAGCTGACTCTGGGTAAAGGCAGGGTACACCCTGAACTGCTTGTTAATCCATTGAAGTCCAACACACATTCACAGTAACAACTTGGAACAGCCAAATAGAATAAAAGTGTATGTGTTTGGACTTTCAGAGGAAACCCAAGTACCGGAAGGAAACCAACGCAAACACATTAAGAACATGCAACTCCAAACAGTCATGCCCTCACCAAGCCTCAATTCAGGCCCTTCTTCCCTTCTCTGTGAATTACATGAATATAAAAGTATTCGTTTCCTTTTGGCTGTTCCTGTTTTTTCAGGGGTCGCCACAGCAAATCATCGCATGTTTGATTTGGCAGAGGTTTTTACGTCGGATGCCCTTCCTGACACAACCTTTCAGCAAGCGGAAGAAACACACTGGCAGCTATGCAGCTACTCTTTACGAAAGTCAGCAATGGTTCTTTTACATGTCTCTCACCATAGTGAGAGACACGGCCGGCCTTAGATAACCCAGTTTGCTGCACTGGGGGAACAGTGAAAACCTCGTGGAGAGTGGGACTCGAACCCCCAACCCTAGGATCAGCGATCCAACACCCTTTACCACCAGACCACCCCGTCCTACATGAATATGAACGTGACATCAAAAAAAGAAATGATATGCTTAATATGCAATAATTTCAGATATATTTTTATAGGTATACTGTACATATTTTTTAATGTATGCGTACATACAGTATTTATATATGCGGCTGAAAGTTCAAAGAGGACATTCTTGGACAAAGAGAACACAGCTGAAATTATCCTTAGCAGAGGACTATGAGGCAGAGCTCATTCCTCAGAATGTAATCTAGCACAAATGAATGAACTGCCCGTTGCTGATTGCATCAATCAAATATGCCAGAGACAGAGAGAAAGAGAGAAAATGAGAGACATTGCAACGAGCTCCATAAATTCAGGTGTTTTGGCTGCTGGAGCTGAAGTGATTTCATAAATCTCGGCTGCAACCCACAAAGAACCATTGGATGGGGCTAGGAACTGTTGTAAATCAGCACATAATGTCACCTCTTTTGTGTCTAAGAGCCACCAGTGCACAAACTAAAGTATCTCTCCCATTACTACACTGACCTTGTTCTAGAGGTCAAACAGTATCTATTCACTAATGTATATTCAATCTCTCTCTCTCTCTCTCTCTCTCTCTCTCAATGTATATGTGTGTGTGTGTGTGTATCATGTGAACATGTATCTGAATAGGTCTGCATTTTCATCAACAGAGAATTAACAAGGTCTATCTGCTGTTGAATGAAATGTCAGACCTCGTTAATTCTCGGTTGACACTTTACCTGCTTTAGTTTACATGTGTATTTATGTGTGTACCTTCAATAGTTTGGAATGTAGCAGAAGTGTGTATGCAGCCTCTGTGAAATTTTCTCCTTCCAAATGTAGATCGCGTAGTTTATAGAGGTATCTGTGAAATGCATCACACATTTAAGTTTCCATTTTCTATGCTTACACAGCAAAAACACATCTATAAAAAAAACACAAATTTATATTGGAGCACCCAGTGTACAAAAGTGTATCTTCACAAATTATTGGTGCACTTTTATTTTACACATTGTTCTAGATAAATATTAAAGAAAAGTGAGGTTCCAGAAAGAAATTATAAGAAACTCGTTAACCAGTTCCTCAGCTGGATTTGTATCTGTTTCCGTGGTAGCACCTTAAATGACTATTCATGTGTATATACTACTATAAATAGAATACATTGAATAGAAATGTACTGAAAAGTCATGTAATCATCTTGTGTTTCAACTGGCAACAATGATCTAATTTGTATATGAATGCACGGGACGGTATTTTTTCTTTAATATGTATGATCACACACTTGTTTTAATGTATGTAAATGGATCTTGTGAGAATTGTAGCAGTACCTACTTTTATTTTATTCAAAAGTTCACTATTTTATATTTGATTTGTTAGTTTAATATCTGAATACTGTTATTACTGCCATTAACCTGCTTTGTAAGAATTGGGGGATTCACATTCTACTCCTGTGATTTCCCACACTTGCAGTCATTTCAACAAACTAATGCAAACTTAAACAGATTTTAACAGGTAGCAACTTTGAAACGGTAAGTAAAAACCACCTGATAATGAAAATATAAATACGTTTATTTATGACAGAAGAGTTTTTCTGGGCTTGTTGTCTTAACACTTTAAGTAAATGACAAAACTATTTTCATATCCAATGATTTAGATATTAAATATTATTTATGATGTAGGTCAAATATGAAGCTAATACTTGCTGTAATTTCACTTGCCTCAAGCCTCTGAGTAGTTAAGGTGTACTTTATATGATCTTCCATTAGTGGGCAGTATTGGAGCATTGATTCAAATGTTGGTGATAAGGAAGAAGTAAAGCAAAATATTACATGACAAATAAATAAAGATATGATTTCTGGATTAAGGGAGGCACATAGATTTGAATTGTATGTTTGGGTTGCATTTCCAATCTATAGCTAATAGTCTAGATAGTTCCAATCTATAGTTCTAATCTATAACTTTCTTTGAAAATACATTTTTGCCAAAAAAAATAAATAAAAAATGTAAATGACATCCAGTATGGATAACAAGATGAATAATGAACAATAACTGATTTTGAATAAACTTAAAAATTAATGTACTCTGAAATATGTGAATAAAAGGCTTTCAGGGCCGGAGTAATTCCATGTTCTTGCTGGCTGTAAGAAAATGATTCAGTAGGAACTGGACACTAACTCAACTCTATAATGAATTCTGCTCTGCCAATAAAGAATAACTTGTGAGGTGTAAGGTCTTCTGTCAGATGAATCAAGAGCAAACCAGCAAGTCTGAAATGAAAGCTGGATTCTTTTTTTACAGTGTAGAAGCTCAAGGTCAGGAGGAAGAACTTATGCGAATCATTGCATGAATGGCAGAACTGGGACATCCCTTACAATTTTGGCTCCAAATGTTCAGCCTGGTCTCTTCGAGACTAAAATGTGTGCTGTAAATTTGTCAGGTTTTTACTCAGGCTCCCACTGTCCTGACACAGAGTCATCCAAGTTTAATGTGCCTCCAAGGTGCTTGTATGTTGAGCAGCAAAGAAGAGCAGGATTCCTTTATCTTTCTCGCTCTAATAGGCACCTGGCACACATTAATCCAACAATATTCCTGGGATTTGAGGGTGGTGATGGACCTTGTTCTCTCGGAATCAGTGATGACGCTTTTTTTTCAGTGTCACTTTAGGCTGTAATGTGGTTGCTCAGTGGGAGAGAGTGAAAGGAATTTGGAAATACTCTAGACAACTGTGTTCTGGGGGCAAAGTACCTGTCCCTTCATGGATTTAAGGTATACCTACATTTCTATTTGGAATAACATCAAATAAATAAGCCAGCAGCATGGCCTGGCCGTATGCATGTATATATAGGTTATATATACTCATGCATACAAAACACACACACACACACACACACAGAGAGAGAGAGAGAGAGAGAGAGAGAGAGAGAGCGAGAGAGAGAGATGGCTTTGCTACATAGCAGAAGAACAAATCAATCAATACTCCATGGAGACATATGACTGCAGTATACTGTATATGATTTTCAAATATATTTTTAACATTGTTGGATCAAGAAAGGCACAAAACTCCAGGTTTCATCACGTTCTCACACACGTTTTCTTTATTGTCTGCACTGATTTAATCTTTGCTAAGTCATTCTCTGCTTTAGCTACAGTGTAGGATCCTCCCCACACCCACACACACCCACATCACTCTGTCTTTCCCTTGTTATTCCCTTTTTCTGTGATCAAGCTCTTCCACACACAAGCTACCTCTCTCTCTCTCTCTCTCTCTCTCTCTCTCTCTCACCCATCTTTGAATGCTTCATATCAGTCATTTCATCTGTCTCTCCAGCACAGCTGAATATCCATTCATATGTTTAATTCATTTTTCTTCTCCACTCGAAAGTACAGCCTAGACACAACAGGAAAATATTTATCCAAATTACCTGATGTACATCCCCTCACGATTGATGTCTTTGTAGAAATTCTGGGGGGAAAAAAAACAAAACGAAAGTTTAGTTCACGCATTCATTCATGTGACATTGTGTGTGTGTGTGTGTGTGTGTGTGTGTGTGGAAATACACTTGCAATATTCCTCATGAAAAACCAATGCAGCAAATAACTGCTAATTCCTAATTAACATGAACAAGAAAAATACCAATTAGGAAAAATCACCAGATTAACATTAGAGTATTTCAATGTAAACACTTTCACATGTGCTTCAGGCTGGAGGTTTTTGCAGATCACACTTTTCTCAGGTTCCCTGCCTTGCTAGATGGCCAAGAAAAGCACCTTCCGTGCTCCAGAGTATATGGAAACTGCTCAAGCTGCACTGTCTGAAAGTTGCTCTATACCAGCTGTCCCCTGATAACCTAATATAGCAAACTTATGAAGGATAGCACTGAAACAATCTATAGGATGATGACACTGAGCATTTTCCAAATAGAGTACTGTCATTATTATATGATATATGGAACACAAGTCCTGTGTTTTTACTCCCAGTGCCACCAATGTAGATACAATGATTCATTCATTCCTTTTCTGAACCACTTAATCATAATTACTGTCACAGGGAGGCTGGCACCCATCTCAGCCGACTCTAGGCGAAGGCAAAGTATACCCTGGACAGCTTGTCAGGGCATCACAGGGCAGAAACACACTGATGTCTGTACAGCTACTCTTGTCGAACCTCAACAATGGTTCTTTTACATGAACCTCACACCACAGACAGTGGGAGACATGGGAGCCTTTGATAACCCAGTTAGCTGCACTGCAATGATATTCAAAGAAAAGAGCAATACTAGTATTTTTTATCATGTTCATGCATATTCTTTTAATTTCACCAGTACAATTCATGCTTGTCTTACTACTAGTATTAGCAACTTATCATCTAGTGTACATTTATGCTTCATGCTTTTGGGCTTTTACTTATTTGTCTGTGTAGATTAATGATGAAAACCTTCCTTTCTCATGTCACTCTGAAGAGGATGAGTTTCCTTTTGAGACTAGATCCTGTTTACATTTCTTTTTAATGTTGTCTCAGAGACTTTTCTTATTAGTCTTACTTCTGACTTGCTCATTAAGCATCCAGAGCTGAATTTATGTAAACCTGCTGTGCTTATTTTTAGTGGTAACTGTTAAATTTATATGTATATATATATATATATATATATATATATATATATATATATATATATATATATATATATACAGTGATACCTCAGCTCACGAACATAATTGGTTCCCAGAAAGTGTGTGTAAGGCGAAAAGTTCGTCTTCCGAACATTTATTTCCCATAAGAAACCATTAAAACGAGAATAATCCGTTCCCAGGTCCCCATAAAACACAATTTTCTACTAAATAAGCCTTAAAACTACACAAAAATATACCTTATTTTATGTATAATAAATGTGCTATTATATTGTAATTAAAGAAATAAACTGTACTGTATAATAAAGTGGTTTTATTTACCTTTGTGATGGTAGTTGACGGCTTGATGGAATGGAGTGGGAGGAGGAGGGAGGGAGGGACTTACTGTTTGGAAGGAGTGTTTGGAAACGCCTACTGTTTGGAAACACCCTTAGCCACACGCGCACCCTTAATAGCTTCCTTGTTCTTAAGGATGGGAGCAATGGTAGACTTAGCGTACTGGTACTGGGACGCTGAGTCACACAAACGCACACCTCGTTCGTGTTTTTCAATGATCTCCGCCTGTGGTGGGGTCTTTTTCGGTCCCATAATAGCAAAAGTACACTCAATATGGTCCAAAATGTCTAGCAAACACAAACCACTTCCGCATTCAAAGAAAGGGGGTGACGAACTGTGACGCCATGAGCGTGTGTCAGCTTCTCGTGGCCGCCACCGTGGCGCTGTTCGACCGCGTGGTTTGATTCGTCCGCCGAAAACTAGTTCGTCAGCAGAAACTATATGCTCGCAAATTTAATGTTCTTGAAGCGAAAAGTTCGTGAGCTTAAGCGTTCGTCAGCGGAGGTTTTACTATATATATATATATATATATAGAGAGAGAGAGAGAGAGAGAGAGAGAGGGAGAGAGAGAGCGAGCTAGATTAAGATGGTTTGGATATGTACAGAGGAGGGATAGTGAGTATATTGGTAGTAGGATGCTGAGGTTGGAACTACCAGGCAGAAGGTCTAGAGGAAGACCAAAGAGAAGATTTATGGATGTGGCGAAGGACATAAAGGTAGTTGGAGTAAGAGTAGAAGATGCAGAGGATAGGGTGAGATGGAGGCAAATGATTGGCTGTGGCGACCCCTGATGGGAAACGCCGAAAGGAAAATAAGAATATATATATATATATATATTTTAATTTGATTGATTAACTGTTTTGGGATTTTACACCCAAGCCTAGTGGCTCATCAGGCCGGTGCTTATCCCCGGTTTCCGTAGCGTGAAGCAATCAGGAGATGAACTCCTCCTGGATGGGACGCTAGTCCATCGCAGGTTACCTTCCCAGTACATTTTTACTGGTACCCATTTATACTGCTGGGTGAACAGAGGCACACTTGTGGTTGAGACCTTGCCCAGGGGTCTTAGCACAGTGAGGGTCTCAATGGGATTTGAACTCACAACCCCCTGATCATGAGCCCAACACTCTAACCACTACATCACCGGTTCCAGCGAGAGATATATGTATATATATATAAAATAAAAATGTAACCTTCAACTCAAGTGAATTTTTAGGTGGGAAACAAATCCCAGACTAAGAAATAAATATTTTTCATAAAATCAACACGGTTTGAATGTATTAGTCAGTCTTTGCTCTTTCTGTTGTTTAGTCCTGCCTCCAAATGATCACATGACCCTGTAGAGCAGTGGTTCAGAAATATTGCCATTTTTATTGTTTGCTCTGATTTCATTCCACAATTATAGGTACTCCTACCAATTCCTAGGTAATAAATATGATGGACATATTTCTGTAATTTCTACAGTCATTTTCAATGTTGATTAGAGTAGCTAGGAGCATTAGTAATTCATCACTTCTTGTTCCCTGGAGTATAAATATGACGTGACACAGAGGCCATTTCTCTTATCCACTATTCAGCATGAGAAGCACAAAGGAAAACACCATTCAAGTAACAGAGATGTGTGTCGACCTTCACAAGTCAGGCAAAAGCTACAAGAAAATAGCCTCTCGCCTGCACCTGCCCATGTCTACTGTCAGAGGAATCATTATGAAGTTTAAAACAACTGGAACAATGGTAAATGAACCTGGGCAAGGACACAAGGTTATTTTGCCACCATGCACAGTGAGGAGGTTTGTACGAGATATTAAAACTTCTCCAAAGCCCACTGTTACAGAATTGCAACAAACGGTACAAACCGGATTCCAAAAAAGTTGGGACACAATACAACTTGTGAATAAAAACTAAATGCAATGATGTGGAAGTTCCAAATTTCAATATTTTATTCTGAAGAGAACATAGATGACAGGGTCAAAAGTTTAAACTGAAAAACTGTATCATTTTAAGGGGAAAATGTGTTGATTTTAAATTTCATGGTGTCAACAAATCTCAAAAAAGTTGGGACAAGGCCATTTTCACCACTATGAGGCATCCCCTCTTCTTCTTACAACGGTCTGCAAACGTCTGGGGACCGAGGAGACACGAACCTTTGGATCAGTGATCCAGCGCCCTATACCACTAGACCACCACTGCCCCCTGATAATTATTGTGTCAAACATAATTTGATGTAAAAGAATTATTTCTTAATGTGGGATTTTTTCCCCCCACTTTCCGCACTGAGGTTTGATATTATTTAGAAAAAAATGGACTTTATTATCTGCTAAAGAACACATCTCAACCAGGGGTACCAATAATTATGGAAGGCAGTGTATACCATTAGTATATACAGTAATTAGGATTAATCGTTTCAGAAAATGAATGAGTGAATGAATATATATGTCTGTGTGTGTGTGTGTGTGTGTGTGTGTGTGTGTGTGTGTGTGTGTGTGTGTGTGTGTGTGTGTGTGTGCATGCATGTGTGCGCGTGTGTGTGTGTGTGTGTGTATATATACAGGGATCCCTCGCTACGTCGCGCTTCAATTAATGTGGTCCCACAGGAATCCCTCACCTTCCGTGGTTAATTGGGACCGAGATTCCGCGAATTGACGCGGGTCTGTCAAATTCCGTGAAATAGGATCGACCCCCCCCTGACTGTCATATACGTATATGTATATGTGTATATAATATCAATGAATACATATTCAACGCTATAAATGCTTATAATAACAATTAAACATTCAAAAATAATGAATAAGATGTGAATAAAATATAAATACACACACACATACAGTTTTATGTGAGGTGCGCATTGCTTCTGTGTGTGTGTGCTTACATTAAAATGTAAGTAGTTTTGATGGGGGGTTTTGGGTTGTTTTTTTTGCATAGTTGGCCTTGTTTTGCGGCATTTTCCTTTTTTCCCCTATTCGTGGTTTACTTATTGTTTAATTCAATGAATATTAAAAAAATAATAATGCGATGTACTGAAGCCGCATGAATTGAAGCACAAAGTAGCGAGGAATCACTGTACACATACATACACACAATCACTTTCTGAGTTATGACATAAATCGGTTCCGACCAACCAGTTGTAAGTCAGATTGGTTGTAAATCGGATCCCATTCACACAGCACTTGCTATGAATTCATGCGACGTGTATATATATATATATATATATATATATATATATATATATATATATATATATATATATATATAGAGAGAGAGAGAGAGAGAGAGAGAGAGAGAGAGAGAGGATTTTCTGAGTAGATCCTTCCGTAGGAGAGTGCTCAATACTTTTTGGTAGAGCAAATACACAATCTCCCACTCCACGGTGTCGACAATTTTGAAGGACAAGGACCACATTAAGGAAACAATGAAAGCTGTTTCACCTGACTTCTAAATAAGGAAAACCATTATAATCCTCGCGCTGGTACCTAAAACTCTATAAAACACTCTTTTTCCCCTTAGAAGCAAAACTATACGTACTTTAAAAAAATCAATGATATAAATTTAAATATGGGGATTTATGTAATATTTCTGGTGTAGAGATCACAGAAATATTTTACATATTTGTTGTTACTTCGGCCAGTCAGTTTGTTAATTTAAGGCCAATAACATATTAAAATGAACTATATCTACAACCAAATGTAATAGGACATTGGAGCCTCAGTTTTCCCATTTGTTTTTAAGCAAATTCTTAATTTGTTCTTAAATGTTGTTTGAAAATCTATTTGTTCATAAAACAAAACGTATTTTCCCAAAGAATCAAAAAAATCAGGTGATTATAGAAGAACCTGAAGAGAGAGGATGGTTTCACCACCCCTCGAAACAGATCTGTAGTGATAAATGGAGTTTCAATAGAAAGTCTTTGTCCTGTCCTTTATGTTTGTGTGTATATATATATATATATATATATATATATATATATATATATATATATATATATATATATATATATATATATACACACACATTAATTTTAATTGAAATAATCGGAATCTGAAATAAAAATTTATCATCTAATCCTGTCTTCCCTCCTCATTTTGGCAATTAGTCAAAATGGGAAGATTATTGATGGAGCCTCTGATATTAATATATGGAGTAGATGCACTTTTGATAATCGGTCACAAAAAATAAGTAGCATCACATTTTATTACATTTTAAGGAGAATCCAAAAATGCCAATGTGGCCCAGCGAAAAATTAGTTTTCTGTTGTTGACTTATTAGCAAAACTCTAAGGACTCGGCTTATTTCTGGTGCGTATCACGGGAAATAGATTGCGGTTACAATGCTGCAATATTTGTTGAACAGTCAACACTGTCAATATGCCTTTTACAGAGACACCCATTTTTCACATTTCAGCAGTCGCATGCAATCTCTTTACTTCAGACTGAATGCAAACAAGTCTATACCCACTGTTCATACCAAGGGAAGGATTGCTTTAAATCCACCTCCCCCCAAAATCAACATTATTCCTCTTTCTCAATGCAGATTTACATGAAAAAGAAACATGAAAGGAAACGGTTTATCACTTGATTATTTTCACATTGAGAAACTGAACTCGTGGAAAAGGCTTTGTGTACATTTGAAGAGGACATGATGGCACATTTTAAACATGGGCTCAAACTGGAGTTGATATGGATGTTGAAAGTGTTGTACCTACAAGACATGAAAAATTAGATTCTGCAGCTGCCTGATTACAGGCGAAGAGCCATGAAATTTTTATTTGTGTCTGTGAATCTAACCAATAAAAACACGGCATTTGCTCAAGGCATATGTCGATTTTCATGAAGCAAAAGAAAAGCTTGTGATCTTTGAGCAAGGTTTTAACTTACAGGAGAAAAAGTGCAATTGCTCAAAATAATTCTTCTGTGCTAATATATCACAACAGGCAGACATGGAGGTGAAACAGTTATCATGACCACCTCACAGCAAGAAGGTACTGAGTTCCCGATTTTTGGCATTCTGTATGGAGTATGCATGCTCTCTCTCTCTGCTGGTTTGAGTTTCATTTGGGTACTCTGGTTTTCTTCCACGGTCCAAAAACATGCATAGTTGGCTAAATTGTTGTTCATAATTGCTAGTGTAAGTGTAAATGATTACAGGAGTGTCGGCTCTACCTGGCCATGGCGAGCTGTTCGGGGTGAATCCTTCCGACACTCAGTGTTAGGTTCGGAAAATAAGTAAAATGAGTAAAAGACTACTATATCTCAACAAATAATCTCCTGGCTTTTCCTCTTGAAAGCCTGTGTGTGCTAGTACAGAAAAGTAAAATACCTCTAATTAAATGCAGGGATCCCTCGATACTTTGCACTTCAATTCATGCGGCTTCGGTGTATCGCATTTTTTTTAAAATAAATAAATAAATATTCATTGAATTAAAAAATAAGGAAATTATGGAAGAACAGGGGGGGGGGGAGGAGGTAAAGAAAATGCCACAAAAACAAGGTCAATTATGCAAAAAAAAAAAAAAAAAAAAACCCCAAAAAACACCTAAACAAACACAAAAAAAAACCCCCAACCCAAAACCTCCTATCAAAACTACTTACACTGTTGCATCTGTGTATGCACATGCATCTGAGCGTGTACGCATGTATGTGTGTCATCTTTTTCTCATGCAATACCATATGTATGTGTGCGTATTTACATCTTGTGTTATTTTTTAATGTTTAGTTGTTATTATAAGCATTTATAGCATTGAATATGTATTTATTGATATTATATACACATATACATGTATGTGGCGGCACGGTGGCGTAGTGGTTAGCACGTCCGTCTCACATCAGGAAGGCCTGGGTTCGATTCCAGGCCTGGGTGTTTCTGTGTGGAGTTTGCATGTTCTCCGTGTGCTTGCGTGGTTTCCTCTGGGTGCTCCGGTTTCCTCCCACAATCCAAAGACATGCACAGTAGGTTAATTGGCCGTTTTCTAAATTGCCCATAGGTTCGCATCATGCGGGAGGGTGATCCTACTTCGTGGATTTCGATAGTCGCGTGGGGATCTCGGTCCCAATTAACCGTGGAAAGTGAGGGATCACTGTACATGGAGCCTCAGTTTTCAAACAAGTTGGTTGTTGAACAAAATTTTAGCACCATAACTGCACTCCCGAACAACACAAATGCTTGGTTGTGGAACAATCTGGCAACCCTGGGCAGTGTGTTTGTGTGTGTATGTGTGTGTGTGTGCGTGCGCGTGTGTTGTCATGAAGGACTTGCTCAAGGAATGCCCAATTTGAACTTTTCTCTTGGAGATTCTTGGAGATTGATCTTGCCTTCTATATCAATCCATTCATTCATTTTCTGAACTGCTTATTTGTAACACAGGGTGGCTGTCGCCCATCTCAGCCGACTCTGGGTGAGGGTGAGGTGCACCCTGAACAGCTCGCTAGACCATTACAGGGCCAACACTCACACAACCATTCATACTCAAACTCACACCTGTTTTATATGGGTGGTTTGGTACAGCCAGTGAACCCACTGTGCATGTTTTTGGACTGTGGGAGGAAACTGGAGTACCCAGGGGCAACCAACGCAATCACAGGAGAACATGCAACCTCCGCACAGAAAAGCACGAGCTGGGAATCAAACCCAGAGCCTTCTTGCTATGAGGCGGAAATGCTAACCACTCGTCCACCGTGCCGGCGTGTAGTGTATTAACCCTTTAATATATTTTTCTATTGATAAACCACGAGGCGACCATGGAAATTTATTGAAAGTGTTAAGGCGTAAAGGAAAGTAGAATAAACAATGGAGGTGAAAAAAGAAATCATATGAAAGCATGAAAATGGCATTGGTTTCTGGTAAATGAAACGTTCTATTTTATTTAAAAGTGTTTTCTTTATTCAGTTGGTTCCTGTAATGAATAAAGTAATCTTTTCTTACTTAAAATTTTATTTGTTATTCAGTTATGTCATACTGTAATATGACTGTGGAGTGTGGAGGAGGACAGGAATGGATTAATCCATTATATAATGTTTCTTTGGGAAAATACGTTTTGTTTTATGAACAAATAGATTTTCAAACAACATTTAAGAACAAATTAAGAATTTGCTTAAAAACAAATGGGAAAACTGAGGCTCCAATGTCCTATTACATTTGGTTGTAGATATAGTTCATTTTAATATGTTATTGGCCTTAAATTAACAAACTGACTGGCCGAAGTAACAACAAATATGTAAAATATTTCTGTGATCTCTACACCAGAAATATTACATAAATCCCCATATTTAAATTTATATCATTGATTTTTTTAAAGTACGTATAGTTTTGCTTCTAAGGGGAAAAAGAGTGTTTTATAGAGTTTTAGGTACCAGCGCGAGGATTATAATGGTTTTCCTTATTTAGAAGTCAGGTGAAACAGCTTTCATTGTTTCCTTAATGTGGTCCTTGTCCTTCAAAATTGTCGACACCGTGGAGTGGGAGAGATGGAGATCTCACTATCACGTTCATCTTCGTTTCCAATGACAGTGCCTCCCTTGCTTTCTTGGTAGAATTGCCATTTGATGAATTGGACTTCCTCTTGGGGGCCATGGTAATGGTGTACAGTAAATGAATATAAAATAGTACTGTAAAAGAGATGTGACTGCGATGGTATCTAGTCACTGAGTGTAGTGGTAGAATGCTGTGAGTGTGAGATGCTGGGATGCTGTGCTGCCACAACTATCTTACGCACTGCACTGCCAGACATATACAGTAAACTCATAATAGGCATCTGCCAGACGTACTAGATCTGCTAGACATCTGCTAAGTACAGGTAGTCGTAACTCATGTACGTCGTAACTCGGATAGTGACTGTATATATATATATA
>CM045742.1:31620000-31635000 GCA_024760905.1 Plotosus lineatus | reverse complement strand
CAAACCCAATCTTTCTTCTCATGTCTCCATACCTAAGATACAAAACAAAGGGTTGAAATATAGGGAATAACTCATTTGTAATGTTTCCACATGATGTCACACTCTACAGACTGACACTGTGGTTAAATGATATATATATATATATATATATGTGTGTGTGTGTGTGTGTGTGTGTGTGTGTGTGTGTGTGTGTGTGTGTGTGTGTGGACTTTGGTGCTTTACTTTGCCAGTATCTTGTTTCTCTTCGTAGGGGAGAAGTGTTGGAGCTGCAAAGACTCCTGGGTAATAAATGCCACAGCCAGATGGAAGTAATTATTCCACAACTGCAAAAGGGGAGGAAGGGGAGGAGAGGCATGGGTTGAGAGAGAGAGAGAGAGAGAGAGAGAGAGAGAGAGAGAGAGAGAGAGAGGGAGAGAGAGAGAGAGAGAGAGAGAGAGAGAGAGAGAGAGAGAGAGAGAGAGAGAGAGAAAATGTTTTTTTCACTTTTTGTAAATGTATTCATACTCCTTTAAACTTGTTCCACTCATTGTAGGATATTAAATTTCATAAATTTCAGGTCATATTACTTACATACAGTTTGATGAAGGTCATTTTTAAATGGCTCAGATTTCCCGATATCTATATCATCTATCTAAATTATCTATAGCTCACCTCCCGTAATCAGTGCAGATTACTAAATCTTGTATAGCAATGTGCTGATCCAAATGTCTAATGTAAGAAATATTTACAATTACAGATGGTTAGGGAGACATACATATACAGAATATATATATTTGGCATAGGTTTTTACGTCGGATGCCCGTCCTGAGACAACCCTTTTAGAAAGGGGCAGAAACACGCTGATGGCTATACAGCTACTCTTTGTGAAAGTCGGCAATGGTTCTTTTACATGAACCTCTCACCATAGACAGTGAGAGACATGGCCGGCTTTTGATAACCCAGTTAGCGCCACTGGGGGGACAGTGACAACCTTGGAAGAGGGGGACTCGAACTCCCAACCCTAGGATCAGTGATCCAGCGCCCTTTATCACCAGGCCACCACTACAACACCTATATAAAATATATAATAATATATAAACCGAGTCACTGTTTATTTTAATGCATAAAATGTCTTGGAACTGTTTAAGGCTATTCTGGTCACAGGGTGGCTGGGACCATCAAGCTGACTCATGACAAAGGCAGCATACACTCTGAACACCTCGTCAGACCATCACAAGGCCAATTCACACAATCAAACTTGGGGTATTTTGGAACAGTCAATTGGATTGTGAGAGGAAACTTGAGTATGTAGAGGAAAGCTTATAAGCACAAGGAGAGCAAACAAAATTCACAAAGAAATTCATTCACCAAGAAAAACTTTAAAAGAGTACACACACACACACACACACACTCACACACATACACACACACACACACACACACACACACACACACACACACACACACACACACACACACACACACACACACACACACACACACACACACACACACACTCTCTCTCTCACACACACACACACTCTCTCTCTCACACACACACACCTGCACTTCAAAGTCATTGTCCAGAAACTTCTGGTTCATGGTGTCAGCGTAGATGTTGATGGCTCGGAGAAACACCCTGATGAGAAAGTATAAGCTTCAAATTATCCATGATTGAAATAATATATTTTATTAACATGAATGCCACGTTTTTAAACAGATGATAAGCACCTTAATACTGCTTGAATTATTTAACAATGACAACAACACCAACATCAATAAAACACACATTCGTGATCGTATCTTTCTACATGGTCAGTGTCAGTGATCAGCAGCTAGTAACCCCGGAGTAATTGTGCTTTCAACCAACAGATATGGCATCAATAACTGCAAGAAGAAAAGACAAACTGTACTGTGCTGAAAAAAAAAAAATATCTGATGCTTATGAGTGCTAATCCATTCCTCTCATGTCATAAAAGTTCAGCTTAAAAGACATGATATTTCGAACAAAGGCTGAAAAAAGAACTTGCATACGGTATACAATATCATTTGCTGAACTGCTTAGACCTACTAGGGTAGCTAGTCCCAGCCAACTCTGGGCAAAGGCAAGGTATTCCCTGAACAACGTGCCAAACCCTTGCAGGGCAACTTACACAAACATTCATGCACATCCACAACTGAGGTTCAATCTGGAACAGCCAGTTAGCCCATATTGCGTGTCTTTGGGCTGTGGGGGGGGGGGGGGGGGGGGAATATGGCGTACCCAGACAAAACCCTCACAAGCGTATAGAGAACAAGCTCCACACAGAGCCAGCAGAGGCCAGGAATCAAATCCAGGGCCTTCTGACTGTATGGCAGATGTGATAACCACTATGCCACCGAGCCACTCTTCGCTCAATCACATTACAATTATAAAAAAATTAATATCAAGTACTTCTTGACCCATGTACACAAATACAGTTCAATTTAAGGTACCTCACAGGCACACACAGGTTCATTTATATGATGTGTATGTGTGTGTGTGTGTGTGTGTCCTCACCTGTTTTGTACCATAATCATGGTGACCCAATCGGAAGCATAAACGTGTTTACCAATCAAATCCTTGAACAGCAGAAATGTCTCCATCAAAAAGTCCTAATAAAGCAAATATACATATAAACAGCTAAATTTTCAGTATTATATATACGTATAAATCAAAATAGACAGAACATTATTTGCACTCAGGTGGATGGCCAAGGTGAGCATTTACTGCCAGGTGTATTTAGAAGAACAAAGACACGATTTCTGTAGCCAACAAGATATATTTTTGTGTAAATATGTTTTAAACTGGATTTTTTTCAGTCACGACACTTTTTACAAGCAGTAATGTAGAAAGTGCAAACCCCCACCAAGATAACGATGATTAAAATGTACAAACATTTCAAGCCAGGCTTTCTTTTCAGTCATATATTCTTTTGACTTTTATCAAACTTAAAGTATGTAATTATGCACGCTGCCTTCCATAATTATTGGCACCCCTGGTTAAGATGTGTTCTTTTCCTCCTCTAAGTAATATCAGACCTCCCTCAATGAAAACCAGAGGAAACTCGAACCTTGAATTCAAGTGTGTTTATTCATTGGGAAAATTTTCACATTAAGAAATAATTCTTTGACAATAAATCATGTGTGCAACAATTATTAGCATCCAGGATGTTAATACTCTGCACAACTGCCTTTTACCAAGAAAACATCACCTAATCTACTATAATAGGCGGAAAAGTGGTGCAGTGGTTAGCATGTCCGCCTCACAGAAAGAAGGTCCTGGGTTCGATTCCCAGCTCGGGCGTTTCTGTGTGGAGTTTGCATGTTCTCCCTGAGCTTGTAAGGGTTTGCTCTGGATACTCCAAGTTCCTCCCACAGTCCAAAAATATGCATAGTAGTTTAATTGGCTGTTGCAAATCACCCCCAGGAGTGAATGGGAGTATGCATATTTGTGTGAGTGTCAACCTGTGATGGCCTGGCCAGTGTACCCTGCCCTCATCCGGAGTCGGCTGAGATGGGCGCCAGCCTCCGCAGACCCTAATAAGAATTAAGTGGTTCAGAAAATGAATGAATGAATGAATCTTCTATAATATTTCACAAGATGGGAGAATACAGTATGAGGGATCTTGGACTATTCCTCATCTCTCTAAATCATCCAAGTAACCTGGTCCTCTACTCTGCACTCACCTCTTCCACTCACTCCACAGGTTTTCAATGAGGTTGAGGTCTGGGAACTGAGATGCCCAAGGGTGGAGCTTGATTCTGTTTCTGGTGAACCATTTCTGTGTAGATTTGGCCACATTTTGAAAGACCCAGTAACGTCCCATCTTTAGCTTTTGGGCAGAGGCCATCGGATTTTGATTTAAAATGTCCTGGTATTTCAAAGCGTTCATGATGTCATGCATCCGAACAAGATTCCCAGGGCCTCAGGAAGAAAAACAGCCTCACAGCATCAACGATCCTTCCCCAGACCTCACGGTGGACATGAGGTGCTTTTCTGCATACTCATCTTTTGTGTTCCGCGAGACCCACTTGGAATGTTTGTTGCCAAAATGTTCTATCTTGGTCGGTCCCAGTTGAAGTCCCAGTACCACTGAGGAAATTATACGTTTGGATTTATGATCGTGAATGGAAAAAAAGGTTTTTCCGTACATACCTCCGAAACAGCTCATTGGCCTGTAGATGGTGCCTGATGGTTGTTTTGAAGACTTTGTGACCCCAGGATTCTGCCATTTATTGCAATTCTTTAACAGTGAGCCTTGCAGAACCTTTTATTTCTCTTATCATCCTTGTCAATGTGCTTGGTGGCAAAATAATCTTGCGTCCTCTTCCAGGCTTGTTTATCACTGCTCCAGTTGTTTTAAACTTCTTAATGATTCCTCTGACAGTAGATATATGCACGTGTAGGTGAGAGGATATTTTCTTGTTGCCATGGCCTGACTTGTGAAGGTCGACACACATCTGCATTACTTGAATGGTGTGTTCCTTGGTCTTTCCCATGGTGAAGAGTGGATAAGAGAAATGGCTCTTGTGTCACACCATATTTATACCCCAAGGAAACAGGAAGCCATGAATTACTAATAAAATGTTCCTAGATACTTTGATCAACGTTGTAAACTGCTGTAGAAATGACAGAAATACTTCCATTACATTTATTTCCGAGGAAACGTTAAGGGTGTCAATAATTGTGGAAAGGGTGATTTTATTAAAAATAAGTACAGTATTTCTTAGTTGGGGATTCCCCAACCTTAAAATTCACTTGAATTGAATACTATTTTTTTCTATAATAAAAATATTAATTGAAATGACCTTTAAGGATTGAAACGCATCTTAACCAGGGGTGCCAATAATTATGGAATGCACTGTAATATTAATTCGTTATTTTAAGACACATATTTAATCCGGCCATGAGGTTTTTTTTTTTGAGTTATTGTGCATATGGACGAGCACACCCACACACACACACACACCCACACCCATACACACACACACACCCACACACACACACACACACACACACACACACACACACACACACACACACACACACACACACACACACAACCAATCTTACAACCTCGAACTTTGGTGGAGGTAACCATCAGTTATTCATTTATTCATTTTATTTTTAATTGCATTTCATTCTCTCTCCCTCCCCCCCTCTCTCTGTTTGTATGTATTTTCTCACCACTAGGTCAGTCATACTGTTGAAGGTCTCAATGTAGCTGGAATAGTGTCGATCATCCATCTGACTCAATATAGCAGTCATACAGGCCACCACACGGGACTGAGAGAGAGAGAGAGAGAGAGAGAGAGAGAGAGAGAGAGAGAGAGAGAGAGAGAGAGAGAGAGAGAGAGAGAGAGAGAGAGAGAGAGAGAGAGAGAAGACAATTGAGGACAAAGTGGTCTATTTGCAGAGGAACGTGGTGCAACTAATCAAAAGCTCTGACATACTTTTTTGGACAGAAAGATGCAGAAAGTCAACAATCAACTTCTTCCATCATTCAAAATGAATCTGCACCTCCTTTCATTGACCTCTATTCCTGCCTGTCTTCTCCTTCCCCTTATGTTTCCTTTCTTGATTTCCTTTATCTCCCTCTATCAAACCTTCCTCTTGTTTTAGGTTAGATGGTACAAATGGGAGGGGATGATAAATGAGAGAGGAGCAGACAGAAAAAGTTATGAGTGACAGATGGATGTTTGCAGGTGGTAAAATAAGGGCGTCTCTTTAACTAGGCTGATGATCGAATCTGTGCATCTCACTGTGTGGTCACATAGTGTCTTCTTGTCTCTCTTTAAAGCTAACAAAACCTTGGGTGGGTCAAAAATTGTGTTCTGGTCACAGTATTATATTCCAGGCCATAGTTCCATATCTATCATGTCATAGCTTGACATTTTTCAAAAAATAAAAAATAAATAAATAATGAGATCTTAATGCTGGAATTAAAGTCTTATAACTGATCTATTTCAGATATGAAAGACTTAGCACTGCAAAACCATTTATGTCAGGTTTGCCTGCTATAACTGTACACTTATATGTATAACTGACTCTGACTATGTGTACACACTTTATTGAGCCGGTTTTATTTAGCCTAACAACTAAACCAAGTTATCAACACCATGCCAACAATGCGAGATTAACAAACTCTGGGATCTACACAGTGAGCTCATACCATATACAGGGATCCCTAACTTTCCGTGGTTAATGGAAATGGGGGACCAAGACATCCCCCCCGCGACCACCGATTTCCGCGAAGTAGGATCGCCCCCAAACTGATGTATACATACATGTTTATATAATAATCAATAAATACATATTCAACTTGATAAAGGCTTATAATAACAATTAAATATTCAAAAAATAATGCAGATGATGTAAATAAAATATAAATACAGTACACGCACACACAGACGTGTGCCCGCACAGACACAGATGTGCACCTCACATAAAAACGTTAGAAGTTTTGTTGGTGGGTTTTGGGTTGTTTTTGTTTGTTTGGGTTTTTTCTTTTTTTTGGATAATTGGCCTTGTTTTGTGACATTTTCCTGAACTTTTCCCCTATTTTTCCTTAATTTCCTTATTTTATAATGACATACTTGTCAACTCTCATGCATCAAGCATGAGACTCACATATTTCATCTCCTCCTCAATCTCCGACGCAAGGTGTCTAAAATCTCATGCATTAATACAATTATTTTACAATTTTATTTATTTATTTCTTTTTTTTTAATTTTTAAGGATCTAATTTCCGCGAGCAAATGCCAAATCAAGACTTTTCCGGATTATAAGACTTCCACTTTCCCCCAGTTAGTTTGCGTTCACTTGATTGGCTGATTACAGCAAACCAGCAATCGCTATACAAAAATCGACCCCATGCTTTGTAATTCCATTTGTAGTTGCAAGGTTGCTGCATATGATACATGCCATCTATGAGCAAACACAACAAAGATTATTCTGAAGAATTATTTGGATAAAACTTCAAAAAAGAGAAATGTTACAATTAATACTTTACTTTAGCCAACCTTATTTTTGATATATGTTATTAGTTCACACTTCATATTTCATTAGTTCTTTCATTGAAGATTTGATTTACATTACATTATTAAATCTTAAAGACCTGTGTGTAATTTTGTATTTTTTCCCCTATGTCTGTGTTTAATCATTACATATAAAACTTACATGAAATGGCTTAAAATCACTCTTAAAAACCCTTAAAACCAAAATTTTCTGGAGAGGCTTCGCCCCCATGTACCCCCACCAGGGTATAGCCCTGGACCTGCCGATGGCTGTGCTCCCTGGACCCCTGCTTCTCACTCTTTATTAATCTTAGGGGCTGACAGCTTTGTGATGAATATTTTGGAAAAATCAGCGATGCACTGAAGCCACAGAAACTGAAGCTCAAAATAGCGAGGGATCCCTGTACAGACGCTCCCCAACCTATGTTCATCTGTTTTATGTTTTTTTGATTTTACGGGGGGGTTTTTTTTTTTAAAAAAAAGTCAAATTTTGAGTTTTGACGTACCTACGTAGTACGCTGATGTAATGACACAATGATGTAATGACGCTGCGTCCATTGTTTACAAACGACAGACTGAACGAGCCCCTCCTTCTTCCCAGTTCATATATATATATATATATATATATATATATATATATATATATATATATATATATATATATATACATATCAGTTATATAACGTGTTACCCTTGTGTTGAAACGGTGTCTCTGTGATCTTTGTGTTTACACTGTTTTGCGGACTTTTGTAACCCTAAGCAAATATGGTTGGTCAGAAGCGTAAGCATACTCGCATGGGTGCAAGTCTCATACGCAGAGATGAATTAACTATCTGCTCAGATCGGCACAATCTACCATGCATATACCTACCTAAGCAAAGAGAGTTGTAAAATGAATGAAAAGAGAACTCTCCGCTCTGCTGTTGATTCACATCAGTGCAGGTTGTATTCTAAACGAGTTCAACGGCACCCTTGTGCACTTGAAAGACCGGAAGTCCGTATAACCCTGAGCAAGTACACTACTTTCGGTTTTGAGCGCCTCACATGTTGTAAGCATTGATTGGTTGTTTTAAGCTTCATGTAAAGTGACTCGGGATAAATAAGTGACTTATTTGAAATTAATGTTGATATTATTTGATATATTTGATATTATTTTACAATGTTATGTTTAAATAATTGATTTAGGTGTGTTTTATGAGATACAGTAATGGTATTTATGGATGTATAGTACAGTATGAGTGTCATACGTCACACGTCATCCGTCATATGTCACTGTAACAACTTACATTCACTTTCAACTTACGTTCGGCCGTCCGGAACCAATTAAAAACGTAAGTCGGGGAGCGTCTGTACTATGTATTAATAAATATTCTAGCAATGGACTGACTTCCAATATAAACATTACTTTGGAGTCTGTGCTCACTGTGTTTAGGGTTGTTTTATCATTAAATCTATTCAAGCTGAAATGTTAGTTGAGCTACTTGTGTCTTACACAGAGAATTTCAAAATAAAAACCAAAGCAGCTTGAGTCCCCGAGGGTCATTGGAGTGGAATTTAATCCTCGCACCTTTTAAATTCAGTGTAGTAATTACGCCACTGTTGAGAGGAAATCATAGAGGAAAATTTAATTAAGGGATAAAGAACATGTGGTTCATTAGCTGATAGAGGACCCCTGTGTGGCTTTGGCCATTAAAGCCACACTTACAATATTATAGCTCTTTGAGGTCCTTCGGCTTCAAACATGATGGTCTGAAGAACTTGTGTGTGATTTTTACATAATCCATCATGTTGCTCTCCCTTCCTCGTGAATCTGATCCAGCTGCAGTATTATGTAAAAGAAAATGTGATTCATCAGATCAGTCCACCTTCTTGCATTGCTCCATTGTTCAGTTTTGATGCTCATGTGCCCATTGTAGGGCTTTATAGTGATGGACATGGGGGAAGCATGCGCACTCTGACCTGGTCTGCAACTACACAGCCTCATATTCAGCAATCCCCAAATGTACTGTGTGTTCTGAAAACGTTCTTTCAGAGCCAGCATTATCTTCTTCAGTGATTTGTGCTCTTCTGTGGGATCAGACCACACAAACCAGTCTTTCCTCCCTATGAGCCGTAGGCGCTATTGAATCTGTTCCATCTTCACTATTTGTCCTTTTTTTTGGACCAGTTTTTGTGGGTATTAACCTACACTCCACAAGACCTGAAGAGATGCTCCGAAACAGTGATCTAATCTAATCATGATAATCCGGTGCTCATCAAAATATCTTATATTCTTTTTTAAAAACAAAAACAAACAAAAATGTGTATAAGCAAGAAGGACTGGGGTTGATTCCCAGGTGATTCCCAGGTTCGATTCCCGAGCCAAAACATGGACAGTAGCTTCAAAATGACCCCTGGGTGTGAGCATGCGTGTGAATGATTGTATGTGGGTTGGCCCTGCAAAGGCCAGATGAGCTGTTTAAAGTCCTTTGGGCTTTTTACACCCGAGCCATGGTGGCTCATCAGGCCGGTGTTTATCCCTGGTTTCTGTAGCGTGACGCAGCTAGGAGTTCAACTCCTCCTGGATGGGACGCTAGTCCATCGCAGGTTACCTTCCCAGTATATTTTTACTGGTACCCATTTATACTGCTGGGTGAACAGAGGCACACTTGTGGTTAAGACCTTGCCCAGGGGTCTTAGCACAGTGGGGGTCACACTGGTATTTGAACTCACAACCTCCTGATCATGAGCGCAGCACCCTAACCACTACACCACCGGCCTAACACTTAATATACAGTACATTAGGATTTTGATTTTGAATTGTGACACTACAGCACACATAAGCTACAGACTATTTTAAAGGATTACAGACAGTGGAAATGGTAGGGCGTATAAAATGAAACCTGCGGGGAAATAATATACATGCACACAGCATGTGCACAACATATCCATTATTTAAAAAAGCCTTATGGAGACGCAGGCTTGAAAAGAACAAGAGAGTGAATTTAGAATTTAAAGCTCTTTTAAAAGCATGGAATGAGCACTTATAGGAACACACACACACACACACACACACACACACACACACACACACACACACACACACGCACACACACACAATGATGTATGTGCTATCAAAATAGGCAGAAATGCAATGCGAGCTTCTAAATCTTGTGCTCAACACCTCATCTTCCCTCCCATTCTCTCTCTCTCTCTCTCTCTCTCTCTCTAACACACACACACACACACACACACACACACACACACACACACACACACACACACACACACACACACACACACACACAGGTGCTGAGGGGATAAAGCATAAAACTAAAATGTAATCTATATTATGTAACAAATCTCATTAAATAGAGGAGGCATCTACATGTGCAGATGGCTCACCCCACAGAACAAGCCCAACACTGAACATGAAAATCAGTGTGAACTCTTCGCGTTGCACATAGAACCAGAGGTAAACACTAAATTTTTAGAAAAAACATGCTTCTGGTGCCGCAGTTATGTAAGAAACAAACTAGAGTATGTTTTTAGTTTACTAAAATATCATAGTGGGTGGTACAGCAGCACAGTGGGTCATAAGCTCTCGGGTCCATGGCTCGATTCTCAGCACAGGTTGCTGTGAGTGTTGGTCCCCTGGTTTATTTCCACTGTTCAGGAATATGCTGCTTGGTAGACTGGCTACACTAAATTTCCTGCAGATGTGAATGAGCATCTGAAAGAGGATGTGCAGAGGACCATGAGACAGAGTAATGTCCTATTGTGCTTCTGCCTCGTATCAGTGTTCTGGGAATATCTTCTGGACCAATTGTGGCCCATTTCATTAACTGAAATACACAGATACACAAAATGCACAGGCTGTGCTGAGTAAATATTTAAGCCCAACAATGAAACAAACAACATTAAAACATGCACTTAATGCAGTTCAACTCCGTTAAATAAATGTTCTTCATTCAAAAACCAGAAAGACAAATATTTATGCACCACATCTCACACTAGTGGGGCCGGTGGTGTAGTAGTTAGGGTGCTATGCTCATGATCGGGAGGTTGTGTGTTCGAATCCCAGTTAGACCCTCACTGTGCCAAGACCCCTGAGCAAGGTCTTAACCACAAGTGTGCCTCTGTTCACCCAGCAGTATAAATGGGTACCAGTAAAAATATACTGGGAAGATAACCTACGATGGACTAGCGTCCCATCCAGGAGGAGTTGTACTCCAAGTCAATTCACGCTATGGAAACCGGGGATAAGCACCAGCCTGATGAGCCACTAGGCTCGGGTGTAAAAAAAACCGACAGACTTTTCCGTCTCACACTGCACCATTCACAGCCACAGCTTAAAATTTCACAATACTGTATTATCATTTTTTCTGAAAAGCCTGAATACAGTATCTATAAGGAATATAAACAATTCAAGACCAAGACATTTTTATACATTTGCAAACAATTCAAATGTATAGAAAAAAACTTTTAGGGCCCAAGGGACATCCAGGTTTGTTTGTCTTTTTAAGTTACAGTAAGAGAAACCAGGTCCTGGGTTTGAGTCCCAGACCCAGGAAGGATGTTTCGGTGTGGAATTTGCATGTTCTCCCTGGGTTTCCCTCAGGTAATCCAGTTTCCTCCCACAGTTCAAAGACATGCACCTGAGACTAACCGACTGTTTCAAATTGTTCCTGGATGACTGTGAGTTCATTGTTCATTTTTTGTAATCGCTTAATCCTAATTAGGGTCACGAAGAGGCTGGTGCTTATCGCAGCCGACTCCAGGCGAGGGCAGCGTACACTCTGGACAGCTCACCAGGCCATCGCAGGACAGAAACATGCCAATGGCTATGCAGTCTACTCTTGTCGACAGTCAGCAATGGTTCTTTTACAGCCTCACCATAGACAGTGAGAGACATGACCGGCCTTTGATAACACAGTTAGCTGCACTGGGGAGACAGGGACAACCCATTGAGAGTGGGGCTTGAACCCGCAACCTTAGAATCAGTGATTCAGCACCTTTACCACCAGGCCACCACTGCCCCACTGACTGTGAGTGTAAATGACTGTGTGTGTGTGTGTGTGTGTGTGTGTGTGTGTGTGTTGGACCTGTGACAAAATGGCAGGCTATACGGGGTGTCCTTCCTTTTTCTTCATTGGCTAAGATAGGTTTTAGCTTCCCCAGGATATTAAAAGGATTAAATGGCTTAGCAGAAGGAAATAATAAATGAAGGAATAAATAAATAAATGGTGGAAACCATAATCTACCATTAAGAATGTATATATATATATATATATATATATATATATATATATATATATATATATATATATATATATATATATATATATACATACAGTAAAACCTCCACTGACGAACTCTTAAGCTCACGAACTTTTCGCCTCAAGAACATTAAATTTGCGAGCATATAGTCTCTGCTGATGAACTAGTTTTCGGCGGACGAACCAAACCACGCAGTCGAACAGCGCCATGGTGGCGGCCACGAGAAGCTGACGCACGCTCACGGCGTCCCAGTTCGTCACCCCCCTTTCTTTGAATGCGGAAGTGGTTTGTGTTTGCTAGACATTTTGGACCATATTGAGTGTACTTTTGCTATTATGGGACCGAAAAAGACCCCACCACAGGCGGAGATCATTGAAAAACACGAGCGAGGTGTGCGTTTGTGTGACTCAGCGTCCCAGTACCAGTACGCTAAGTCTACCATTGCTCCCATCCTTAAGAACAAGGAAGCTATTAAGGGTGCGTGTGTGGCTAAGGGTGTTTCCAAACAGTAGGCGTTTCCAAACTCTCCTTCCAAACAGTAAGTCCCTCCCTCCCTCCTCCTCCCACTCCATTCCATCAAGCCATCAACTACCATCACAAAGGTAAATAAAACGACTTTATTATACAGTACAGTTTATTTCTTTAATTACAATACAATAGCACATTTATTATACATAAAATAAGGTATATTTTTGTGTAGTTTTAAGGCTTATTTAGTAGAAAATTATGTTTTATGGGGACCTGGGAACGGATTATACTCATTTTAATGGTTTATTATGGGAAATAAATGTTCGGAAGATGAACTTGTCGCCTTACACACACTTTCTGGGAACCAATTATGTTCGTGAGCTGAGGTATATAAGCCCAGTGTTTTTTATCTTATGTCTAATAACCGCCCATGTGCTTTTCAACGTGCATTGTGCTAAAGTTGACATTCATGTTGATTGGCTTGATTTTACATCGGGGAAAATATTTAAAGGAACAGCACCGGTGGGGAAAATTAATGAGTCTTTAAAAAAAAAAAAAACGCTGTTTTCTGTTTATTTTCAGCTTTTATATAACTAATTTGGTTGACACCACAAAATGAATAACACAAATACCTGTCAAATTCTTTTATTGTTCTGTTATTATTAATGTTTTCCACCTCTATACCGTTAATCGGTAATCAATTTGATAAGCGCCCACCGTCGCCAATTTTTTAAGCGCCCTGTGTGCTTATCACGTTCATACAATATATATATATTATATCCTAAAATTATCAACCTATTTCAAATTAATCAGACGGGTTTAATGAAACTTTAAAACTCTAATGTCACTCTGCTCTTGAATTGCCCTTGATAAATGGATAATTGCTCTACACTTCCAATAAAAAATATTTCCCGCTAAAATCTTTTCATGCGGATGAATCACTTGTAAGAGGGATAATAATTTTTAGTGCATCTGTGATATGATCAAAGGTTTTACACCAGCTTTTATCAGGTTTTTTTTTTTTTATGAAATCCCTCTTCAACATTTTTCTGGTACTTTTTAAGAGTGAAGAATAAATGAACGAGCTGCAGAACCCAGTTTTCTTTTAGACACAATAACTCGTGAGGTTGGGTTCAAGGTCACATGCTATATATTTCTGCATTGGCACTTCTGGGCCAAGTCAACTTAAATTTAACTGCAGGTTCCGTCCTCACCTGGGTTAAGGGCCTTATTTAAGTGCACATGACAAGAAGTAGAAGGAACTTTTTGATGGTGTTGAATACAGAACCCATTTTGTTTCGATTTCAAACAGAGAATCATCACGCAGCATATAAGGATCTCATACCCGACTCTTAAACCTGAGTCTTAACCTCTGTGATTCAAACATCATTCTGATTTTACAGCTTTCCTCAATCGCGCACTCACTCACACACACAAACACACACACACACACACACACACACACACACACACACACACACACACACACACACACACACACACACACACACTTTCCGAATCAATTCTTCAGACCATTTCCCTCCTCTTCTCGGGTATATCTCTCTCCTCCTTCAGGTCATAGCCCCATTTCTATGCTGCAATCTTTCATTCTCAATCTTTCCCAAAATAGAATATTTATGCTACATGACTTTTAAGGGCACGGGCATCAGACGCACAGGCAAAGAGACATGCACATACATACACCATGTTAACATTAAGACTAAAGTCAGCCTGGAATGTGGAAAAAGGAGTGGGATGTGAGGGGTGGGGCAGAAACTTGGAAGAAAGTTAACCAATAAAAACAGAGTACTCAAAATGATAGGAAAAATGACAGCATAATTAGAAGGGAGAGAGTTGGTGTGAAAAATAAGTAAAGTGCCAAATCAGTCATCTTACATGTGGTTATTTATAGGTGACAAGCAAAGTGTAAGTGTTAAGGCAACAGTGACAGTTCTGCAGTTGAGCAAGGACCATAATATAGTACGAATTAAATAATACACTATAGATGAGAATGGCTAAAAATGCTATATATATCCTGCGTACACACACACACACACACACACACACACACACACACACACACACACATATATATATATTTGTATATATATATATATATATATATGTATATATATTTGTATATATATATATATATATATATATATATATATATATATATATATATATAGCTTTCCAGACCATCGTTGGGCAGAAACACATTGCTGGCGATGCAGCTACTCTCGACGAACGTCAGCA
>CM045742.1:31595000-31615000 GCA_024760905.1 Plotosus lineatus | reverse complement strand
TATGGGATTCCTCATCCGTCAGTTTTATTGTTGCAGGGTGGAATAGGAAACACATGTGTAGTCATGCAGTTAAAAACACACCAGTTTTTGTTTATTTATTATTAGTGTGTTTCGATGTGTAAAGCCGAGTTCTTCAGGTTTCGGGTAAAAATCAGCCAGGCAGTTAAATTCAACTTCACTTGTGTATGGGATAAGTTTGTAGTGATATAAACAAAGCAATATAGAAATGTGTAATGAATAATACGCCTGAGATGTACACTCAGAAAAAGGTTTATGTCCTGTTGCCTAATAGAACATAGTGTGTTGTTCTTTTTATCTATCTATCTATCTATCTATCTATCTATCTATCTATCTATCTATCTATCTATCTATCTATCTATCTGTCTGTCTATCTATCTATCTATCCATCTATCTGTCTATCTGTCTGTCTGTCGGTCTGACTGTCTGTCTGTCTGTCTGTCTGTCTGTCTGTCTGTCAGTTTCAAAGTATGTCTGTCTCCCTGTCTGGCTTGTACAATTTAATAGTTGGAAATCCATGTTAGAGATACAAAAATATTTATATATTGAACAAGTCGTGATGTCACAGGATTTGTTGTAATCTGCGTAATGGTTTGAAGGCACACGTGTGTGTGTGTGTGTGTGTGTGTTCACATATTGTACACAAAAGTAAGTGTTTAACCTCGCCCATCTATGAAGTTTCAGCACCTCAGAATTCTTTCTCTCTATTTACTTTCTCTCATTATGAGTCTGTCCTAACCTGTTTTTGTTTTTAAACACATTTATTTCACAGTCCCAGTGGTATTATTTCTTGGTCACATGACGGTCTGTGTTTTTTCTCATTTGAAGAGAGAAGAGTGAAGTCTATAACATGCATGTGTTCTGAGCATAAATTTTCACGTTTTCACATATTACAGATTCAAACTGGGATTGAAGACTCATTTTCCATACAAATAAGCAAAACATTAGAAATTAGGGAATTATAGCCTTAAAATAAAAGCAAATAAATCAAAGTGAACATTGTTACAGTCCATTTATATGTGTGCAAACTCTTCCCTCCATCTACTTTTGGAAAATAAGTACTCTGGACCGACAGTACTGTAACTGCAGTGTTTTGGCATCGTGCTGGATTTCTTAATGTACACACTAGTGTTATTGATTAGAGATTCTCCAACACTGCTCCAGTTTCGTTTGTTCTCAGTGTGAGCGTCACAAAACTACTTTATAAGCATACGCAGCAGTTAAGCCCCTCCTCCCATATTTCAATGACAAAAATGTATTTATTATAAAAAGATTGATAGGAAAGTAATAAGGTTAAATAATAATTGGAATATGCCCTACGATGGTCTGGCGAGCTGTGCAGGTTGTACTTTGCCCTCGCCCAGAGTCAGCTGACAGGGGTGCCAGCCTCCCCACGACCCTAATTAGGATTATGCGGTTCAGAAAATGAATTATTAACTGAATGAATAAATAATACTCAAATTGAATTCCATGGAGAGGTCATATGACATCTTGAATGCAGCTGACTTCTGTCTCATGAAGAGGAGGAGAGAGGGCATGGTGGCCGAGTGGAATACTATTTGATTTTGTCTAGGAAATTTGATGGTGTTGTCTCAGAAATTTCCCAAACCAGTTCCTGGTCCTTGTACACTGCATGCACCAGCTTTCAGTTGAGAAATGACATGGGCATGCATGGGCATCTTTAGAGACTTGCCACTTCTCTGTGTGCAAACAAATGTGATTGCGTAGACTTATACACTGGTTACTGCATATGCTAGGCTTACAGTGTTGTGACACTGCGTCTACATCATGTTGTCTGTATTCACGATAATCACACATACCATTAGAGGGGCATATGTACTATAAAAAGATCTCTCGATGGATGTTGTGCTCTCTCTCTCTATCTCTCTCTCGCTCTCTGTCTCTCACACACACACACTCACTCACACACACACACACACACACACACACACACACACACACACACACACACACACACATACACACACACATCAAAAGCACATGAAGTAGCAAGAAAAGGAGAAGCAAAGCACATTGGTTTCAGAAACAGGCGGAGAATTGAAGGGAGGAAGAAAATGAAGATGATTTTATCTGGATGAGGAAAACAGATTTTTTGGAGTGGTGCAGAATCCTCACATTTTCTACCTGTTTACCTCGCTGAACAGTCAGTATGTTCCTTGTTAAAAGTCTTGTTATGTCTCTGCATGTGTAACCCTTGTACATGTACACCACTGTTTGTCAGTGTGTTGTTCGAATGGATTCCAAAACAAATGAGCCTCTAATTTCATATTGATGCATGAAAAGATATGGAAAGTGCATTACTGTCTTAAGAGAAATAATTACATTAAATACACTTAAAATTGTCCAAGTTTATTTTATTTAATTCCCTATTTGACGTGATAGGCGCCCAGGGTGCTTAAAAAAATTGGAGTGGGTGGGCGCTAATTAAAATGTTATCAGCAGAGTGGAACGGTAAGTGCTTATTACCATCGAGGTGGAAAACAGGAATAATAACAGAACAATAAAAGAGTTTTACTGGTATTTGTATTATTCATTTTGTAGTATCAACCAAATTACTTCCATGAAAGCTGAAAATAAACAGAAAACAGCATACAGAAAATCGTCAACCTACGACCGCTTTTGGTTCCGACAGCTGATGCAATCTGGTCGTATGTCGACTTTCCATCCAAATACACTCATGCCTCGGTTTAACGATGGGGGGGGAACACTGGTCCGAAGTACCCGATTGTCCGAAGTTTCCGATTCCATATATTTCAATGATTATGTTACGAAAAACTTTTACTTAAGCGCACCATATAATCGGCAAATGTAAATACGTACCTATATTCTGTAAATGTACATTATAGGATCAGGGGTCGGGAACCAATGGCTCGCGAGCTAGATGTGGCTGTTTTGATGGCGCGCAGCGGAAAGCCAATCCTTTCTCTAGTCCAGTGTGTGGGCAGGTCCGATACCTTCAAACTCTAATTCTATTCAATTCTAACAACAGCCACAGAATGTGCGTGTTGTTTTTGAGTAAAGAGATAAATTTCCCTCGTTTTTGATCAGCTCATTTCAACGAAGCCAAGCACAGCTGGCAAGCAAACACAAATGGACAGACATGGAAAAACTTCAACCCGCAGACCAGCTGATTGCCAAAACTTAGGACACGCTTCCTGTCACATAAACACAGCAGCATGCGAGTCCAATAAAATTAGAGTTTCAAGGTATCGGACCCGCCAGCACACAGAAAGGATTGGCTCTCTGCTTTGCGCCACAGTGACGTGGCATTGAAAGTAGATGAATAGATTTGCTCTGAGCAGTTAGAAAGTGAAGCTGCATCATCTCCTGCTTGGCCTTTTAAGATGCTGGTGCTGCCGGCAGCGCAAACAACCGTCGTACGCAACACTCGCACTGCACTGCCATGAATCATGCTTCATAATGGTTGCGGTCGTAAAGTCAACCAGACGTAACTCGTATAGGTTGTAAGTTGACGACTGTCTGTCTTAAATATTTCCCCCGATGTAAAATCGAGCCAATCAACATGAATGTCAACTTTAGCACATGGCACGTTGAAAAACACATGGCCAGGAACGTCTTGAAATTTATGAAGTTAGTGCGCTGGAGAATCGGGTGAAATATACCTGTCATCACTTTCTGATAGGTCCATATCTGGCTCATCGCTCCATTCATTCAGAGCATCCCATAGTTTTGCTGTCGCAGTTTCTAATGATTCATCTTGTTGAACATTTACCAATAGAACACAGCAAAATATTTTCCTGTTTTTTAAAGCACAGTGGAACAATCAAATGTGTTGTTACTGACGAACATTATAGACATTCCCCAGTGGCAGTGGGCCTTGAAAGACTGTGTAAACTCACTTTCACAGGCAGTGAACACCTCATAGAGACTGATCGAATAAAATTGGTAAGTTTGATCTACCATTTTGCTCCCAGTACACATGGGCGGTTATTAGACATAAGATCAAAACACTTATTGAAGCAGGATGCTTATTACGTCGAATACTTGCAGCGGTTTTGTTTATGGTGCTGATATCTAGGTACAAAATGTCTGTGTAAGTAGAAATGGAGGTCAAGTTAAAGAGAAAAGGTGGCTCTGAAAGGCTATGTGCAATTTTGCTGCCATGGATTGGCTCCTCTTTTTCTATAAAGTGTGTTTTCACAAGGCTTGGCCTAGATTACAGAGGCATGGGTTTGAAAATTGTACACGATTTACCACATTTCCACTATTATATTCATTACACTGCCAAGCATGCCATGCTTCACTATTCATTCTGCAGGTACTATCTGAGCAAGTCAGCAATCATGCAGATCACTGATTGATAAAAAAAAAAAAAAAAACAGTGACACAGACATCATGATTGTTATGACCCGCTACAAAGGCATTTCTTTCACTCTTTTTAAAAGGGATTCTAGAAGTTGAGGGGTAATGGTAAGCTTTGTCCATCTCGCAGTATGAAGGGCCTGGGTTTGAGCCCCATGTCCTTCTTGCCAAGGGCGATTTTGTGTGGAGTTTGCATGTTCTTCTGCTTTCATGGGTTTCCTCTAGGTGCTCTGGTTTCTACCCACAGTCAAAAGATATTCAAAGTTAGGCTAATTAACTGTTCCAAATTGCACGTAGGTGTCAGTATGAGTGATTTTGTCCATATTGGCCCTATTATGGTCTGGCGAGCTGTTCATGGTGTATCTCTTCACCTGGAGTCAACCGAGATTGCCTATTTGTTTTTCTTACAATTAAAAATCCCCTGACATTTTAACACAAGATCATATACAGTAGGGCCTTGACCATTCTCAGTTTTCCACTCACACCCCTGCATACTTGTGGATTGCACAACAGGTAATAATATGACATAATGGTACATCACAACACATCATATTAAAGTTCCTCCACCCTTGTTTTCACTAAACCTGAAGGAACTGTGATTTGTGAGCTTCTACTAAAAGAGTTTTCCTGTGTCTCATGTGGAATTTCAAGCTAGAGAGTAATATATGTAATATATATGTATATATGTATATGTATATATATATATATATATATATATATATATATATATATATATATATATATATATAAGCGCTTCAATTCATGCGGCTTCAGTGCATCGCGGGTTTTTTTTTTTTTTAAATTCATTGAATTAAAAAAAAATAAGGAAATGAAGGAAGAGTAGGGGGGGAAAAGTTAAGGAAAATCCCGCAAGAACAAGGCTGATTATGCAAAAAAAAAAAAAAAAAAAAAAAAAACCATAAACGAACAAAAAACAACCCAAAACCTCCCATCAAAACTAGTTACATTTTTGTGAGGTGCGAATCTGAGTGCATGCAAGTGCATCTGCGCATCTGTATGTGTGTGTATTTATATTTTATTTACATCTTATGCATTATTTTTTGTGTTTAATTGTTATTATAAGCATTTATAGGATTGAATATGCATTTGTTGATATTATATACACATATACATGTACGTATACGTCAGTGGGGGGGGGGTTGATCCCACTTCGTGGAATTCGGTGGTTGCGGGGAGATCTTGGCCCCAATTAACGTGGAAAGTGAGAGATCCCTGTATATGTATGTGTGGGTGTGTGTGTGTGTGTGGGGGGGGTGTCTGTGTGAATATCAAGTAACATTTTAGGTTTTTATCTTCTCCTTTTATTTTTAACATTTTTATGTTCTGTTATCAGTTAATATTGGATTAATAAAATCCTGGCAAAACCCTAATGAACAGATTTAGTTTCTCTTATTCAGATATTTTACATCTTGTTTTGTTTCTGTGCTTCTGTCAGGGAGGGCCAGTACGATCCATGTGTGCCTGTTTACCAGTCATCTCCAACCCTGGTTCTGGAAAACTATCTTTCTGAAGACTTTATCTCCAACCCCTATCGTTCCCACTTGTGATTATTGCTGTAAGAAGTTGTTGACCAGCTGAAAGAGATGTGTGACTTCAGGAACAGGGTTGGAGACAATAGGTTTACAGTAGTAAGACCACTTTCCCAGAGTAAAGAAAGCTGGGAAAATCTGAGATCAAGCATTAAAATGGAACACATGAATTACATCTGGCATGTGAGTACTGACTTAAATCATTCCGATTGTTCACTGTGTGTCTGTGTTGATTGTCGCCATTTTATATGGATGATTGGTTTGTGCTCTGACCTCCAGATTATGTGGTGCTCCGGATCATTACTGACACTCATATATATATATATATATATATATATATATATATATATATATATATATATATATATATATATAAGAGTAAACAAATTTTTCATTCATTTTCTGAAGCATTTAATATTAATTAGGGTCGCAGGGAGGCTGATGCCCATTTCAGTCGACTCCAGGTGAGGGCAGAGTACACCCTGGATGGCTGGCAAGGCAGAAACACCCCGACAGCTGACTTTTGACGAAAGTCAGCAATGGTTCTTTTACATGCCTCACACCATAGACAGTGAGACACATGGCCGGCCTTTGATAACCCAGTTAGCTTCACTGGGGAGGGGGGGCAGTGACAACCTTGCGGAGAGTAGGGCTTGAACCCCAAACCTTAGGAGCAGTGATCCAGCACCTTACCACCAGGCCACCACTGCCCCAAGTTATTTCGGAAAGACATTGTGTTTGATTCCCTTGAGTTTAAAAGAGAAAACACAACATTTGATTTTTATATAATTTCCATGGCAAGTAAATGGGCAACTTTAGGTTCAAATGAACTTACTCCTTTCAATTGATTTTAAATATCTGAAATTTTGTACTATCCATCGTACACCATGTCTGTATACTGTACTTGATGTCTTTATTGTCTGTAGGCATTTGTATAGGGCAGTGGTTCTTAACCTTGTTGTAGGTACCGAACCCCACCAGTTTCCATATGCACATTCACCGAACCCTTCATCAGTGAAAAATAAAAATATGATTTTTTTACAAATTCAAGACATGGGTACTGTTGTGTTCTTGTATTCCCATCTCCATGCAGTTTCACGAAGTATTCCTTTAGTTTTGCCGGTGCGAGACTAGAGTTGCTCAACTTGGCATTGCAAATCATTCAGATAGGATGCTGAGTCCCATCACGTTCCGTGATGCATGTGAATCCATGTTGTACATATTCGTCCAACCACTTTCTTTATTTGCTTGACATAGTTAGTATGGATTAAAATATTCCGAAAAAAATCTCACGACTTCACACATTGACTACTGAGCGCGCTAAATTCCCCGCGGCACTGATTGGCCAAGCAATGTAATGTGATCATCTGCAGCCAGTGATGGCCAAGCAGGGAGTGTCATCATTAATTGACATGATGAGTCGGGTGTGTCCTGACCTCCATGGCAGAGGCTCCGCCGAACCCCTGAGACCGACTCACCGAACCCCTAGGGTTCGATCGAACCCAGGTTGGGAACCACTGGTATAGGGTGTCCAAACCTCACAATAAACAGTAATGTTTAACATCATAAGATTTATTGAGTGTCTGCAACGTCGGCAATGTAGAGCAGAATTTGACCAGTTAGAGCAAATTATCTTAAATATTTATACATTTGTGAAGGTTTAGATACGAGTTACTAGTAAACCACTGTATCGCTCTGAGATTTCCAGTGTTGGCCCACAACTCACATTAAAATTATGTAATATGAATTAAATATGCAATAATATCACACACTGAGACTGATCACGTGGTAAATGTATGAGCAATAATCAGGAGTCAATAGCAATACAAAGAAGAAGAAAAAAAACCACATTGAACTCAAATGCTAACAACAGGCTCTTTTGCCAAAGAAATGATGACCTGAAGCAGGAAGAAGGCAGACAAAAATTGTGAAGGTGAAAGAAAGGTAAAGGAGCAAGTAGCAGTAGAGGGTGCACAAGAGACTTCTCTATTCAATTGTGAATCTGATCATTACTGATTACTCAGGTAGAACAACATCAGGCAAAGTGGCTTACAAATGCATCAATTACATTAAAATGAAGTGCGTGAAAGAGTGATGTGGGGTGAGAGTGACGACAGAGAGGGAGGGAGAGGGAACCGCAGAGCTGTAGGTTGGTGGCAGTGATGGAGTGGCAGTCAGAGAGACAGATTTCACAAGCTGATAAATGGGACACAGTGCGAGAAGGTGAGACAGAAAAAGTGTTAGAGGCAGAGAGGACGAGTGGAGAGCAGGATGAAAGACCAGAAAGGGGTGATGATAGAGGAGAAAGGAAAGAAAGAGAGAGGTAAGCGATAAAGATGAGCATGAGAGGTTATGATGGCATGAGGTTGAATGGATAGGTAGGTTGAAGGGATGAAGGGATGAAAAAGAGACAGACAGATGGACAGACAGACAGAAAAAAGAAGACAAAATAAAGAACTTTTTGACAAGAGGCTTGTGGTGGCCTGGTGGTGAAAGGTACTGGATCGCTCATACTAAGGTCGGGGTTCGAGTCCCACTCTCCACAAGGTTGTCACTGTCCCCCTCCCAGTGCAGCTAACTGGGTTATCACAGGCCGGACATGTCTCTCACTGTCTATGGTGAGAGGTTCATGTAAAAGAACCATTGCTGACTCTCGTAAAGAGAAGCTGCAAAGCCGTCAGCGTGTTTCTGTCCCTTGCTAAAGGGTTGTGTCAGGAAGAGCATCCGATGTAAAAACCTCTGCCAAATCAAAGATGCGATGATTCACTGTGGAGACCCTGAAAAAGGGAAAAAGCCGAAAAGAAAAAGAGAATAATTTAAAAGCACGAAATGAATAATTTGCAAGCAAGGGCATTGGTGGGCTGGTGATATAGGGTGTTGGATCGCTGATCCTAAGGTTGGGGGTTCGAGTCCCACTCTCCACAAGGTTGTCACTGTCCCCCCAGTGCAGCTGACTGGGTTATCAAAGGCCGGCCATGTCTCTCACTGTCTATGGTGAGAGGTTCATGTAAAAGAGCCATTGCTGACTTTCGTAAAGAGAAGCTGCATAGCCGTCAGCCTGTTTCTGCCCCTTGCTAAAGAGTTGTGTCAGGAAGAGCATCCGATGTAAAAAATTGTGCCAAATCAAACACGCGAATCATAAATATGACTCCCATGAAGATGGAGGCAGATGATTCGCTGTGGCGACCCCTCAGAAAAAGGGAACAGCCGAAAGGAAAAGAAGACAGGTTTCAAGCTGTCTGTCAGCTCTGACATTGAGTTTGAGATACTGTGTGTGTGTGTGTGTGTGTGTGTGTGTGTGTATTGGAATATGAGAGACAGTGATAATAAATGTCAAAGTAATATATAGAAAATACTTAGAACCCTGATTAACCAAAATGTTCTCTTGATGCTTAGCTACCTAATAAAGTATACACATACTTTCCCAATGTTCTGATTAAAAGCCTGATGCATTAGGTGATTGAAACTCGACAGAATGACCCGTGTGTGTGTGTGTGTGTGTGTGTGTGTGTGTGTGTGTGTAGCAGAAAATATAGCGCACGTCTTTCTCCCTCAAATATGCACCTACTCTGTGAACTTTTTTCTGTACACACTTGCAAAGCTTCCAGAAAACACACACAGATTGTGCACTCAAACCCTGATTTTTCCCTTAAACTGAGATAACACTCCACGAGTTTTCATCAGTCTAAAGCAAAGGTCATCAACATAAAGCGACTGATCATAAACTGGATTTCATAGGTTTGATGTTCCTATAAAGATGGATGCTGGGAAATCATGCTAAAAAGAATGCTAGGTTTTTTGTATATTTAAATTTAGTCTAGATTGCAGATTATTATTTAGCATAATCACAATAACTAAATAGTGCAGTATGGTGGCGTGTAATGGTTAGCACTTACGGTTAAGACGGTTCTGAGTTTGGGTCGAACACTTAACAAGAGCATTTATGTTGGAGTTCATGTTTTCTACCGCGTACTAGCCTAGGTTTCCTCCCACTGTCCAAAGACCTGTACGTACAGCCGGCCCTCTACTTACAAAATTAATCCGTTCCAGAGCCTTTTTCGGAACCTGGAGTTTTTGTAAGTAGAGGCGCATTTTACAAGTAAAACCCGTGATTCGTTCCAAGGCTCCCAAGACTACCCCATAAACCCTTTAAAAATTATAAAAGTACACCAATTTTGTATGAAATTGGTGAATGAAATATGGTAATAGTAAAAGAAAATTATTTATTAAACCATTTAAACATTTTTTATTAACACACATACACACAAAACACTGTCTCTCTCTATCTTTCTCTATCTTTCTCTGTGTCTCTCTCTCTCTTTGAGGTGCACGCTCTGCCGAATGCTTGCTCCGCCACACGCAGCGCGCAGCTGACGGAGCTTTTGAAACGGGGTGTTGTATTTAAAGCGGAATTACCGGTTTGAAAGATCTGAGGTCCAAATTCAATATTAACTTGCTTCCGCGAGAGATCAGCAGTCCGGTTTCAATATTAACTTGCTTCCTTGCGAGATCGGGGAGCATTCTGTGAATGGAACATTTGTGGCGCCGCCCACTTCCATGCACAAAAATGCTTCGTGGCCGAATGCGGAGCTTTTGAGATGGGGCGCGGCTCAACCGGACCTCCTCAAATAAGCTGCAATGAGTACTGTACTCTCAAAACATTCGAAACTCAACAGTACATCTCTCCTTTACGCGTGTGACAAACAAGCTTATGGGTACAGTACTATGGAGATT
Source organism: Plotosus lineatus (assembly GCA_024760905.1). Classification (NCBI taxonomy): domain Eukaryota; kingdom Metazoa; phylum Chordata; class Actinopteri; order Siluriformes; family Plotosidae; genus Plotosus; species Plotosus lineatus. The sequence goes on along the minus strand of CM045742.1, from coordinate 31,604,354 downwards.
CAGCTCCCCACTGGCCAATGGGAGGCCAGTGGGGCGGGATATTGGGAGACAGCCAATGAGAGAGCAACTTGCGCATTGTTTGAATGGCGGGTTTGGCGCTTTTAGTAAGAAGAGGTTGTTTCGTATACAGAGGGAGAAAATTTAGGAAAATGTTTTTTCATAACCTGGATTTTTTTGTATTCAGAGGATTTTGTAAGTAGAGGGCCGACTGTATATTAAAGCAGTGTGAATGTGAATTTGGCATTGTAGGAAATCCATAATCCAATGCAAAATTAGACCAACATGGCAATAAAAGACGTTTAAATTAAAATTATGTAGAAAATGATGTGCAATCAAAGTATATAACTTGCATAGAGACAAAGTAAACAAAATATGTGACTAGCATAGCGGTGGAGTTTACAGAATGCATTACGAGTGAAAGAAATTTCCTTTCGGCTTTTCCCCTTTATCAGGGGTCGCCACAGCGAATGATGATGGGTCTTTAAAGTGTGTCGGCTACAGCTTAGGTGTGTATATTACAGTGAGAAGAGGAAGGCAGACAGTGTGATGATGATGATGATGATGATGATGATGATGATGATGATGATGTAACGAACACAAAATGTTGTGGATGTTTACACAAATTCTGTCTCTAATTACTATTTCCATGTTAAAAAGGGGAAAAAATGGTCACAAGGTGAACACATACACCAAATATTGCTTCAACACTCACTAATCTGAATTAGAGATAAAGAGAGAGAGAGAGAGAGAGAGAGAGAGAGAGAGAGAGAGAGAGAGAGAGAGAGAGAGAGAGAGAGAGAGAGAGAGAGAGAGAGAGAGAGAGAGAGAGAGAGAGAGAGAGAGAGAGAGAGAGAGAGAGAGAGAGAGAGAGCGAGAGAGAGAGATAGAGAGAGAGAGAGAGAGAGAGTGAGAGAGAGAGAGAGACATAGAGAGAGAGAAAGAGAGAGAGAGCGAGAGAGAGAGAGAGAGAGCGAGAGAGAGAGAGAGAAAGCGAGAGAAAAAGAGAGAGAGAACGCAAGCACCTTGAGATTTACTGCATGTTCACCTGACACCATTGATTGTATTACAAGGTCACATCACAATGTTTTGTTATTGTTATCTGTGCATTTTATCAAACATTATCTTTTCATGCAAGTGTGTTGTGGCTCGTAAATGACAGACACATATCTGTGGGAATTACTCATGTTAGAAAATGTGTTTGCATTTTATATGATATTTATTAGACCATATCTACTGAACATGTTCACTATACTGTTCTGTTTTATGTGCTTCATAACTGCATACTGAAAAATTATTGTTGTTATTGGTGGTGGTGGTGGTGTGTGTGTGTGTATGTGTGTATGTGTGTGTGTGTGTGTGTGTGTGTGTGTGTGTGTGTGTGTGTGAACGTGTGTGTGTGTGTGTGTGTGTGTGTGTGTGTGTCTGTTTGTGTGTGTGTGGGTGTGTGGGTGTGTGTGTGTCTGTTTGTGTGTGTGTGGGTGTGTATGTGTGTGTGTGTGTGTGTGTGTGTGTCTGTTTGTGTGTGTGTGGGTGTGTGTGGGTGTGTGCGACAGAGAGAAAGAGAGAGAGTGAGCGAGAGAGACAGAGAGATTGAGAGACAGGTTATATGAGTGTCAAATTCTTCTCTTTAATGAGAATCTTCTCTACTTTTCTTTTTATCCTTGTAATGACTCCTACTTATAATAAAACCGAGTGCACTCTTCAGTGAGCTCTTCTGAACTAAACCAAATCATAACCAAACCCCCATTAATGCTGTCCTGTGAAGCCGGGCGCCATTATACACAATTTTAAAAAATGGCCAATGTCTAATGTTCCCTGATTGCCACAGATCATATTTAATGGCCACCCGAAGAACTTCTCATGGTGTGTTCCTTATCCTATCAGATCGTGTTCACTGATGGACATACCATTGCTACTTGAGCATGAGCTACTTGGTTAGGCTCATTCCGACAGGTATCGTTTGAAAAGGAAACATCATACCTTTTATAAAATCTTCAGTAATTAGTAAGTAATTAATATATTGCTGGTATTTAGCTAATTAGTTGTTAGTATTTAAGAATCAATACACTCTTCTCAGGCAAATGCTTGAGCCAGTGAAACTTGAATTTTAAGAGCTTAATAAACGCAGGGCACATATTTCTATTCGGGTAACAGGCAGAGAGTCAGGAAATGAACAAACAGTCACAGGGGCTGAAGAACGAGAACGCGAGTCAGTAAATCAGGTCCAAATCAAAATGAGGACTCCATCTTTCCATCCATTTTCAGAGTCACTTAATTTTAATGAGGACCGCAAGGAGGCTGGTAGACATCTCAGCCGACTATAGAGGAGGGCAGAGGACAGACACCCTGTACAGCTCACTAGGCCATTGCAGGGCAAAATGAGGAATGCACACGATATTAAAAGGCTGGGTAACTACCGGCGATGCTGACACATCTGTATAGAGCACCAAACAGCCTAATCCTATCGCGGTTGCCTGGGGGCTGAAGCCTATCTCAGCCAACTCGGGGCAAAGGTATGTCCTGAACAGCTTGTCAGTCCATTACAAAGCCAACACATACAACCATTCACACACATACACACCTAGGGGCAATTCGGAATTTACAATCTCTGGATTGTTGGAAGGAACCAAAGTACCCAGATGAAACCTGCACAATGACAGCGAGAACATGCAAACTCCACACAAGAATACCATCTCCAAGCCCAGGTCTCGAAACCATGGCCTTGTTGTTGTGAGGTCGACGTGATAACCACTATGTCACCATGTCATCCAAAGCGGGTGTTCAAGGTCCTTTAATAATTTGAGACTGAGATTCTGAACAAGTGTGTGTGATAAGAAGTCTTATGATTGAGAATGTGACAATGAGCATGGAGTTTGGCAGTTGTATTCCATGTGGTCATTTTTGTAGGTCATACTGCATTCTGGGATATAAAGTCCACATCTGGACAAGGTAAGCATGAGGACAGGGTGTAGAGACCTGAAAAACTGGTCTATGATCAATGTCAGATCATCACCATGGGACTAGGAGGGACTGCAGAGTGGGCAGTGGTAGGAGTTCTCTGGCAGGTACGAGGTGTATAGGGAACCATGGTTCATCTTATACTGGTGGTAACTGGTGGTGATCCCAGGTTATGAATTTCTGATTGAGTTGTTGGGGCACAACATGTGGCCAAGATGGGTATGCAGTGGGGCCATAGCACACCTGTGTGTTGGAGTTATTTTATCAGTCTCAAGTTGCACCATGGACAAAGCAGGAAGAAAGGAAACATGAACCTGATTTCATTATCCTGTTGCTTCAGTATAGAAATAAGATAAAAACCATTTTTTTAAATTTTATTTTTAATTTTTACTTTAAAAAGAAAGGTGAAATTCATGTGAATGAAAGGTCACTGGTTTGATTACTTATCCATCAGCACCTCTCCCTCCTCCACCTTCATGGCCGAAATGACCTTGAGCAAGGTAGCTAATCCTTGACTGCTCTCCGGGTGGCGCATTGACTGTAAGCTCATTGTTCCGAGTTTGTGCTCACAAGCTCAAGCATATGAAATTTACATTTTGACTTTGAGAAAAGAATTTGATTCTCAAGGAGACAGTGTAAAACTTTCCTGTGTAATTTTCATGGCATCACACAGTACTGATAGTGGCCAGAGGTTGTGCTAAAGGCCGTTTTCACTCTAATTCTGCACAAGATTGTAAACACTGCACAGCTGTACTCATTCACTCACTCATTTGCCACACCGCTTCATCCTACCGAGGTCATGCAGAGGCTGGAGCCTATCTCAGAGGAAACCCGCACACTTTTATAGAACATGTAAACTCTACATGGACACGCCCAACCCTGGGACTCATATTCGGGTCCTTTTTTGCTCTGAGACAGATATACTGACCACGATCCGGCCATGCTGTCCACACACAATTTCATTGAAATCTTGGTTCATCTGAATTGCTCAAAGGCTGAGGGGACTCACAGTACTAGATAGATGTACTAAGCATCATCTGGCTCAACAATCTGTATTCCAATTAAGGGTAAAGACCGCCCTCTTTACTCTTCACACGTATTTCAAAGGTTTACGGATGCATAAAGGGGTTTCTTGGGCATAGTCCTCCATGGCTTGTTGCCCAATAAGAGACATTGAATAATTGTGGCTGTGTAGGGGTATGATACAAGACAGCTGGATAATGGGACAGTCATATGGTTGATATTGTGGCGGATGATTGTCTTTCGAAGGGCACTGAACTGGTCCATAGGATGTCAGTTCTGGTACTGAAAGGCCTTCTTTGAGTCTTTGATCTTAAGTGGCTGTTGCAATAGAGATTTCCTTTCGGCTTTTTCCCTTTATCAGGGGTCGCCACGGCGAATGATTCGCATGTTCGATTCGGCATAGGTTTTACGTCGGATGCCCTTCCTGACACAACCCTTTAGCAAGGGGCAGAAACACCCTGACGGCTTTGCAGCTACTCTTTACAAAAGTCAGCAATGGTTCTTTTACATGAACTTCTCAACATAGACAGTGAGAGACATGGCCCGCCTTTGATAACCCAGTTAGCTGCACTGGGGGGGGGGACAGTGACAACCTTGTGGAGAGTGACTTGAACCCCCAACCTTTGGATCAGTGATCCAGCGCCCTATACAACCAGGCCACCACTGCAAGTGGAAATGATGACTTGCAAGATAGTATTTTGATCCATTCAATTGTCTATTCTGATTCTGAGTCAGTCAGAGTTAAGACAGTCAACTAAGACGTAACTGATGAAATAGCAACTAAGATGAACTCACTGTGGGAGAACTTGGAGATATGTGTTCTCTGAGCCTGGAGGAGAGTAAAAGATTTTTTGTGCACCCGGAACACTGAACAAGAAGGTGATTGCGGTTGATAGGATGGAAGGATGGAACCCCCTCCCCCTTGTGTTTCTTGCATTCAGTCGACTGAACTTAGTTGTTCAGAGCAGCATCGGTTCATGATGGTCAGCAGCATGTGTGGAACTGACAGTCTCCTGGCAGATTATTTAGACACAAGATAAGATCAACCAGGGACTTGAGACATCTTATCAATGCAGCAGTGTATCACTGTATGCATCCGAGTTGAGGTCATAGTGAAAATGTGCTTTCGGTGCAGGTTCACTCCATTTACTTCCTGCAGTAATAGTGAGGAACTCTACTGCACACACTACTCAGCTGTGCCCTGTTGAACTTGTGTCACATATTGCAGTTGTGAAATAGTGCATTTATTGAGATGGGAAATAAGTGAGTCGGGTCACATGGTCTGCTGCTGACGAGTTTGGAAGGTTTGGGAGAATGATTTTGTAAGTTAATTCACCCCTGAAACCAATTCAACCACACTTTGATATTGTTCTCGGACCAGTTTTGCTTGAACTTTCATCTGTGGGCTATGTGGTGCTGTCAGAATCAGAGTCTGAAACAGCTGATGCGACTGTTCTACTCAAGCCATCAATGGGCCCAAGGACACAGAAAATGTGCTTTGATAACTTAGCCAATGCTATGCTTTATTTAATTTCAATTTATTTAAAGGTTGCATTTGTGAATCAGTTTACTGCTCAGTGAACAAAAAGGACATGCATACGTTTCTACTCACCATGGCATCCCTATGGACATTGTTTCTCTGCAAAAAATGTCTACAAACAGGACCCAACAGAGCATGAGTTAACGTAATAATAATTTTACAAATTCAAGAAAAAGATGGAATGGATAGAGTGATGGGCAGTGGTGGCCTGGTGGTAAAGGTTCTGGATCACTGATCCTAAGGTTGAGGGTTCAAGCCCCACTCCCCACAGGTGGACCCCCCCCAGTGCAGCTAACTGGGTTATCAAAGGCTGGTTACCATGTCTCTCACTGTCTATGGTGAGAGGTTCATGTAAAAGAACCGTTGCTGACTTTCAACATAAGTAGCTACATAGCTGTAAGTGTGTTTCCGCCCTGCAATGGCCTGGCGAACTGTCCATGGTGTACTCTGCCCTCGCCCGCAGTCGAATGGGATGGGCGCCATCCTCCCCACGACCCTAATTAGGATTAAGCGGTTACAGAAAATAAATGAATGAATGGATTGAGTGATGCTTGTTAAAGTGATTGTAAAATCATGAAGGTAGAAAAAAATCACTCAATAGTTAAGTTTATGATATAAAAGGAAATTGCCACTTCCTTTTGTTTCACAGGTCATGTTGTATGTTGTGAAAACATGCTGCTCCCCTGGGATTATGCAAACCTTTGTTAACTTTTCCACTGTGCCCCTTTTTAAATCGAAGCTTGTGCTAACATGTGAGGGATGTTCATTGTTATTTTTTATTAAGGTTATGCAGTATAAATGGTTTATTTTGGAGTGCAGGACAGAGAATAAATGTCCCAGATAGAATCAATTACTCTGGTCCACAACAATAAAAATCTGACTCCCATGATTTGTGAGTTGTTGAAAGTAATGTATGCGGCTGAAAGTAAAATCTGTTTATGCATTACTCTGCAAAGATTTAGGCACCCTTAAAGAAATGCTGCAGAGAATAAGATGCCTTATATATGTGAAAATGAAATGTTTCTCTGTTAAAAATGGAAATGCCATAAACAGCAGTGGAGTAGAATAATTGAAAAAAGTCCGTATTAGATGGGACAATTTTTTTTTATCTCAGGCAGAATCTGTGTAATTTTATAATGAAATTCGCTGTAGGTTTAATTACATTGTGCAAAGCCAGTCAAAGCTCTTCTGGAGGTTTTGACTGTTACACTTGCTTTGTATTATGGCAGCAAATCCATAGTTTTTGTTATTGTTTTGTTTTATTGACTGACATTCAAATATCTTCTGCCACATGAAATTTTCAGTTGGAAAATTAATTCGAAGAAATCTAAAATGTTTTGATATTTTTGGACTAGCTCATTAACGCAAAAGTCCTAAAATAAAAATTGACAAAGCTCATAGTCATAAAAATTGGGTATACATATACCGTATTTGAGGTAATAAGCGCCCTGCTCCAATAAGCGCCCCCACCCCCCACCCCCAGTGTTTTTTTATCTTGCATATAATAACTGCCCATGTGTACTGGGAGCAAAATTGTAGATCAAACTTACCAATTTTATTCGTTCAGTCTCTGTAACGGTAAAATGATGTTCAATGCCTGTAAAAGTGAGTTTACACTGTATTTCAAGACCCCCCTGCCACTGCGGAATGTCTATAATGTTCATCAGTAACGACACATTTGATTGTTCCGCTGTGCTTTAAACAACAGGAAGATATGTTGCTGTGTACTCTTGGTAAATGTATGGAGCGATGAGCCAAATATGGACCTATCAGAAAGTGATGACGAGTATTTTTCACCCGATTCTCCTGCTCACTAATTTCATACATTTGAAGCCGTTTCTGGCCATGTGCTTTTCAATGTGTCAAGTTGACATTAATCTTGATTGGCTCGATTTTACATTGGGAGAAAATATTTAAAGGAACAGCACTGGGAGGGAAAATTAAAGGGTCTTTTTTTAAAAAAAATTATGCTGTTTTCTGTTTATTTTCAGCTTTCATGCAAGTAGTTTGGTTGATACCACAAATTGAATACCACAATTACCAGTAAAAATGTTTTCCACCTCGATGCTAATAAGCACTTACTGTTCCAGTCCGCTGGTAACATTTTAATAAGCGCCCACCAACTCCAATTTTTTAAGCGCCCTGGGCGCATATCACATCGCATACGGTATACTGTAATATTAATTTTGGTCTCAATATATACTACAGTATATGCTTTTTTAAATCTTGAAACTGATTGGTCAGGAAGACTGTTTATTGTTAATAGTGGAAACGTACAGTAGCTACGGCTGTAATGTAAACAATTATTTTATACTGATGCACTTGGTCCACTGGGTCTGATGGGTCTGATACAGACTTGTATTGAAGATATGTGTTTGAAGCCTAAATAATGAGCAGTGCTGTTAATACACTTATACTAAAAACATGCTATATAACAAACAAAACTATATTATTTATTTATTTGTGTGAAGAGATGTTTGTGTAACATTTATGGAAAGAAATGTGGGTGTCAGTGCTTTTAACCGTCATTGTGCTTTGTAAAGTTTAATAGCACAGGAAACTCTCTAAGGCAGAGGAGCTTACACTTCCCAATATCCTGTAAAATGATTTACTTTCTTTTTTTCTTCTTATTCAATATTATTGTTGCGTGTTCATCATTGTGTTCATGTTAATTATAAGAGCAACTTGTTACGAAAATGATTCATATAATTAAATCTATCTACAGTATAAACCAATAAAAAGTGCAAGAGCATTAATGAATTAAATGTTGCATTCCCTGAGAAATCACTGTGATATTAAAGGGATTTCCTGCTTTGGGCTGTGATGCAAGAATGCTAGTATTAGCGCAACAGAATTCACTTCAAAGTGTTAACAGCCCATCACTTTGCCTGAGGCTGTATGCACTTTGCATTGGGTTCTATCGATTATCCAACCAGACTATACTACCTTGTAATGTATTATTAATATTTACTATATACTATACAGAAATGGCACAATCTGATTTGTCGGTTATCAGTGGATAAAAAGAAAACATTACAGTGATCCCTTGCTACTTCGTGCTTCAGTTTCTGCGTCTTCAGTGCCACGGGTTTTACAAAAATATTCATCGAAAAATAAAAAAAAAAAAATAAGGAAATGAAGGAAAAATAGGGAGAAAGTTATGGATAATGCTGCAAAACAAGGCCAATTATGCAAAAAAAACCCAAACAAACAAAAACAAAGAAAAAAAAAACCAAACGACCCAAAACCTCCCAACAAAACTACTTACATTTTTATGAGAGGTGCGCATTTGTGTGTGCGCGCGTCTGTATGTGTGTGCATTTATATTTTATTTACTCCTTATGCATTATTTTTGAATTTATAATTGTTATTATAAGAATTTATAGCATTGAATATGTATTTATTGATGTTATATACACATATACATGTACGTATACGTCAGTCAGTGGGTTCAATCCTACTTCACGGAAATTGGCGGTGGCGGGGTGTGTGTGTGTGTGTGTGTGTGGGGGGGGGTCTTGGTCCTCATTAACCGCGGAAAGTGAGGCATCTCTGTATCTTGCTTTAATCAAAATGACACACACTCACGGGCTTCATAGTCACTTGGAGCAGGTGGAATCATCATTATCGTGTTTTAATAAAAACATTTTTGCTTGTGTTTCTGCATAATCTATACTGAGACGTTACTAATAGTGCGCTGCAATATATTATCTGAACAAGTCGGAACAATGTTGTTAGCAACTCAGCTCAAAGCACGCAGAGCACCTGTGGATATCGCTGAATAGAACAGTCTCCGAGATAGAACATAGAGGGGACTATTCAATTTAGCAGCA
>CM045742.1:31537500-31590000 GCA_024760905.1 Plotosus lineatus | reverse complement strand
GGGAAAGGTTTATGGTGCTTGAATTTTTAAACAGTGCTCATGGTTCTTTTCCTGTTATCTTTAAATCACTATTAAAACAGAAACATTTGTGCTTCAGAGCTTATTACTTTTACTTTTCACAGGGAAAGTTGACTTACTTTTTATTTTTTGCATTTCTTTTTTTAAACATTTTATTTACTTTAACTTTCATTTAAAAAAAAAAAAAACACAAATAAAGCAAAACTGCAAGAAACCTGCAGTGCTTGTCAAGGAAGAAAGAATTTTCTTAGCACTTTTCGAAGCTCTCAACCATATTTGCTATTCCAAGTGAAGCACAGACACCCCGATCTTAAAGGTGAAATCTATTATTCAAGTAAAACAAAACCTATTCTAGTTGGGATTTCGAGATAGTTTTAACTGAATGGTGAAATTTCAAAAATGGTGTTTGGTGCAAACTTAAAAGAATAAAAAAGAAATAAAGGAAGACGTAGAATCTAGTGAACTCTAATAGCCTACTACAGGAAGCTTCTCTCAAAACGTCGATATCTGATTATTATCAGCCGGACTTCATGATGTGTTAAAGTAGTTGATTATACTGGGTATACAAGGGTCAACAATGGGTTTGAATTTGCTTCTGGACTCATATTATAAACTGTTGGTTTTAAATAGGATGTTTTATAGAACGGAACTCGAAAAGAGGAAAATCGGCTATGCTGTCGAGGTCAAAGGGATGGCATTACACTATGTCCATCACTACAATGCATACCAGTTATAGATGTCTGTGAGCTTATGTACTGTAAAAGAGTAGGTAATGCTTTTCACCATGTGGCATATCATGAGCAGTAGTTCAAAAAGACATGATTTGCTGATGAGCGATATTAATTTAAGGCTACTGTTAACAAATCAGCTTAACAGAGTGGGCGGAGTTCATAGCAGGGGAATACACAACCTTGTCAATTCACCATACAAGCAGCTAGGGTCTGTACAATTACAAGCTGCTCACTCACTGGATAGCCAAATATCCAACACCTGTCCTGGGGATACTGAATATGAGAAACAAATATACCCCATATGGGACAGCAGTACAGTATTGGATTAACCGTACATGCAATTCCTTTAAAAAAAATAGTCTGGAAGGTTAAGCTATTGTACAAAGAGTCCAATTAGAGACGCTTCATTGACCTGTGCTCTCCTTCTTTCTGACAGGCAGAAAGACATCTGGAGTCAAGGAGACCAATCAAGCAGCACATGTAATTGCAGTCAAACAGTCTCTGCGGTCTAAGAAATTAAATAATCAAATCCTGAAACAGTAAAAGTTTTCCGAATAATGAAACCATACAGGACATGAAACCTTTAGCCTTTCTCACAAACACGCTTTGCTTTATATGAAGCATAATCCTCCTTGGTTAAAACAACATGCCAACTAAGGAAGGCACCTCCCCCTTCAGCTGCGGCTCTGGGGGTTGAGAGAATCGGCACAGGCCATGGGCCGAAAGGCAGCTGACACATCTAATCCAGTGCCAGCACTGGGAGGGAGAGGAGTTCTGTCGCAGAAATGGGGACCTCTTTGCAGCGTGGGTGTGCAGACATCACCAGGTTTACGCTCACTTCCCTCCTTAAAGAGGAGGAATCAGCCAACAGGGACAGCTGGTGGGAATTCAGTCCCTATAGAAACTATGTCTCTAGACAGAGCAAAGCTCCCCTTTGGACAATTTCAAAACTGCACAAGCAAAGTATTCCGGGACGAGGCATCACAAGATGGTAGTGTCTACTGCCAGATTAAGTCTATCCATACCCAACCCAACCAGACAGGATGCAAAGGAAATTTTAAACGGAACCCTCGTTTCATCAATGGCAGCGTCGTAGCATCTGAATTGGTAGAAGGAGTCTGTAGTGAAGGGGTAGAGACAGGGGAAGTAGGGGGTCAAATCGAGACCGAACTGCGAATTCAGAGGTGGGGTCAGTCACTAAAGGGGGAAAAGACATCTCTTGTGCAGTGTGGGGGTGTGAGGTCATATGCCACACACCCCCGACCTTGCCGAGTAATGACATCATCCAGACCATGCACAGCATGTGGAAGAAAATTGCAAGCTCCATCCTGCAAGTCAACCACGTGTCATAAACGAGAGACCGGTCAGATTCGCACAAGCATGACCCTTCCAACACCACCCAAAAAAGATGTACCCAGACTGCAGAAGCAGAAGTCTACAGAGACACATCCAACCCACTCTTCATACTCAACCCTCACTTATACTCATGCTGGGAACTTACACAAAGAAAAAGCTCACGATAAAAGCAACAAAACCACACAGGAAACTAAAACTCAAGCAAATGATCCATCTCTACACCCACACAACAAAACAAGTAACAAAATCTCTGCAAATCTACAATTACATACAAATTCATGTAAACAACCAACATCTGATCACCCACAAACTTACTTATTACAAACAGGAACAGTGACAAACAAAACGCAGCCAAAGGAATCAACAACAGTGCAAAAACAACACGCCCCAAATGATATACAGCTCACAGCAGAGGACACAAATAACCCAACTTATGCAGCTATTTCATCTACTCCTTCATCCGTCTCAAACACTCCTAAACCACCTCCTCTTGTGCTTGCTAAAGCTACAGAATCACAAACCACACCCATTCTTCCACCTAAAAATGCCTCATATTGTAAACCTCCAGATCTACCAACAAAACTCACATCAACAGAAGTTCAGAATGGCTCAGAGACCAAAGCAACATCACATATTCAACCCCCAAACCAAGAATCCAAATCTGCCATGGCTCCAGAAACCAAACCGCAGCTCATAGATTGCCAGCCTCTACAGAAGAACCTGACAGAAGCGCAGATCCCACTGTGCAATGGAGTGCCATCAACACTACATGGACTACTGCAGAACATCGAGGAAAATCTGTTGTCCAACCAAGAAAAGATTAAGGTTCTTCTGAATGTTATTCAGGACCTGGAGAAGAGCAAGGCCATGAGTGAGGGGTGAGAAAAAAATCTGGTTTCTAATATTTTATTCAGTCCCTGTTCCACATTATACAGTTTTGAGGGTGAACTAAAAAGTAAATAGGCTGACTATGATGCAATTTGACCAAATCTGCTACATTTTTCAACATAGTCTTTCCTGTGGTCTACACAAGTGTTCCTTCAGTGTTGCAGCACTTAGATCTGCTTGATGTAGAAGCTCTCATCCTGGTGGTGAGATGGACTACTATGAACCTTTTAGCCTATGAACTTTTCAGCTCACCCCTCTGAAGTCGATCGGTCTTCATTTGTCCATGTTTCTAGGTCCTACAATGCCATGAGGTGTCAGAATTGTCCATTGATTAGTGATGTCCCTACTGAGCTGAGAGGAATGCTTACAGATGTCTTCTTCTTCGTCTTTTCCTTTCGGCTTTTCCCCCTTTATTCAGAGGTCGCCACAGCGAATCATCTGATTTGCATATTCTCTGTGGCATAGTTTTTTACATTGGATGCCCTTCCTGACACAACCCTTTATCAAAGGGCAGAAACACGCTGATGGCTATGCAGCAATGGTTCTTTTACATGAACCTCTCACCATAGACAGTGAGAGACATGGCTGGCCTTTTGAACCCCCAGAGAGGCGGGAGTACCATTTACTCCAGACGCTGTCATGAACACAGGAAGCTTGGACTAACACTCGGCCGCTCTCAGCAATCCTATGTTTTTGTTAGCATATTTAATAATACCGAAGTTGAGGCCAAAGACTATGAAATGCGACATTACGCTAAGCTAGTTTTCGACTGAAACTATATAACGTGTTTTCGTACATTATTTTATTCATTAAAAGATACCGCTTGCCATAGTGTTATTTAAATTAAAACAGCTTTGTATGAAATTTAATATAAGATGAATTTTATATAACGTTAGAAGCATCCATATCCCTTTTATAGGTATCGATTATAGATCGACATAATTACATCGGCAATTTTGCGATATTCCGATTGTCAATGGACATCCCTAGGGGACAACCTCGTGGAGAATCGGACTCGAACCGCCAACCTTATTAAGATCAGCGATCCAGCACCCTTTACAACCGGGCCACCACTGCCCACGCTTACAGGTGTCCTCTGTTAGCCCTTAATGCAAAATGTACCAAAAGGTTTTTTTTTGTTTGTTTGTTTGTTTTTGTTTTTAGCAAATACCCCTTGCAGTGTTGGTTAAGACCAGTCACTGCAAATTTAGCTTTTGACAACAGACAACCAATATGGCAGACAACATCAAAGCCATTGATAAGAAAATGATATACTAATGTTTATCAAAATGTTTTTCACTGGTAATTTAACTTGTCATTATGAAGCATTAGGTTTGCAACTTGTATGGAATAGAACACAGCAAAAATAAATAAATAAATAAATACATGGCTAACATTAGCATATGGGTGGCAAGGAGCATCAAGTGTTCACAGACGACAGCCTTGAACTAAAACTTGCCACCATAATTTCTACCCCAGTGCTGCCCTCAACTCACATCAGAGCGAGGCCTCTTATTCTGATTCAATCCATGCAGATTTAATGAATAATGTCTAGCTCGTGTTAAGTTAAATGATTGTGAGTCAAATCGTTTAACAGAATTAGAGACCAAGTATGAAGCCAACATGGTTATTAGGTGACGATTCATCTGGTCAAGGTACAAATCACCCTCCTCCTCCTCACCTTAATTAGGTGCTGCCAACCATTTTGAATAATCCGGTAACCCTTCCACGTACTCGCTTTGATGCAAAGCTCGAATGTGAATGTAAATTTGCAGTGGTGTATTAAAGTCACAATCTGGCTTTACAGAAATTATATGTGTATATACACACATATTTGTATATGGATATATAGACTGGGTATTCTTTTTTTTTTTTTTTTTTTTTTCAACACATGTAGGATTAATTTCTTTGTGAAGATAACGGTCTACTCTAATGATTTACATTCCCACTACACCCATTTTCTTTTGTCATACACAAACATGTGCTCATTTTTCAGTATGGCTCCTCTGAAGATTCCTAGGCTCGAGCTTGAATTCCGGGCTCTGCGAGGGCGCTTCTGTGTGGAGTTTTCATGTTTTCCCAGAGCTTTTGTGGGTTCCTTCTATGTACCCCACTTTCCTTCTACAGTCCAAAGACTTGCCCATTCTTCTTCTTCTTCTTCTTCTTTTACTTTCGACTGCTCCCTTCAGGGGTCGCCACAGCAAATCATCCGCCTCCATCTCACCCTGTCCTCTGCATCTTCTTTTCTGAGTCCAAAGACTTGCCTATTAGACTATTGAAATGGACAAAATTGTCCCTAGGTGTGAGATTGAGCTAAAAGGGTATGTCTGTTGGCCCTGTGATGGATTGGTGAACTGTACAGAGTGTACCCTACCTTTCTCAAGAGTTGGCTGAAATGGGCTTCAGCTCCCCCCCCCCCCCCCCCCCCATGACTCTTATAGGATAAAGTGGTTTGGCAAAAATTTGAACAAGACTTCTTTTGGTAAAGAAGATGAAAAAAATTCCTATGAACTTCATTTGTTTCCGCATGATTGATTTTGCAGTCAGGTTGTGATGACTCTGTGTCCCAAATCGCTATTTTCAAAACTTATCCAAACTCCCTGGACTCCCTAAGACGGCTGTTGTACAAAAATGTGCCCTTGAAGAAGAACTGCAAGCCATCATTTGAAACAAGACTGCGCATCCTGCAGATGCCTTCAGCAAGCCCTGAGGAATCAAAATCATCAACAGAGGAACCGTTGTTGTTTCGGGTTTTTCTCCCTTCTTACCAAACAATTGAAGTGATTTTTATATCCTCTTTCTTTGTCAGCTTTCCCCGCTAATCTCTCAGTCATACCCCTTCCCAATCTCTATATTTTCCAATTGTTTGTTTAACCTGCCACTCAATTTCTTTCCATCACCTCCTGCCATATTTCATAATGCTATCCATACCTTCTTTAGACCCTGTGACAGCTCACGGCTCTGTTCCGTCATTCACTCTCTCTCTCTCTCTCTCTCTCTCTCTCTCTCTTTCTGTGTTTGTGTGTGTGTGTGTGTGTGTGTGTGTGTGTGTGTGTGTGTGTGTGTGTGTGTGTGCGTGTGATTTGCAGTACCTATGCATGTGATTGTACACGTTTCTGAGTTTTGTTCCTGTGCATTATTTATTCATGTCTTGAAACAGACGCTGTTCTTACAGAACAGGGCAGGACATCAACAACTGCTCAACTTGTCAAAAAACAGCCTGCATCATTTACAGGTACTGCATACACTATACAACACTACAGAATTAAAGGAAAAAGCTATATAAAAATCTTTTTACAAAACTGTCCCCATGCTCATAATGTAGTCAGATTATCAAGGCATATTTACAGTCTGGTACCCCAGAGGCTCAGATAAGGAACAGGTAATGGAAGCCCAATTCAACTGAAAATGTTTCATTTTCTGAACCACTAAATCCTAATTAGGGTCGCAGGGAGGCTGGTGCCCATCTCATCCGACTCTGGGCGAGGGCAGGGTACACCCTGAACAGCTCACCAGCCATCGCATGGCCGACACTCACACAACTCTCAAATGGTCATACTCGCACTCACACCTAGGGACGACTTGAAACAGACAGTTCGCATACTGTGCAAGTTTTTTGGACTGTGGGAGGAAACTGGAGTACCCGGACGAAATCCACGCTAGCACCGGGAAAACATGCAAACTCCACACAGAAACGCCCAACTAGGAATCAAACCCAGAACTTTGCTGTGAGGCGGACATGCCACCGTGCCGCCTGTAAAAAAAAAAGGTAAAGTCTGTTGGGCTTTTTACACCCGAGCCATGGTGGCTCATCGGACCGATGCTTATCCCCGGTTTCCGTAGCGTGAAACGACTAGGAGTGTAACGCCTCCTGGATGGGACGCTAGTCTATCGCAGGCTACCTTCCCAGTATATTTTTACTGGGACCTATTTATATTGCTGGGTGAACAGAGGCACACTTGTGGGTAAGACCTTGCCCAGAGGTCTTAGCACTATGGGGGTCTAACTGGGATATGAACCCACAACCTCCCGATCATGAGTGCAGTACCACTACGCCACCGGCCCCCATCTGTGCCGCCTTTAAAAAAAAAAAAGTTTTATGCAGTAATAGTAGATGGTTTATATTCACAAATTAAACTTTGAGGCGGGATTAAGAAGTACGTAGTCCAGCATGGGGGCTGTGATGCAAGTCTCCTTCGCTTTCTTCAAAAAAATTCAACATGTTTTATTCTTTTGAAACCTTAACAAGTCCCCAACGATCCAAAATATCATCTAATGAACAAACATCAAGTATTTAATAGTTATGTTAAAAAAAGTGTTGTTTTGTAAAATGTCTCTTAAACTAATTCTTTCTTATCATTATGTAAAACAAACAAACAAACAAACAAATAAGCAGTCCAATTACGAAAGAACCAAAAGAAAAAAAAAGAAAAAAAATATTTTGTTTTCAACACGTCAAATTGTGGAGAAATAATAATTATAGTGTAATGATATTGGAGCTCGTTCCAAAAATGTGGGGATTGGAGTATTTTTTTATAGAAAAAAGTCATCATATAATATATTATTATACATTGTTCTTCATTAGATCTCAATACTTAAATAAAAAAAAATAATAATATTTTTATCACAAAATACATAAGTGTATATTCTATGACACAGAGGTCCATTTGAGTTTGTATGAGACTTAACCTAACATATTTGAGAGTGTAAAGTATGTGGTTTGGGGTCCTGATCCACCTGGCGAGATTTGCTTCAAGACAATGAGCAGCTTGCTGTGTATCATCCCATTTATTTGTTTAAAGAAGTATTGATTAAAAATGTATTTTATTTATTTTAAACTCTTCTATTGATTTTGGTAATGACACAGCTCATAGCAACAATCTGGTACATATTCCATAGCAACAGTCAGTTCTCGAGAAATGACAGACTGCGTAATGGCATAATTGAATCACAATCGAGTATTGAAAAGGGGAAATGCAATAATATTGTCTAAAGCTGTAATTTACCTCACAGCCAGCAGTATCGTCAGAGCTGCCATTATAGGAATTTAATTAACCCCTTATGACCAATCAAAGTCATAATTTCAACAGCCCTGTGGTAGAAGAGAAATGAATGGACCAGTGATAATCAACTTTGGAAATCATGTCAGCAAAAACTCCAACTGCATGTTTCTTTGGCCTCCGAGCTACAATGCACAACTAAAGAAGCAAATGTCAGACACCAACAATGACTAGCGGCATAAATGGGTAATTATGCAAATTAGATTTTTTTTTACCAAGCATTCCTTTAATGTACTGTAACTTATCAAATGTGTTTTCCCATGCAAAACACACACACACACACACACACACACACACACACACACACACAGAGAGAGAGAGAGAGAGAGAGAGAGAGAGAGAGAGAGAAAGAGAGAGAGAGAGAGAGAGAGAATCAAAGGGATGAAATTAAGAGACCTGTATGTATGGAGAAAGGGTTATTTATATGAAGAGGAGGCCGAGTTTAATGAGTGGATGTGTTGCAGCTTTGAGCTCTGAAAGCTATTCTGCAGGGTTCATCATTAGCTTTAAGCTGGTTTACACTTGCAGTTAAGAGAAATTAAACTTCATTGGATGGGAAAATATGTTGTGACGCAGTCACGGTCCATCACAATGCACACACACACACACACACACACACACACACACACACACACACACACACACACACACACACAAGCACATAGACGTTCCAGTGGTTGTATCTATAGTTCCTTTGGTGTAATGTGGAATAATTTTTGTTAAACTACAACGCCCTCCCTCTCTGTCTTTCTCTCTCTCTCTCATTGCAAGCTGCTCATTCTACTATATTATTTCCTGCTGGGATAAGAAGCATTAACATCATTCCACCATTTGACATCTCAAACCAATACACACAAATGCATTTTGGCATAAACACTCACATACATACTGACACACACAACAAGCAGACACACTCACACACACACACACACACACACACACACACACACACACACACACACACACACACACACACACTATGGTGAAGCCTGCCTCGGGAATCAATTAAATTTTGAAAGCTTTTCTCCAAAAGCTTTACCGTGCAGCGATTGAGATGACACACACATACAAACATGCACAATAATACAGTATGATAACCACAAAAGCTTTCGGTTTATAGACATCTCACAAAACATGCCGATGTGTGTTTTCCAGTCGGAATATTAAATCAAAAAGATCTATTTGCACTCACATCATTTTCTCTCTCTTTCTCTTTATCAGATATTCTCTCTCTCTCTCTCGCTCTTTCACACACACACACACACACACACACACACACACACACACACACACACACACACACACACACACACACACACACACAAAGAATTATGCTGAGTCTGACATAAACCTTTGGCTTATGATTTCTGGAGATAAATATTATTCTTCCAACTTTTCATATCTGGAGACAGGCAGAGCTTTGAGAGATTTTCAAAAAACGTGGACACTCTTGCACATCATTTATTAATACTTTCTATCAGCTTTCCCTCCATTATACCGCTTCACCTGACCTCTTTCTTTCAGCTATCTCTTTTCACAGGGGCAGATTAGTGAAAAAGCTGCTGCCGACAGGGCCTGTGTCTGATCTGGGCCCGCTGAGTGGTCAGATTAATTTTTATCTAATATATTTTTTTTAAACAAATGCTGGATTGATCAATACATCCCAGTTACAGTAAATCATGGGTTCTCAATCCTTTTTGCAGGGATCCATTTCAAAGTTCAACTTGAAATCAGGAAGAAAATGTACCACTATGGTAAACATAAAGTAAAAAAAAGACAGCCGTGAAAATATTTTATGCTTTGACTGGTCAACTTCACTTCATTTGTCAATATATATATATATATATATATATATATATATAGAGAGAGAGAGAGAGAGAGGATTTTCTGAGTAGATCCTTCCGTAGGAGAGTGCTCAATACTTTTTGGTAGAGCAAATAAACAAAAATAAAAGGACAGGACAAAGACTTTCTATTGAAACTCCATTTATCACTACAGATCTGTTTCGAGGGGTGGTGAAACCATCCTCTCTCTTCAGGTGATTATAGAAGAATTATCTTCTATAATCACCTGAAGAGAGAATGGTTTCACCACCCCTCGAAACAGATCTGTAGTGATAAATGGAATTTCAATAGAAAGTCTTTGTCCTGTCCTTTTATTTTTGTTTTGTATATATATATATATATATATATATATATATATATATATATATATATATATATATATATATATATATATATATTCCTGGAGTTCAGGCTTAAAACATATTTCAATTTAGGAAAACACCTCATAGGGCAGTGGTGGCCTAGTGGTATAGGGCGCTGGATCACTGATCCAAATGTTGGGGGTTCGAGTCCCACTCTCCACAAGGTTGTCATTGTCCCCCTAATGCAGCTAACTGAGTTATCAAAGGCCGGCCATGTCTCTCACTGTCTATGGTGTGAGGCATGTAAAAGAACCATTGCTGACTTTCAACAAGAGTAGCTGCAAATCCGTCAGCGTGTTTCCGCCCTGCATTGGCCTGGCGAGCTGTCCAGGGTGTACTCTGCCCTTGCCCGGAATCGGCTGGAATCAGCCTAATTAGGATGAAGCGATTACAGAAAATGAACTGATGATGATAAAAACACTTCATGTTTCTCAACAAATGCATGACTAACGTATTGAAATGTGTAAAAACTATGTTCTACAACGAGAGATATCAGTGTTAAATAACACTTTCAAAAAGTTAAGGAATCTGGTGAAATGTCGATGCATAAAATGCTATGGCGCTAGCTTACGTTATATATCAGTACACATCATCTCTGATCCCGCAGATGGCACTGCATCAAAAACCATTATTCATCAATAACTGATATAACCACATGGACTTGAGATTACTCTGATAAAGCCTTGCCAAGTATTACAGTGCAGAGTTACATCCAGAAATGCCAGTCGGAACTTTTATGTGCAGACAGCTGCTTCGTATTAACTGTAGTTTAAAGCGCTGTCAACGTCTGTAGGCTTGGAGGCTTGTGAGATGGAGCATCACACAGTGGACACATATATAGTTATCACATTAGCATTTTAGGTCTTTACAAAGAAATAGTTACTTTGCTTTCTGAAATAAAGACAAAAAAATTACCCCTGCAAAGTATTTACAGTTTAATATATTGTCTTTGAGCTGGTGGACGGAAGGCAAATTCAAGATGGCACCTGTGTAGATCATTCTAAAAATATTGAAGCATGGTGGGACTAGTTTAGTTAAGCATTGCTCATTAGAAAAGGTGTGCAAAATTTTGAAAAAAAAAAGAGTGACAATTGACATAATTCTGTTGCACAGCTTAAAAACCTGTTTGCAGATTGTATGGGACAAAATATCACCTGAAACACTTCACTACTTGGTGTTTTTATCCTGCCATGTCATTTACGTCAGGGGACCCAACCACCGGCCCAATTGATACCGGTCCGCAGAAGAAATAATTTATTATTTCCGTTTTATTTATTATCTGAGTCTGAACGATCTTTATTTTTGATTTTTTTTTTATTTTATTTTGAAAAATGACCAGATTCTCTCAGTTACATGTCGGTCATTTGAGCGCTAAAACATGAACAGAGGCAAGTTGGACATATTTCAAACAATAGCGGGGATTTTGGGTGAGACTGAGACTTCAGTCTCCCCGCTGGTGCACCATCACCTGTGTTTTCTTTTTTTTTTTTTTAGAAAAGTTCAAGCACTACTTCCCAACCAACTTTATTTCAGCTGTTGAAAAATAACATTCGTGAAGTGCTTATTATTATTATTATTATTATTATTATTATTATTATTATTATTATGGATGTGGTGAAGGAGGACATGAAGGTAGTTGGAGTAAGAGAAGAAGATGCAGAGGATAGGGTAACATGGAGGCAGATGATTCGCTGTGGCGAGCCCTGAAGGGAAAAGCCGAAAGCAAAAGAAGAAGAAGAAGAAGATTATTATTACTTTTAAAATCAGTTGCATGCTGTTTGTGCGATATATACATTTAAGCCGTTAAATATTCACTTGCATACAGAGTCACCTAACATCTTGATGCAAAATTCACAATTCGCAAAAAAATTACCAAAAGAAGTACAAGGATCCCTCACTTCCCGTGGTTAATGGGGACCGAGACCCCCCCCAGCGATCACTGATTTCCACAAAGTAGGATCGACCCCTCCCCCCGACTGACGTATTCATACATGTATATGTGTATATAATATCACTAAATATACATTTGACGCTAAATATATAATAACTTATAATAACAATTAAACATTCAAAAACAATACAAAAGATGTAAATAAAATATAAATACACACACATACAGATGCGCGTGTGCACTCAGCACCTCGCATAAAAATGTAAATAGTTTTGTTGGGGGGTTTTGGGTTGTTTTGTTGTTTTGGGTTTTTTTTTTTTTTTGCATAATTGGCCTTGTTTTGCAGCATTTTCCTTCACATTTTCCCTATTTTTCCTTAATTTCCTTATTTTTTTAAAAATATTTTCAATGAATATTTTTGAAAAACCCATGATGCATTGAAGCCGCAGAAACTGAAGCTCGAAGTAGCGAGGGATTACTGTACATCAGTTGCTTTTCTATCGCACCTCCAGTGTGATCACCTCCTTAGCTTCCATGGACAACTGGAGTTAGATGGTTGCACATATCGACCTGTATTCAACCTCGTGATCTCCTAAATTGTACAGAAATTTACCATAGTGCAGCTAACTGGGTGATCAAAGGCGGGCCATGTCTCTCACTGTCTATGGTCAGAGGCATGTAAAAGAACCATTGCTGACTTTCGTAAAGATTAGCTGCAAAGTCGTCAGTGTGTTTCTGTCCCTTGTTAAAGGGTTGTGACAGGAAGGGCATCCGACGTAAAAACCTCTGCCAAATCAAACGTGCGAATCAGATGATTCTCTGTGGCGACTCCCGAGTAAAAGGGAAAAAGCCGAAAGGAAGACAGACAGTTGTTGATTTAAAAAAAAATCTGCATTTTTGCGTACTTTGCCTAAACACGTCTATAAATGATTTTTAATTAGTCAGATAATTATTCATCATTCATTTGTTTTTTGAGCCAATTAATCCTAATCATAGTTGTGGGGAGGTTGGCGCTTATGACAGCCAACTCTGGGTGGGCGCAGTGTACACCTTGGACAGCTTGCCAGGCCATTGCATGGCAGTAACACGCTGACTGCAATCTTTTAAAGCCTCTCACCATAGACAATGAGAGACATGGCCGGTCTTTGATAACCCATTTAGCTGCACTGGGGGGGACAGTGGTGTCAACCCGGTGACAGTGGGGTTTGAACCTTCAAATCAGTAATCCAGCACCCTACCACCGAGCCATCACTGCCGCAGAAGGCAATTAGTATGACACAAAATACCATGACTTCCTCTGTATTTTATCAACTGCCTTTAAATATTTATTCAATCGGCAATCCATAACAAATGTGCATTGACAAATAGAATAAGCATGCATTAACATTTTGTGGCTGCTGTGTCTATGTTTCTTTAATTAGATTAATTTCCATTTATCCTGATAAATGATCTCTCTCTGATACTCTCTCACATCTCATATTCACTACATACAGCACACCTTTAACATGCAGCAGTACAATAGATGCTCTCTGCACCGTTTCCTCACAAACCTTACCACTGACAATAACAAACAACTCAGATGGTGAAATGAGGTTTCAATGGAAACATATTAAAGGGCACTGCTTATATCTACAAAAATACAGTCTCCTAAGGTTCAGCCCAAAACATTCATTCATTATCTGCAAGGGAGCTGGAGCCAATTCCAGCTGACTCAAGGAAAAGGCGGGGTACAGCCTAAATAACTCACCAGTACATTGCAGGGTAAACATGCACACACACACACACACACACACACACACACACACACACACACACACAAAATTAAAAAATAAAATTAATACAAATTCATAAGCATACATTCACACCTAGAGCAATTTGATACAGCTAAATTGCTTAATGTTTAGACCAGGGGTTCCCAATACTGCGCCTGGTGAGCAAGACTAAGATGTTCACTTCAGCTATAATTATTCCCACCTCACCTTCCAATCATCTAATCAAGACTCAAGACAAATTCCAAAATACTCTGGAAATGAAGGCCTAAAGCGACAACTTGTCAGATGGGCCCAATTAGGGCTGGAGTTAAAATCTTTAGGACGGTAGATCACAAGGAACAGGACAAGGCAGCCTGTGCTTTAGACTATGGGAGGAAACTGAGGTAACCAGAGGAAATCCATGCAAGCACTCCTGCAGACTCAGATTTGTGACCATGGGCCTATCCGCCATCCCACGGTACCCTCCTCAAACAAAACAGTCCACACAAAAAGTGCCAACTCGTTCCTAAATGATGAGTCCCTAGTTAGCCGTAGCAAGCTCTAAAGGTGGCTTACATTCAGACATTCGCACAATGCTCACAGGCTGTTTTTCACTAAGACTAATATTCTTTTTTTTTTAACTTGTCCTGGTCAAAAATCCACGATGGTGTTAAAATATTTCATACTTTGAATATTTTGGGAATACATTCCAAAGCAACATGGTTCTTTCCTGCCTTAGCTTTTCTGCTACTTTCAGATTTGACGATGTTTGTGTGGTAGGACTGGGACTAATGTTCAGGGGTTTTCAGCATTGTTTCAGGTGCCGTTCACAACAAGATACAGACAGGTGCTGAAGCTGATGAGTAACATAAGATCTTATAAAAGGCTTGTTATGTGATGGGAAGATTTGTCTCATGCAGCTTTGCACAGAAAATGTGTTTTTAAGGACAGTGGGAAGCTCAGTGCTGAGAGTGATGAGTGGCACTTCAGTCAATTTTGCTGCCAATTATAGTTGATCTACCAGTTACCTGCCCCACTTCCAGAGAGGCCAACAAACCAGCAATAACATCCCTGTGTACTCCGAAGTCCTTTCTTCTCCAAGGTTGTAGCCACCGGCACATTTTTAACATGAAACTGGAGACAGGTCTTGCCTTGTCTTCCCAATTAGGAACGACGCAATGCTATATGCTTTACGTGTACTCATTTGAGTCAAGCCACAATCCATTACATTTCTAAATACAGTACAGCAACAAAAAAGAAGAAAGTCACATAACCACTGCTTTTCCAGAGACACCTAGTTAGTTTTCACACATTTCACAAAGTATTTAAAAGAAGTAGTTTTTCATAAACAGCAATTTGGGCGATTTATTCATGAAAATAAACTTGGCTATGAGCCAATTCAACCAAACCAGAGCAATTCATAATATATAGGATTTGTTATCAGCCATTGCCTACAACCTGCCTATGCACATGTGGCAAATCCCAATTTTTAGTACACGGGTCCCTTACTTTCCACGGTTAATTGGGACCGAGATCCCCATGCGACCACTGAAATCCGCGAAGTAGGATCAACCCCCTAACCCCCATGACTGATGTATACGTACATGTATACGTGTATATAATATCAATAAATACATATTCAATGTAACAAATGCTTATAATAACAATTAAACATTAAAAAAATAATGCACAAGATGTAAATAAAATATAAATACACACACATACAGACGCGCACGCACGCACATGCGCGTCCACGCACTCAGATGCGCACCTCACAACAATGTACAGTAACTAGTTTTGATGGGAGGTTTTGGGTTGTTTATTGTTTGTTTAGGGTTTTTGGGGGTTGTGCCATTTTCCTTAACTTTTCCCCCTCTTTTTCCTTAATTTCCTTATTTTTTTTAATTCGGTGAATATTAAAAAAAAAAAAAAAAAAAAAAAAAAAAAAACGCGATGCACTGAAGCCGCATGAATTGAAACACGAAGTAGCGAGGAATCCCTGTATTTGGACTTGTCCCATGTCTGCTTTGATAAATGAGAACCCCGGATGTTAATATTATTCTTGAGGTAATGCGGTCAGATAGGAAGGGTGACGTCTGCATTGTACTCAACACAGATTTCTGTTTTTAACTTGTAAATTTATTCCGTGATCATTTATAGCTACATATGACTGTTGTAAAACTACGTTGTGCTATATTTGCTCAAGAAAATAAGAGTAATGAATATAAACGCCATAATAAAGATACTTCATTTTATATTTAACTGGAAAATTGACACAGAATAATAAAAAAGGCTAATGTGAATGTATGTGATAGACTTGTGTATGCAGTATTTATTCAGTTTCTCATGCATTTCCTTTACTCAGTTGGAAATTTCCAACTTCACTTATTCACCAATACTGATGTGGAACAGTGGTTAGCACGTGCAGCGTTTGAGTCCCAGGTTCTGCGAGGGCGTTTCTGTGTGAAGTTTACATTTTCCTCCAAAGTTTGTGTGGGTTTCCTACTCCAGTTTCCTCCCACAGTCAAAATGCATCTTACTTTAAATGGACGTTGTCGATTGACCCAAGGTTTGAATTTGATTGTGAATGGTTTTGCGTGTGTTGCCTTTCTCAGGGTATACCCCGCCTTTGCCTGGGATGGGCTCCAGTGTCCCCATGACACTGATAAGGCATAAAGAATTTTATTTCAGATTTTGTTTTTTGTTTTCCCCACAGACACTTGAGAATGGAAATGGTTTACACAATAATATTTCCCTTTACTTGAATCTGGGAATGGCATAGAAACATAGTGCAGTGTATTCTTTTCTTAATTCCTGTCAAAAAAATGGGAAGCAATATCCACCAAAATGCCAAATTGAATGAATGTATGGTTTAAATAAGTACCAGTTGTTGCTTAGTTTAGTTTGTGGCTTCAATATATTATCTTGAATCCTTTATATAATAAATTATGATAATTTAATTCATTCATTCATTTTCTGAGCCACGTAATCCTAATTAGGGTCATGGGGAGGCTGGTGCCGATCTCAGCCAACCCTCGGCGAGAACAGCGTACACACTAGTCAGTTTGCCAGACCACCACAGAGCAGAAACACACTGATGACTATGCAGCCTCTTGTCGAAAGTCAGCAATGCATCTTTTACATGAACCGCTCTCCATAGACAGTGAGAGACATGGCCAGCCTTTGATAACCCAGTTAGCTGCACTGGGGGGACAGCAGTGACTACAAGGTGATAGTGGGGCTTGAACCCCCAACCTTGAGATCAAGTAATCCAGCATCCCACCAAAATTAAGGTCATGGCGGAAAAAAATTACCATGGCTTCACCTTAGTGTCTCTGGGTAATACCCTTGAATATACAAAAAAGTGTTTAAAATACAGGTATTGATCTTTAGTCTTACAGAAGAAATGTGTAGTTTCCCTGTTCCTGTCTTCCTGTGCTCTTCTTTTTTTCTTTATATGATTATACAGGTATCCCTCGCTACTTCACGCTTCATTTCATGCTGCTTCAGTGTATCGCGATTTTTTTTAAAAAACAAATAAATAAATATTCATCGAATTAAAAAATAAGGAGATTAAGGAAGAATAGGGGGAAAAGTTAAAGAAAATGCCACAAAAACAAGGCCAATTATGCAAAAAAAACAAAAAACCTTAAACCAACACAAAACAAAAAAACAACCCAAAATCTCACATAAAAAAAACTAGTTACACTGTGCATGTGCACCTGTGTATGTATTTATATTTTATTTACAACTTATGCATTATTTTTTTAATGTTTATTTGTTATTATAAGCATTTATAGCATTGAATATATATTTATTGATATTATATAATATACATGGGCGGCTGGCGTAGTGGTTAGCACGTCCGCCTCACAGCAAGAAGGCCTGGGTTCGATTCCCGGCCTGGGCGTTTCTGCGTGGAGTTTGCATGTTCTCCCCGTGCTTGTGCGGGTTTCCTCCGGGTGCGCCGGTTTCCTCCCGCAATCCAAAGACGTGCACTGTAGGTTAATTGGCCGTTCTAAATTGACCATAGATTCTCCCCTGCAACGGCACCGGAACCCAGTCGTATCGGCACTTGCCTTTCCATTGGATCCTTCCGGTGGCGCCGAGACGGGGGACTTGCTGCTTGGGTAACAGCCTGTCCCTCATTACTCCCTACCCGGGCTCTGCGCACTGGGGAGTATCACCAGCCGGGATACCAGCCAGAGCGCAGCCATAGTCCTTCGGGACTGACGGCGGCCTACCATACCATAATATACATGTATGTATGTATATGTCTGTCGGGGGGTAGTTGGATCCAACTTTGCAGATTTCGGTGTTCGCGTGGGGATCTCGGTCTCAATTAACCGCGGCAAGTGAGGGATCCTTGTATATGGAATAAAAAAATATAAACAGCATTATTATTGTTTATATTCCGAATATAGATTTGACTCTTCTCCAAAAACCAAAAGTGGATGACTAACCAATAATGACTAAAGTGCAGAGTCCTTCTACTTTTCTCTTTCTCGCACACACACACACACACACACACACACACACACACATACACACACACACACACACACACACACACACACACACACACGGCGTGATTGGCCCCTCATACATAGCAGTGGGTTTCTTATTGGAGCATACATTCCTCTCCAAGATTAAATAGGTCATTATGTACTTTTCTCGACTAGCACAGATCAAGATAACAATATTCCAACACTAGCATGTCTTGCCGTAAGGTGAAGGAGAACAAAGAGAAAGAAGCATGCAGAAAGAATCACAGGATAAAGGACAGCTAGTGAAAGATTTAAGCGAGAAAGAAGGAAATGTGAAGGGAAGAAGATGGAGGGGGCGAACGAGGTGGGAGAATTGTCCGAACTGTTAAGATAAGAAGTAGGATAGTGATGTATGTGCATGCTGCTCTCATCCAACATGGACGCATGAGTGTTTGTGTGCGAGTGTAGGTTGTGATTAATGTATCATTTTGGTCTGCTGTTTGTCTTAGCTACGCCAAACAAGCTGTCATTTCTGCTTCAGAGACCAAATGAAATATGCTTCACTTTCTCTTTCTTTTACCCCCAAAGCCATACAATCTTTACTAAGATAACAAGAAAACTTCGCTTCGTAAAACTCGTTTGAGTGATGTGCTAGCTAGTAAGATAAATTATCCCAGCATGCACAGATTCTAGAATACAAAATCCAAATTAATAGCATCACCAAAGGCCTATTCTACAGATTATAGCATTGTACATTTCTATTTTGTTGAATAAATGACATGAAAATCAAAGCCATAAGTGCCAATATACTTAAAATTGGCATTCGATAAGAGAAAAAAAGATGCAGAACAGAATCACTTTAACTCTCATCCGCATTCACTGAATAGGAAAACAACACACACTTCATTCTCCTGATGTTTCACATGTAACAATCTGAATGCAGTAGAAATGAAAAGGAATTTATTTAAAAAAAAAAAAAGAAAAAAAAGAAAAACAAAGTAGACGAAGATGAATTTTGTTCACATGAAGCTGTAACAAAAGGCTTCATCCCTTATTCTAAACTCAGCCTTTTGCATGACCTGAGTGTGGGACCATGGACAGCAAGCAGCATTTTACACAGACGTGCAATATTAGTGATATTGGCAGAGCTAACGGCGAGGGAAGGAGGAGGAGCAGGGATGTTAGTGGTGCTTGGTGATATACTTCTGGGCTGGAAACAAAACTAACCTTCCTTTCAAAACTGCTTTTTTTTTTTGTTTTTGTTTGAAATGAGGTCATTATTTCACTGGTATACACATTTTTAGAAGGTGTTGGCTTCAGAAACAAAAATGTGTTATTTATTATGGATTTTGACACGCTGAATTAAAATATTTAAATAAAAACTGCTGATTGGCTACTGCTTAAGATATTTAGGATTTTTACATTTGACATTGACACAATTATATAGAACCTGAAGCTGAATGTATTTATATGGGAGTAATCTGTTCATCAAAGTGATGAAAGCTTAGTTAAAATAGTTAAGATTGCACCATTCATGACTTCTAGGAAAAAAATGATGCAACACATATGATTTATGATGTAATACCAGCTTCATATTGCATCATTTATTGTTTTGCATAAAAATTAAAGTCACTTTAAACACAGTCATTAATTAATATTATTATTATTATTATTATTATTATTATTACCGTATTCGACGTAATAAACGTCCTGCTCCAAGAAGCGACCCCCAATGTTTTTGATCTTATGTCTAATAACCGCCCATGTGTACTGGGAGCAAAATGGTAGATCAAACTTATCAATTTTATTCAATCAGTCTCTGCAATGGTAAAATGAGGTATTCAATGCCTGTACAAGTCAGTTTACACGGTATTTCAAGACCCCCTACCACTGGGGAATGTCTATAATGTTCATCAGTAACAACACATTTGATTGTTCCGCCATGTTTTAAAAAACAGGAAAATATTTTGCTGTGTTCTCTTGGTAAATGTCCAACAACCGCTGAACCATTAGAAACTGCTACAGCAAAACTATGGGATGCTCTGAATGAATGGAGCGATGAGCCAGATATGGACCTATCAGAAAGTGATGACGAGTATTTTTCACCCGATTCTCCAGCTCAGTAACTTTATAAATTGAAGTACCTTCCTGGACATGTGCTTTTGTTTATATTCGTGTTGATTGGTTCAACGTGGCATGTGCTAAAATTGACATTCGTGTTGATTGGCTTGATTTTACTTTGGGAAAATGTTTAAAGGAACAGCCGAAAGGAAAAGAGGATCTGGAGGGAAAAGTGAGCCTCCCATTGGCTATCTCCCAACATCCCGCCCCGCTGGCCGCCCAATGACTAGGAGGAAGCTGCATCTCCATAATACCCATGATGATTTTCGTGTGCCTTTGACCCATTGTTTTTCATGGAGTTCTAATGCACATAAAGTACATAGTTACTGAAAAGGCTGAAAAGGTATACTTTTATAATTTTTAAAGGGTTTAGGGGGTAGTATTGGGGGGCTTGGAACAAATCAGGCCTTTTACATGTAAAATGCGGCTCAACTTACAAAAAAATCAGGTTACGAAACCACTTCTGGAACGAATTAATTTCGTAAGGTGAGGTACCTGTGTGTGTGTGTGTGTGTGTGTGTGTGTGTGTGTGTGTGTGTGTATATATATATATATATATATATATATATGAGTCATGTATAAAGCATTGCAATCTTGGGTGGAAAATTCAGTGCATGTCACATATTATATTGCATGTCCAGGCTCTAAACTCGTGACCGACTGCATCTGAAGTAAAAGTTTCATCATTGAATCTATTCACTTGAAGTTTATTCCTAGATTTGTTCATGGATGTGTTCACTGACTTCTAATTTAAATTCAGATCCTTCACTTTATACTCACCCATCCTTCATGATTTCTAAGTCATGGTTATATGTGCTGACCTAGCAGCCCATCTCAAAATCTAGAGCCCATCAACAATTATAAACATCAGTTCCATTCCCAGCAGCCCAAAATTAGGAAAGCATGATTATATTTTTATAAAAAGGATTTTGTCTATATCAACAGTCAATCATCAGTACTTCATGTGAAAATAGTAAGGAATGATTGCAGTTTAAAAAATAAACCTGTCCACCTCCAGGATAAGGTTGTACAAAAATACACATATTTTATTAGTTATGTAATGTTTAATAGAACAAAACATAGCCATTTCAGTCTGCAGAGGAGTGAAATCAAAATCTCTTGTCCGGTATGACTACCAGTGTTAAAGAAAGAAAATGTAACTTCTAGTTTCAGTTGAAACTCTTGGTGGATTTTTTAAATATTTCATTGTGCCTCATAACATTAAAGGTTTAGGTATTGCCTGGCTCCTGATAGATATCATATTGATAGGTGTCCGAGGCTGGCGTTATAGGTTTAGCGTGGCTTCTTTATGAAGGAAATAAAAAAATAAATCTCCTGTGTTTACCAAATTCATCAATGACCACAAGTTGCCTGGACTGAGGCAGTAAATGAGCCCTGACATCACCAATATAGTAATTCTATACGGTTGGGTTTGCGAATCATTTTGTAAGTGCCAGTCAAATGTTATTTTTCTGTGAGTACTGTATAGCTCAGTACTGTATTATGTACAGTATATACAGGGATCCCTCACTTTCCATGCTTAATTGGGACCAAGAGCCCCACACGACCACCGAATTCTGCGAAGTAGAAGCACCACCCCCCACCCACGCCCCGACTGACATATACGTACATGAATATGTGTACATAATATCAATAAACGCATATTCAATGAAAAATGCTTAGAATAACAATTAAAACTTTAAAAAAATAATTTAAAAAAATAATGCATAAAATGTAAATATAATATAAATACACATATACAGACGCACGTGCATGCAGTCAGATGCACACCTCACAACAATGTAACTAGTTTTGGTGGGAGATTTTGGGTTGTTTTTTTTTGTTTTGTTTGTTTAGGGCTTTTTTCCTTTTTTTTTTTTTGCATAATTGGCCTTGTTTTTGTGGCATTTTCCTTAACTTTCCCCCCTATTCTTCCTTAATTCCTTATTTTTTAATTTGATGAATATTAAAAAAATAAAACGAGATGCACCGAAGCCGCATGAATAGAAGCGCGAAGTAGCGGGGGATCCCAGTATTTAGTATGGTACTGTATATTATATGTGTGTGCATGTATATTATATACTATACTGTATACAGGGATCCCTCGCCACTTCCAGACGCCATACGGCTTTAGTGCATCACGTTTTTGTTTTTTTAAATATTTATCAAATTAGAAAATAAGGAAATTAAGGAAGAATAGGAGAAAAAGTTCAGGAAAATGCCACAAAAACAAGGCAAATTATGCAAAAAAAAAACCCCAAACAAACGCAAAACAAAAAACAACTCAAAATTCCCCATCAAAACTAGTTACATTATTGTGAGGTGTGCATCTGAGTGCATGCACGCGCGTCTGTATGCGTGTATTTATATTTCATTTACATCTTATGTATTATTTCTGAACGTTTAATTGTTATTATATAGCATTGAATATGTATTTATTGATATTATATACACATATACATGTACGTATACGTCAGTCGGGAGGAGGGGGGGGTGATCCTATTTCGCAAATTTCGGTGGTCGCGGGGGAATATCGGTCCCAATTAACTGCGGAAAGTGAGGGATCCGTGTACTTTACTGTTTGTACTGTAAGGCCCAGTATGGTTCGGTTCTGTATGCTATACTGTAGGGATGCTTGCACATTTATTGTACACATAGCGATTCCATTGTCATTTATCTGGGGACAGGGAATGCTAAACCACATGCAAGTAAAAAAATTAAGACTGATGTGATAGCAAGTTTTAGGAACAGGAGAGTTGCAAAATTAGCCATATATGAAATCTCTAGATCTCACAGTCACTGAAAAATAGGCCGAAATCAGTGTCTGACAGAATTGTTTTTATTTGTCTTTTTGCTACTCATGGCGACCATAACCAACTCTATTGCAAGCACGGTGTATGTATTCTACATACACTGATGTTAACATTGAGTTTTATGTGCACCGCCTTTCACTCTCTAATCTGAATTCGTTTGCATCACCTGTCTTGTTAATTATCCGTTTAATGAGATATTAATGCTTTGTGTGTGTGTGTTTGTGTGTGTGTGTGTGTGCTGAAGGTGGGAGTGGCAATGAGCACAAATGAATTATTGCATCATTACACAGAGCACCACTCAACATTATCACTTCTGAATTGTCCATGCTCCGAGCATGCACCTTTGCAGTCCGAGATTCATTCATTCATTCTTCTATTCATTTTCTAAACTGCTTAATTCTAGATAGGGTCGTGGGGAGGCTGCTGCCCATCTCAGTTGACTCCGGGCGAGGGTGGAATAAACCCAGGATAGCTCGACAGACCATCGCAGGGCCAACACTCACACAACCATTCACACTTACATTCTCACCTAGGGTGGATTTGGAACAGCCAATCGGCATTAACTTTTGACATACAAATATTACGCACATTCATGAGCAAATCAACTTCAAATCAGCAATAGGGTTGGCATGGATGGACAGATGGATACCGGACAATTATTAAGATCATGAACCATGCCTAGGAGGCTTTTTTCCCCCCCATAGCGTTTTGCCTGATCAGCTAGTTTCAAGAATGATTTGATAATAAAACGCGAGGTGTATGCGTTTAGTAATTTATTTGCAACTCTTCCGTGTCACTAGCTCTTCTCTGTTTCCAAAAAAAGGGCTGCTGCAAAATTGCTAAAGCAACAATTTTCACACTTTTACCAGTCTGTATGCTTAAATCTATTCCCTCAAAAGGATTCCATCATAAAAGTTTATAGTGACTTCAAGATTCTGTGCTGAGTTTGTAAAAATGTACTGATTCAAATATTGTATATCACATGGATAAGGCTGTCTGAGTCAAAATGGGTCAATTCTGTCTTCATACCCACATTTATAAAGGTGAACTCCTGGAATCATAATCCATTCAGAGATTATATCTTAATCTCTCTCTCTCTCTCTCTCTCTCTCTCTCTCCAGTGTGGAGCATGATTTCCGTCTGCAGGAGGGCCGCTTTCAGGGTGTCCTTGAGACGCTGGACATGGAGTATGATGTTCCTTCATTTCCGAAAACTGACCCATCTCAACCACGAAACAAGAGCCGCATCAAAAAGCTGCGTAAAAAGTGCTTCTGGTGGCTATAGCAGTCAGCAATGACTGTCATGGCAATGAGTACCATGAGCATAGCTATTACAGAGAAAGGTCTTGTGCATTCCAATTACAGAAGACTTGTCTGGAGCCAAGGAACAGCTCTATAAGTTCATGGCTTTTAAATGTGGAAGAGATTGACTTTTATTGTGGAGTTACACCAGCACTGTCATAACGGAGCTATTAGATTCAGTCCTAGAATGTAGCTGAAAATAAAAGATTATGTATAATTATCTCATGTCACATGTGACCAGATCCTGGAAACAGCAGCTTTGATTTTCGCTTTTCTTTAACAATGCAAGAATTTATTTCACAGTCTCTTTCATGGTTTTAATTTTTGTCTAAGGAGGAGACAGGCACACCTATCAGGATAATGGGAACTTTAAGTCTGAAACCCCAGTTGACCCAAGAGATGGAGACTCCAACAGTCAATAGGATTTCTTGAAGAGTGACAGAACTGTGATTCGATCAATACTGCCCTTCTTGGTGACTGTCAGAATGCAAACCCAACAGAGACAATCTGTCTCAAATAGCGATATTTCATCACATTCCCTGGCTGAAGGAGAAGTGTAGACTTAGTTAGACCTAGTTGCAATCTAAAGTCCCTTTCACAAACAACCTGCCAAGTTTTGGTCGCACAAATTTAGCAGAGCTACGGCAGAAGGAACTGATATACGTGTCGGTGAGTGAACTTGCTTTCGCTTTTAAAATATGTGCTATATGTGTATTGTGTGACACATAGATTTGGTATGTAAGTATAATGGTATTATGTTCATACAAAAGTGGCAGAACTGCTCCAAGAAAAAAATATGATACTGTACTCAGTTGACGTCCGACCTCCATACGTATTTTACGCGACCTGACCTACATAACACTGTTAAAAAATATTATATGATACACATAGGTGTATAATGGCATTCCATGGGCTTAACACGGGAACATTACAGTAGGCCCTCGGCATTCGCGGGGGTTCAGTTCCGGGCCCTCCCGCGAATTGAGATAATCCGCGAGTTCTGTACCCGGAAGTAAAACCCCATGTATCACGTCACATGCGCGAATGAGCAGCCGGAAGTAAAATACTATGTACGTATTTATTACATGTACTAAAATATGCTTCTTAAACACATTCTATAGACAGTCTTACTCATTAATTCAGTATTAATGTAGTAAAATGTAGTCATGATTAATACAATTTTTTACTGTGATATTGATTGATAATAAAATATAAACATTATACAGCATACCCATAAAAACACCTTTAAATGCACTCTGAAAAACATACAGCAGTGTAGTTTTCAAAAATGCCCACTAGAGGAACGTACTGCTTTAGGCACGAGATGACTGAATTCAGGTATTAACTGCATTAAGTCCGAGCAGCTCAGCCACGCCCCCAGCCAAAGCGAGTACAAAACAGGAGTTTTAGAGTGATAAAGTTAGAGGGTGTTACAAATCAAAGAAGTGGTGATGAATCTATCCTCTGGTGCAGAGGTGAGCGTGCTTTTATTTATTGGGAGTAAATGAGAATAGTGAATTCAGGTGTGTGCTACCGAGCAGCTTAGCCATGCCCCTCAGCCAAGATTGTAAACAATTAGTTAGAGGCACACCGCCAAAATTAAAGTCCCCAAAAACACAGACCATAACAAAAAGGACATAAAAGAACAAGAAATGTAATACATTGGATAAACAAAACAAAATGAGAAACATGTTACACCACAGCAAATAAAATTACACACACAAACATTTTAAACATTACCTTAGGTCATGTACTGGAATAACAATTGAAAAAGACTTTAATAGTGGAGTGTTTTACAACAGTTCAAACGATTATTCCTCACTTCAGAGGAAACTGTCGTCTTATTTCTTCAGAAAAGACATCCAACGTCATTACCTTTTTCTGGTGCTTAGCAGGCATTTGAGTGACATCATAGAACTTAACTGGTAATTAAAACACACTATAAAAGGCTCATTGACAATTTGTGTGCGAATGAGGAAAAAGGGGCATTACATCATATCAACCAATCAGCAGGAAGGAGGACAGCCATTGGCTGAATTTGAGTCATGTGCGAGCTGCTCGGCAGTCCGTGAATACTCAAACTGTGAGTGCAAAACCGCGAATGGTCAAGACCCTACTGTATAGCACTACTGTAAGAAAACCATATGAATTAGAATTCCCAAAAGCATATGAACACATCATAGCACAGTGGAAGATCTAGGAAATGGACCCGGCATCAAAAATGACCAACAACATGAAAAAAACCTCCACATGTTCAAAACTCCATGACGAGGGTCTACAACAACATTTTTGTTACACAAAAGTTTTGGACAACACACCCACAGCTGCCTAAGGAATTTGTTCGATTGTTTTTTCTTGAACCTGCTGTAAATCAGCTGTGCGACATATGTGACCAGGGCATAAGCACAACATGGTTCTAACACTCTTGAGTTGAGCAGACACAATTGTTCAGTTTTTTCTTTTTTAGCTGGTTCCTTCAAAAAGGATTTGAACATTCCAGCATCAAAGGTCTGGTTGATGTTCTAGTAGCTTTCATTGTAATCCCTATTTACCACTTCTGTACAGTGAACAAAATATAAATGTATTAGCTAGCCCGCTATCTAATAAACAGCTTCAATCTGCCACGCCCATGTTTTGATTAACCAGATACCAAGAGAATAACCTAAAAATGATAGGAAGTATCACTGCTTTATCATCTAGAGACCTGTTCAAATCCCAGCAATTCCACAATTATTTGTGATTACGTACTTGTGGTAGCACGTACTCCCTTTGTAGTCAGCAAACAGCATTTTTTTTTAAACTGCTGTTTGCTGACTACAAAGGGAGTGCCCGTTATCTTGACCCATACAGGATGGTGAATCTCATGGAATAGGGAGAGTGAGGTTGTTCGAGAAAATGTTGGGTAAAATAGCAATAATAGTGAACTTGTAAAGAAAAGCTTTCCAATTTCTCCTGTTACACTGACATTGTGTATGTTTTCATCATCAGGTGGTTTTTACTTACATATGTATTTACAAGTTGCTAAAATGTGTTCAGTAGTTTGCATTAGCCTGTTTGAAAAGGCCGTCACTAGTAGATCAATCATTTCAGTCTTGCGAGAGTACAAGTTCTAATACAGCAGGATGCCAGTATACAGGTCATAAACTAGCAAATCAGCTATAAACTAGTGAACTTCTAAATAAAATAAGGCTTGGCACATCTGCATCTCCATATCACAATTATGTACAACAGACAGGTGTCTGCTCATTTACATGAACGCAAGTTATACTCCAAGTACTTTTAATGCATAACATTTCTGAGGTAATTATTTATTTTGATGTCACCCCCACCCCACTTTTCACAGTAAAGGTTCTAATAACTATAGTGCACTTAATGTGCATAGACATACACTATGTATGAAAGCTTTTATTAGGTTTGGGTTTAATTCTCCTCAGTATCTGATTACTACCCTCAATAAATAAATAAATAAATTTATTCATTTGTTAAGCTGCTTAATTTTACTAGAGTTATGTGGAGGCTAGAGGGTATATCACGTACTCTGGGCAAAGGCAGGAAACACCCTGAACAGCACGCCAGTCCATCACAGAGCCAACACACTCATTGACACTCACACCTAGGGACACTTTCAAGAAGCCAATTAGCACAATGTGCATGGCTTTGTACTGTGGGAGAAACCCGTAGGACCTGAAGGAAACACAAGAAAACACAGGACCTTCTTGCTGTGAGGTAGACATGCTAACCGCTATCCACCATGCCACTCTTCATGAAATTTTAACTTAAAAAATGAATTTTTTAGTTTTATTATTGTTATCGATTCACATGAATGTCACACAATGCATTTAATGTTTTGAAGCTGCATCATGTGGTCACATTAGAACTTTTATTATGTTAAACAGTTTTCCTAGAGTTTGGATTAAACTGATTTTTTTTTTTCAAATATAATATATGTGCCTGCGCTATTCTGAATATGCATCCATGTGCTAATCCATGTATGCATCCGTCATCCATAATATTAACACCACCTGACTAGACTGCAGCTAGGTAAGCTTGTGCACAGCAAAATATTAATGCACTATGTATTCTGAAACCCATGTATCACAGCCAGCATTAACAGATTCGGCAGTTTGAGCTACAGCAGCTCCACTGTGTGATCAGACCAGACGTACTAGCCTTCACTCCCATGCATATCACCGTGCCTTGGGCCCTATAACGCTCTTGCCAGTTCACTGACTGTCCTTTCTTTTGTCATCTTTGGATGGTACTGAGGTTTGCCTACCAGGAACACCCCACATTTTTTAACATGAATAGTGAACCCACAGAAACGTTACTGGTGCACAAATTGCTGAAACTGTTAATGTATTGTGGCTTGCTATATGTGGGGCAACCTTAGCTGCAGACCAGTCCATTGATATTGATGTTATGGCCGATCTGTTTATGCCACAGGTGCAGAAAGAGAGGTTAGGATGAAAAAGCATACTGCTGTAAGACCTGCTCCTCACATCACCACCTGTCCAAGTTGCTCTACATAGCGATATATTTTTTTGGCAACAGTGTAAAATATACAAAATACAGGTGAGAAAATTGCAGTGTATATGTAGTATACTTTTACAGTGTGACTTCATTAGTGGAATAGATGCACACCGATACACACACACACACACACACACACACACACACACACACACACACACACACACACACACACACACACACACACACACACACAAAGACAGTCTTCCACTGTTTTTCTGTCTTGATCGTAAACACATCAGCATTAATGTATTTTTGTAAACTGCTATTTTAAATGGCTAAAATTATATTACCCATGATTCTCCCCACCTCCTTTCACCTGTTTGTAACTGGTTTATCTGGGAAGATATGAATAAAACATGTATTTTGAAGTGATTGTTTTGGGAAGGAAACATGTTATGTGCCCTACACAAAGTAAAAAGCTGCACTCTACACAATCAGCACACTGCTGTCCTTTCTTCTCCAAGCACCACATGAGCACAAAGAATTTCAAAATATGAAGGAGAAGGGAGCAGAAAGCAAAGGCGAACAAAGAGAAAAAGTTTGCAGGGATGTAGAAATGACAACAAATACATGTAATTTTGTTTTATATATATATATATATATATATATATATACACATTTATATAACGTAAGTCGGGGAGTACTTATATATATATAAACGTAAGTCGGGGAATGTGTGTGTATATACATATATACACACACACACACACACACACACACACACACACACACACACACACACACACACACACACACTCCCCGACTTACGTTTTTAATTGGTTCCGGATGGTTGAACGTAAGTTGAAAGTGAACGTAATTGATACAGTGACGTATGACGTGCGATGTATGACACTCATACTGTACTATACATCCATAAATACCATTACCGTATCTCATAAAACACCCCTAAATCAATTATTATAAACATAACATTGTAAAATAATGTCAAATATATCAAATAATATCAACATTAATTTCAAATAAGTCACTTATTTATACCGAGTCACTACATGAAGCTTAAAACAGTGGCGCTCAATACCGAAAGTAGTGTACGTGCAAAAGTAGTGTACTTGCTGTGGGTTATACAGACTTCCGGTCTTTCAAGTGCACAAGGGTGCCGTTGAACTCATTTAGAGCACAGCCTGCACTGATGTGAATCCCAGCAAAAACGGAGAGTTCTCTCTTTTGTGTAAGTAAATAAGTAAACTTTATTCAAGAGACGTATACAAAGAACAAGTACAAACCCTAATGAATATTAATATAAAAATAAGTATACACTCTTAGGATTCTGATAAAAGATAATAAATATCTGTAATTGTTCTGTAATTTGTGCATTCGGGTTTTCATTAATTTTACAACTCTTTGCTTAACTGAGTATGCATTAGATTGTGCCGATTCATTAGAGTATGCATTAGATTGTGCTAATTCATCTCTGTGTATGAGACTTGCACCCATGCTCGTAGGCTTACACTTCTGACCAAGGAATCTGGCACAGCTACATTCTCACCTTGCAAGTTACAAAAGTCCGCAAAACAGTGTAAACACAAAGATCACAGCCATTAACACTTTAAATCTTAACACAAGAGTAACACGTAAATATATATATATTATATATATATATATATATATATATATATATATATATATATTATATATATATATATATATATACACACACACACACACACACACATACATACACACACACACACACACACACACACACACTCAGTCTGTAGTTTGTAAACAATGAATGCAGCGTCATTGCGTCATTACGTGAGCGTACTACGTAGGTACGTCTCAACTCAAAATTTGACTTTTTTAAAAAAAAAAAAAAACAAAAACGTAAAATCGAAATCTGTATATATATATATATATATATATATATATATATATATATATATATATAGAGAGAGAGAGAGAGAGAGAGAGAGGATTTTCTGAGTAGATCCTTCCGTAGGAGAGTGCTCAATACTTTTTGGTAGAGCAAATAAACAAAAATAAAAGGACAGGACAAAGACTTTCTATTGAAACTCCATTTATCACTACAGATCTGTTTCGAGGGGTGGTGAAACCATCCTCTCTCTTCAGGTGATTATAGAAGAATACTTCCCCAATCTTCTATAATCACCTGAAGAGAGAGGATGGTTTCACCACCCCTCGAAACAGATCTGTAGTGATAAATGGAGTTTCAATAGAAAGTCTTTGTCCTGTCCTTTTGTTATATATATATATATATATATATATATATATATATATATATATGTCAGTGATTTTCAATTATTTTCTGTGGCACCCCCCAAGGAAGAAAAAAATATTTCACGCCCCTTTCACATAATGCGATAGACTATACAGTATAAAATTATGAATACACCTATGCATAACATCGTATCTTTATTAACATTAAAAACAAACAAAAAATAAATATACTTCAACTTAGTATAATGGAAAAGATTTAAAGTACACTAATGTGCCTTAAATAAAAAACTACATCCTTATTTAAACACATTCGACCTATTTAAGTCTCTCCACCTTTCTCTTCATTCCCGTTTCCGTGTTATTTCTTGAGGGGTTGTTTACTGCGCTTCATATCGTTTGTTTGTGTGAAAAAATGCTATACCATAGCCACTGCCAACTAGTGGAGTGGAGGTATCAATTACACTTAATTCTCATACACAATTCCAGAAAAGCATGTTTCCCAGGGTCATACGCACTCCACCCGGCTTCCCCATCCCCCAGAGTGCGCCCCACTGTTTGAGAAGTACTGATAAATTATATGTATATATGTATGTGTGTGTGTGTGTGTGTGTGTGTGTGTGTGTGTGTGTGTGTGTGTGTGTGTGTGTGTATATATATATATATATATATATATATATATATATATATATATATATATATATATATATATATATATATATAAAATGCAGCCATGAGGCGGGCACAAGCCAGTGCTCGCACTCATGCCGGTCCCAAGCCCAGATCCCAGATAAATGCAGAGGGTTGTGTGAGGAAGGGCATCCGACGTAAAACTTGAGCCGGATCAAATATGCAAATCACATTACCTCCATACCGGATAGGTCGAGACCTGGGTTAACAACAACCGCCTCAGTGCTGTTCACAAACAGGGTGCTGGTGGAAATTGGACTACTTTTAATCAAAGGAGAGGCGGGAGGCGTGTTCGTAGGCGGAGAGAGAAGAGGAAAAGCATGAGTCTAGGACTGAGAGTAGGGACTTTGAATGTTGGAACTATGACAGAAAAAAGTAGAGAGCTGGCTGACATGATGCAGAGGAGGAAGGTTGACATACTGTGTGTTCAGGAGACCAGGTGGAAAGGTAGCAAGGCTAAAAGCTTAGGAGCAGGGTTTAAGCTGTTCTATCATGGTGTGGATGGGAATAGAAATGAAGTAGGAGTCATCTTGAAGGAGGGATTGATCAGGAATGTTCTAGAAGTGAAAAGAATGTCAGACAGAGTGATGACTCTCAAGTTAGAAATTGAAGGAGTGATGTTCAATGTTGTTAGTGCTTATGCCCCACAGGCAAGATGTGGGCTAGAACAGAAGGAGAGATTCTGGAGTGAGTTAGATGAAGGGGTGCAGAGTACCCCCAGA
The DNA here is from genome assembly GCA_024760905.1 of Plotosus lineatus. Lineage (NCBI taxonomy): Eukaryota > Metazoa > Chordata > Actinopteri > Siluriformes > Plotosidae > Plotosus > Plotosus lineatus. The sequence continues at coordinate 31,557,236 of CM045742.1, read as the reverse complement.
GGTGAAAGAGTGGTCATTGGTGCAGACTTCAATGGACTTGTTGGTGCAGGTAACAGAGGGGATGAGGAAGTGATGGGCAGGTGTGGTATCCAGGACAGGAACACAGAAGGACAGATGTTGATCGATTTTGCAAAAAGGATGGAAATGGCTGTGGTGAATACTTTCTTTCAGAAGAGAGAGGAGCATAAAGTGACTTATAAAAGCGGAGGTAGGAGCACACAGGTAGACTACATCTTGTGTAGGCGATGTAATTTGAAGGAAGTCAGTGATTGCAAAGTAGTAGTGGGTGAGAGTGTTTTCAAACAGCATAGGATGGTGGTGTGCAGGATGATGCTGATGGTGAGAAAGGTGAAGAAGGCAAAGGCAGCGCAGAAGACAAAGTGGTGGAAGCTGAAAAAGGAAGAGTTTCGTGTTGTCTTCAAGGAGTAGTTGAAACAGGCTTTGGGTGGTCAGGAAGTGCTTCCAGGTGACTGGACAATGAGAGCTAATGTGATCAGGTTGGACAGTAGAGAGGGAGAAAATGATTTATACAGGTTGGCACAGCAGAGAAATAGAGATGGGAAGGACGTGCAGCAAGTTAGAGTGATTAAGGACAGAGAGGGAAATGTATTGACTGATGACAGAAGTGTGTTGGGAAGATGGAAAGAGTACTTTGAAGAGATGATGAATGATAAAAATGAGAGAGAAAAAAGAGTACAAGAGGTGACCATTGAGGATCAGAAAGTAGCAAAGATTAGTAAGGGTGAAGAGAGGAGGACATTGAAGAGGATGAAGAGTGGGAAGGCAGTTGGTCCTGATAACATACCTGTGGAGGTATGGAAGTGTCTTGGTGAGGTAGCAGGAGATTTTCTGATAAGAACATTCAACAAGGTCTTAGAGAGTGAGCAGATGCCGGAGGAATGGAGGAGAAGTGTGCTGGTGCCCATTTTTAAGAACAAGGGAGACGTGCAGAGTTGTGGCAACTACAGAGGGAAAAAGTTGATAAGCCATACGATGAAGTTATGGGGAAGAATAGTGGAAACTAGACTCAGGGCAGAGGTCAGAATTTATAACAAAAAGAGCACCACAGATGCAGTGTTTGCTTTGAGGATGTTAAAAGAGAAGTACAGAGAAGGTCAAGGGGGGCTGCATTGTGCCTTTGTGGATCTGGAGAAATCATATGACAGGGTACTGAGAGAAGAACTGTGGTATTACATGAGGAAGTCTGGAGTGGCAGAGAAGTATGTTAAAATGGTGCAGGACATGTATGAGAGATGAAAGACAGTGGTGAGGCATGCTGTCGGCGTGACCAAACAATTCAAGGTTGACTGCATCAAGGGTCAGCTCTGAGCCCCTTCTTGTTTTCTATGATGATGGACAGGCTGACAGACGAGATTAGACAAGAATCTCCATTGACTATGATGTTTGCGGATAACATTGTGATCTTTAGTGAGAGCAGAGAACAAGTGTAGGAAAACCTAAAGAGGTGGAGGTATGCCCTGGAAAGGAGAAGAATGAAGGTTAGCCTCAGTTAGACAGAATACATGTGTGTGAATGAGAAGGTTCCTCTTGGGTTCTTCTCATTCACACACATGTATTCTGTCTTGGTGAGGTAGCAGGAGATTTTAGCCTCCTCTTAGACAGCTCTGCCTCCTGTCTTTTCCTCAGTGCCATTGTTTCAAAACCACACAACGTCGCTGGCCTCATCACTGTCTTGTACACTTTTCCTTTCATTCTTGCTGATGCCAGCGACGTTGTGTGGTTTTGAAACAATGGCACTGAGGAAAAGACAGGAGGCAGAGCTGGAGGCAGCAGAGATGAAAATGTTGACATTCTCTTTGGGAGTAACGAGGATGGATAGGATCAGGAATGAGTACAAAAGAGGACATCACATGTTAGAGGTATTGGAGACAAAGTCAGAGAGACTAGATTGAGATGGCTTGGAAATGTACAGAGGAGGGATAGTGAGTATATTGGTAGTTGGAACTGCCAGGCAAAGGGCCTAGAGGAAGACCAAAGAAGAAATTTATGGATGTGGTGTAAGAGAAGAAGATGCAGAGGATAGGGTGAGATGGAGGTAGATGACTTGCTGTGGCGGCCCCTGAAGGGAACAGCCGAAAGGAAATGAAGATTTTATATATATATATATATATATATATATATATATATATATATATATATATATATATATATATAAATATATAGATAGATAGATAGATAGATATACACACACACACACACACACACACACACACACACACACACACACACACACACACACACACACACACACATACACACAGGGATCCCTCACTTTCCGCGACCGAGATCTCCACGCGACCATCGAAATCCGCGAAGTGGGATCACCTCCGACCCCCAAGTGACGTATACATACCTGTATATGTGTATACTGTATATCAATGAATACATATCCAATGCTATAAATGCTTATAATAACAATTAAACATTGAAAAAATAACATCAGATGTAAATAAAATATAAATACAGACGCTCTCCAACTTACCAACATTTGTTTTGCAAACATCCAGAGATACCAACATGTCCAAGGTCAAAAGTAAAAGTGAAAGTGAAATGAAATTGAAGAACAAGTAGAAATAGAAATGGAATAAAATCTACAGAAAGATAGATCATAAATATAAGTATGAAACATGATTAAACATTATCCTGAAGTACAATTCATACTTGGCTCCAGCACAGGGAGGCGTGGCTGCACAGACGCGCACACAGATGCAAAAATGTAAGTAGTTTTGATGGGAGATTTTGGGTTGCTTTTTGTTGGTTTCGGGGTTTTTTGGGTTTTTTTTGCACAATTGGCCTTGTTTTTGTGACATTTTTTAAAACTTTTCCACCTATTCTTCCTTAATTTCCTTATTTTTTAATTCGATGAATATTTATTTATAAAAACCGCGGTGCACTGAAGCCGCATTAATTGAAGCGCGAAGTAGCAAGGTATATATATATATATATATATATATATATATATATATATATATATATATATATATATATATATATAAGATGTATATAATGTATATTTAGATATTTAGTAGCCAGTTTAATATGGACTATTAAAGAAGCTATACATCATAATTCTAGTTTAAAATATTCAAGAATTAAATCAACAGAATATTAACAAAATGTAAAGAAATAATACTGTTCACACTATGTCAAAGATATCCAAGTAACATGTTGCATAGATGGCTACTGAATGTACCATGCCAACCAGCTAGCTGAAGCCTGTCTATTTTCTGGTATCATGTTGTACTTCAAGATGAGCAAGTGGGTCACTGTAGTGTCCAGTGACTATCCTCAAGCCAATATGAAGAAGTAGCACTGCCCCAAGGGTGTATGCTAGCCCCTTGTCAAGCATGTTGAAGGTACTGCCCTTGATCAGACTTTATCAGGACTGGTAGCCAATGAATAGAACAGTACACTCAATGAAGGCTGGAGTGACTGGCAAGCACCTATTATCATCACCAGCTTCATCGGCTTCAGGTAGGAAACCAGTGTCCATTTCTTTGTTTTGTTTTGGATTGTGGAGAATCAGTTAAACAGTTAGCCTTTAAGAGCCGCCAGCCAGGGTTAACATATGAATATGTGCTTATTTGTTCAGTATACAAAGGAAGCAACACCATGATTACTAAGGATTAGTTGTGACTAATGGGTGGAGCCTGATCTTTACTGTGTAAACCCAGCCATGAACATCAACCATACAAAAAAGTCATCATAAGAAAAGGACACAAGAGGAAGAGAACTGGTCAACAAACATGGTACACTTACAATGAGGGCATGCTCTCGGCCCATGATGATCACCGTACGATTTATTGTCCTCAGTAGGGATATCACAATGTTCTGAACATGCTGAAATACGTCCCCCTTTAATAAAACAAAAACACAAACAACAGACAGAATTAATGTCTCAATAATAATAATAATAAATACACTTTATTCTATTAACCATATAAGGAACTATATAGCAAACTTTACATACACACATGTCCATGCAGTGTGGGGCCGGTGGCATAGTGGTTAGGGTGCTGCGCTCATGATCAGGAGGTTGTGAGTTCGAATCCCACTGAGACCCTCACTGTGCTAAGACCCCTGGGCAAGGTCTCAACCACAAGTGTGCCTCTGTTCACCCAGCAGTATAAATGAGTACCAGTAAGATATACTGGGAAGGTAAACCTGCGATGGACTAGCGTCCCATCCAGGGGGAGTTGAACTACTGGTCGCTTCACGCTACGGAAACCGGGGATAAGCATTGGCCTGATGAGCCATTAGGCTCGGGTGTAAAAACCCAACAGACTTACCATGTCCATGCAGTGAGAGCACTAGTCAAAATTCATTCTCATAACCTGTGTAGGCTGCCTATGGAGTTCACTCTCTGTATTCTGTTCTTCAAACCTTTCACAAGCTTGTTTCAAATGACCCTTCTAAAAATGTGGCAAATAAGTAATTCAAGTGGAAGTGTGACTCAAGCAGTCATCGAGACAGCAAACTACAAAAAGTCACTTCTGAAGTGACAAATGGGAACCGTTTCCCCCCCCTGATGAATTACAGTGGCAGGAAAAATATGAGATGGGGAGTGTTACAGAGCCATGGCTGGTATGCTAAAAAAAAAGTGATATCTGATTTTAATAGAAATGCAATATCCTACCATTAACACACACACACACACAGCCACACAAAATATTCTTTTGTACTCCACAGGGACACATAAAAGGGTTATAATTAAGATCTCAATAACACTATCATTATTGAACAAAACATAATGGCTCAAGAAGGACTAAGGGGTTTTGAGAGAAAGAGAGAGAGAGAGAGAGAGAGAGAGAGAGAGAGTCTATGGGGACTGGAAGGAGGTGGGGGCCTGTTAGTAATGGGACTGAAAAGATTAAATTGATTTGCATTTTAAGTTTGTCTCTCTATGATTCTCTGAGGCTCCACAGGCTGATGTCTCTTCTCTTCTACATTTTCTTTTAGGAGGTCATCAATTACATGAAGGAATTACATTTCATCTCATATGAATAAAGTATGTAAGAAATGTACAATGTGTGTGTGTGTGTGTGTGCATGTGTGTAGTGAGCGGTGTGTGTGTGTGTGTGTGTGTGTGTGTGTGTACCATGGTATTCTACATCATCAGCATTCTCTGATAAGCTGTAAACATGCTTTGAGACTATGACGAGTCTTCCTAGACTGCAGCACTCATTTCGAGTCATACGCATTCGACTTGCCTCTGGCACTTTCTCCTTCTGCTTTTCACTGTAGTTTTGTCCAAACGAAACCTGTTTGATCCTGACCAAGCAGATGTATGGGATGCTCTGTGTGACTTCATCCTGGTGAGTGGATCTGAATTTGCTGGAGGCTTGTCATATGCAGTCTGCGCTACACAGACAGCTAAAATCTAGCTTAACTTCAAAAACCACATCAAAATCCATTTTAACACTGCAGTACAGAAGTGCCAGAACTGAAAGGACTGGCAGAGGATAGATGTAGCAGGCAGTCACACATCCTCAGAGATTCCTGCATTAACCCAAACCTCATACCCTCCTGAGAACAACTGATAAACCCAGCAATATTAAGTAATGAAATAAAGGTTACTGATTTGCACTTAATACGTGTGAAGATGCAGTGTAGTTTTCTCCAATGAGCAAATCCTCACTGGTATCATTGTGTTTGTTAGATTTCCCCATCTTATACCCTTATTCACTATATTATACGTGGTTTTGTGATTATTGGGTTGAAAAAATAAGCCATGAATAATGAAACTCTACTGACAGTTAATCAAAGTAAAGAAATATATACTAATTCCAATTAGTCACCATTTCCTTATCTCGAAGTAGATGAGAAATAAACTGAAAGAACTTAACTAAATCTGTGGTCTTTACATTTTAAATCCATATATACAGGGATCCCTCACTTTCCGAGATTAATGGGGACCAAGATCCCCCCCGCGACTGCCGATTTCCAGGAAGTATGATAGTATACGTCCATGTATATGTGTATATAATATCAGTAAATACATATTCAACACTATAAATGCTTATAATAACAATTAAACATTCAAAAAATAATGCATAAGATGTAAATAAAATATAAATACACACACACACACACACACACACACACACACACACGGACGGCACGGTGGCGTAGTGGTTAGCACGTCCGCCTCACAGCAAGAAGGCCCGGGTTCGATTCCCGGCCTGGGCGTTTCTGTGTGGAGTTTGCATGTTCTCCCCGTGCTTGTGTGGGTTTCCTCCGGGTGCTCCGGTTTCCTCCCAAAAGACATGCACTGTAGGTTAATTGGCCGTTCTAAAAAAAAAATTAGGGACTACAGATGGAAGCTAGCTATTAAGCTATAATCTGGTACAGTACATCTCTGTCTCTATGAGCTTAATGTTCCTGTCCATTGTCCCTTAAATAAATAAATAAACATACAGATGCGCACCTCACATAAAAATGTAAGTAGTTTTGTTGGGGGGTTTTGGGTTGTTTTTTTGTTTTTGTTTATTTGTTTTTGGGGTTTTTTGCATAATCGGCCTTGTTTTGCGGCACTTTCCTTAACATTTGCCTTAACTTTTTTATTTTTTTATTTTTCAATGAAGATTTTTGAAAAACCCGCGATGCACTGAAGCTGCAGAAACTGAAGCACGAAGTCGCGAGGGATCACTGTATATACATTGTGTGAAAAGAAGCATAAGTTTTGCAATGTCTAATAAATAATAAGTGCAATTACAAATAAATAATAATAATGTGCCTCGTAAGCTGAATTTTGGTCAATTTTGGGTTGCACCCAGAATTGCACTTATTAGGTTTATGTCCCTATGGAAGCTCTACGCGCACATGCATTCACAGTTTGTTCCCTTTGTTTTCTCAAAATAATGTAGTTATGCCCCGCCCCATGCAAATAAAGTTTTTTTTTTTAAGACAATTCATTAATTTAATTCATTTTCCCATGATCTTGGGTTATTTAGGCCATTTATATCTGGACAACAAATATTGTTTTCCTGTGATAGTTAATTTCATTTGTCTTCCTGTGATAGCAATTTATTATAGTAAGTTGAAAAAAAAAATGATTTCATCCGGTGTCAGAACTTGATTGGAGAGAAATGTGATGCAGTGAACAATATACCTGCTCCTCTGACATGTTGTCTATTTTTGTTATTTGGAGGTCTCCTATTAATTGTATCATCATCACAGGAAAACAACGTTGTTTTAACTCAAGATCTTGAGAAAACTACCCTGTTATCGTGAGTAAATGACCATTATTATCCCAAGAAAACTTCATATTATCCCATTATCTCAAGAAAACAGAAGGAGAAAGTATGAATGCACATCCTCTCAGGGCCTCCGTATGCCCCGTCATTTTATCAAGTTAAGATTTATAACGAAAACATACTCTGGTGTATTTTGACCGAGAATATTCTAGCAAGTATCTACTACTAGTTTAACGGTACTATAGTCAAACACCTTAACATCTGAGATAATAATATATTTATATGCATTATTTTTAATACCCCGGTTAATTGGAGGGTCAGTGCTGGCCCGGTGGAAAGGTGCTGGATTACTGATCCCAAGATCGGGGTTTCAAGCCCCACTGTCAACCGGGTTGTCACTGCTGTACCCAAGTGCAGCTAACTGGGTTATCAAAGGCCGGCCATGTCTCTCACTGTCTGTGGTGAGAGGCATTTAAAAGAAACATTGCTGACTTTCATCAAGAGTACACTGCATAGCCATCAATATGTTTCTGCCCTGTGATGGCCTGACGAGCTAACCACGACACCGCCGTGACACCCGCCTTTAAATATGCAAGTACAGTACAGATGTAATAATTCAAGCACTGACTGGTACAATGACTTAGAACAGGAACTGAAACTATATAAAGTCCGCACTATTTTATTTGATTGCATGAGTGCGGCATGTTCACACCCTACTAATTCTCCCATTTCAGAGGGACAGGATGTCAATAATGATCGCAGTGGACTGCCTTTAGCCAGCATGTATCCGAACAATTAATGAGAGAATAGATTAGGCATTCTCAGCTTGACAAAACCAGCCATTAGCACAAATGATCTATTCTTAGGCTATGTTGTGAAAAATAAAGATGTAGTGTATACCACAAAATAATTAGAAATCGGGAATGTATTATTACAAGAAATATGTACGAATAAAATGTTAATAATTGCAATGATGGAAACAAGTCAGATCACACAGCGAAACTTGCTATAGCGCTGCCTGACTGCACACCAGTTCAGTCTTGCTACCCAAGAGTTCTGTTATATCAGTTCCTATGTATTTATATTACTTACCATCACATGAATTACATTACATATCAACAAATGACTTGAATCATAACTTGTATTAATTCAAATATTTAGCACTACATTATCGCATAGTTGCAATAACTTGGGTATTTATACATGCCCAATCAATAATAATAATAATAATAATAATAATAATAATAAATTATTGCACACTAAACATTTCGTTTTACTATCTGTAGCATTGATTAAAGCATGTCGTTGTTGAAAAACATAAATGAAATTACATTTATTTTCATCAAGAGTTCATTCATTTGTTCACAGACTTCTTAAACTGATGATGGAAAATCAAACCACTCCATAAAGTCTTCTCCACCACATCATAAAATCTTTCAGTAGGGAAAAGATCAGGGCTCAGTGGTGCCAGTTCATGTGTGAAAATGATTACCTTTCGCGTGAGCGAAAGTGCGAAGGCACTGTGACATATCCAATCTTTGGTCCGTAGGAAACTGTGTGTGTTTGTCTGTCTGCAGTCCATGAATGCACACTCACTCCTAGCAAATTATTATCTTTCATATGAACTGTATTCTGTTCACGTTATCATCACTCGCCATTAATTGTACTAAAGCAAAGGAATATTACAACAGCCTTTAAGTTTACAGCTGGGGGCCGGTGGCGTAGTGGTTAGGGTGATGCGCTCATGATCGGAAGGTTGTGTGTTCAAATCCCAGTTGGACCCCCACTGTGCTAAGACCCCTGGGCAAGGTCTCAACCATAAGTGTGCCTCTGTTCACCCAGCAGTATAAATGGGTACCAGTAAGATATACTGGGAAGGCAACCTGCGATGGACTAGCGTCCCATCCAGGAGGAGTTGAACTCCTGGTCGCTTCACGCTACAGAATCCGGGGATAAGCATTGGCCCGATGAGCCGCTATGGCTTGGGTGTAAAAAGCCCAAAGGACTTTACCTTTTTATTTTACCTTTAAATTTATACAGACAGGAACTTTCCAGTCGGTCTAATTCCGGGATTTAAATGGATAATGAGTTAGTCTTCAAGTAGTGGGGCCGGTGGTGTAGTCGTTAGGGTGCTGGGCTCATGATCGGGAGGATGTGTGTTCAAATCCCAGTTAGACACCACTGTGCTAAGACCCCTGGGCAAGGTCTCAACCACAAGTGTGCCTCTGTTCACCAAGCAGTATAAATGGGTACCAGTAAAATGTACTGGGAAGGTTAACCTGCGATGGACTAGCGTCCCATCCAGGAGGAGTTGAACTCCTGGTCGCTTCATGCTATGGAAACCGGGGATAAGCTCCGGTCCGATGAGCCACTTTGCTCAGGTGTAAAAAGCCCAACAGGCTTTACCTTTTTGTAGTCTTCAAGTGTTTTCGAGTACACATAACACTCAAAGGGTCAGTGAACGCATGTGTTTGCTCCGCTAATCATTCTGCGATCTTCCTGAGCAACAATTCACTATTTCAGAAGCAATTTTATATCCAAGCCATTAGGGGTAAAAAAAAAAAAAAAAAAAAAAAAAAAGTCAATTGATAATATAACCTGCTTGTTCAGTACATTCAGGTCGTCAGCTGATGTTTTATTGCCACATAATGTTTCATGGAGGTTAGCACTTCCACCTCATAACAAAAAAGTTTTGGATTTGACCCCCGAGTCTGGTGAAAGTGATACTGTGTGGAGTTTGCATGTTTCCTCCAGCTGCCCTGAGTTTCTCACACAATTCAAAAGACATGCGCATTGAGCAAACTGTATATTCTCGAACGTCTCCAGGTGTGTGAGTGTGAATGGTTGTGTGTCTGGGTTGGTACTGCAGGAATATCCATAAGCTCTAGTCTCTATATAACATCAATAAAGGATAACACGATTCAGAAATTTAAATGATTAACATTGCTGAGCCTCGCTTTGACCAACTGAAGCCTCAACGTCATAATGATTTTGCACTGTGATCAAGGCTAAGATCAAGGTCCAACATAACATTAGAGTGCAGGATCATTTTTGTGGTATGTACTTGAATGCCCGATATAAAAGGAATGGCAGTTCTAACTTCTAATAATTACTACATAAATATCAACACAGTATTAGATAATTACTAAAGTGGAGAATAAAGTGTTTTTACAATGTTAATGAACCATTACCAGTACTTATGCATGTGTATTATTAATTAGGCTAATGATCTGTTAATCCAGCTAATGACTCATAGATATATTTTTATTTCGGTTTGTACCCTTGAGTAAATAACAATCCTTGGGTCTGTTTGGTCATTTTCTTATAGCTGAGCTCATTAAATCCTATATCGTCTTATCAGGTTAACGTCTTATCTACATTTTATAATACAATTGTAGATCTTTACCTATCCATACATTAAAATATTACTTTTATTGAGAGGCAATTATCTTTAGGAACTGCTTATGATATACGCATAATTAGCCTCCTGCAATACTTTCTTGCTTCCATTATTAATAAGCAGAAAGTACTAGAGTATTAATAGGTATCCAGACATAGACAGTATAATCATGTATAATTAGTTCATAGAGTATAAAGTGAAATTGTCAAATTATTAGCAAAAATTATTTATATGTACCGCTTGCAAAGAAAACTGTCCACAGTGCAGAACTATGAGTCCTGGGGCTGGAGCTGGACTTGATCCAACTCCTCCAGTAAACTGAGCTTTAACCTTAGACTCTGAGCTTTAACCTTAAACTTCACAGTGCAACATAAGAAAAACACACATCATTTCAACGCTGAGTTTTCGCCAGCACCTGCACCTCTGGTTTGAATCCAGCGAAGTAGAAGCTGGATCAGGTTGAACTCCAACCCGTGGGCTTGCTTAAAGGGAGGATTAGTGATCTTTAGAGACCCCTACTAACAAATTGCAGAGAAACGTAGCGCTGGGCAAAGCTCATTTCTGGGTTCAGAAATGAGTAATAATAAATTGGATATGCTAAATAAAATGGATATGCTAAATTTCTGCTAAGGTATCATTGCCACTGTGAACTTGTTATTGTAATTATATCTATCACAGATTAAGAATTTGACTCCTTGCTATAGAGAATCATATTCTGAATCATGAATCATATTGCCTCTATATACTTCTGTCTCTTCCTCTCTCCTGCCTTCCACAGTTTTCCTATATTATTATTCATTTATTCATTATTTTTTTTTTGTACTGTTTAATATTAATTATGGTCGCAGATAGTGGGGCCGGTGGCATATTGGTTAGGGTGCTGGGATCATGATCGGAAGGTTGTGTGTTCAAATGCCAGTTAGACCCTCACTGTGTTAAGCCCCCTGGGCAAGGTCTGAACCCCAAGTGTGCCTCTGTTCACCCAGCAGTATAAATGGGTACCAGTAAAATATACTGGGAAGGTAACCTGTGATGAACTAGCATCCCATCCAGGAGGAGTTGAACTCCTGGTCGCTTCAGCTACGGAAACCGGGGATAAGCAGCGGCCTGATGAGCTGCTATGGCTCGGGTGTAAAAAGCCCAACAGACTTGACCTGACTAAGACGCAGATAAGCAGGCACTCATCTCAGTCTTCTGGGAGAAGGCAGAGTACACCCTGGACCGCTCACTACTATCCCTATTATTACTATTATTGCAGGGATCCCTCACTTTCCGTGGTTAATGGGGCCGACACACCCCCGCAACCACCGATTTACACGAAGTAGGATTGACCCCCCCCTGACTGACGTATATGAACATGTATAAGTGCATATAATATCAATAAATACATTTCAACGCTATAAATGCGTATAACACCAATTAAACATGAAAAAATAATGCATAAATGGTAAATAAAATATAAATACACGCACATACAGACACGCACCTCACATAAAAATGTAAGGTTTTTTTTTTTTTTTTGCATAATTGGCCTTGTTTTGCAGCATTTTCCTTAACCTTTTCCCTATTTTACCTTAATTTCCTTGTTTTGTTTTTTTTTATTTTTCGATGAGTATTTTTGAAAAAACTGCGATGCATTGAAGCTACAGAAATTGAAGCACGAAGTAACGAGGGATCACTGTATTATCGTTATTATTATTATTATTTTAATCTGTAATTGTGGGCAGTGGTGGCCTGATGGTAGGGTGCTGAATACCTGCTCTGAAGATCAGGGGTCCAAGCCCCATAATCATCGAGTTATCACTGCTGTCGCTTCAGTGCAGTTAACTCGGTTATCAATGTCCGGGAATGTCTCTCACTGTCGATGGTGAGCAGCATGTAAAGGAACCATTGCTGACTTTCATCAAGAGCAGGCTGCATAGCCATCAACGTATTTCTGCCCTGCAATAGCCTGGCGAGCTGTCCAAGGTGTCCTTTGCCCTTGGATAGAGTTGGCCGAGATGGATGCCAGTCTCCCCATGACCCTAATTAGGATTAAGTGGTTCAGAAAATGAATGAATGAATAAATCAATACTTGGCTTGTGATTTGTGGTTGTTTTTCATTCTCTTTGACATTTATGCTCACTCCTCTTTACACTCACTTCTCGTCTATTTCTGAGAGGATGATATTGAGGTGACAATAGTTAGACATCATCTGTCTTCTTCTTTAAGATAAGTAGACAGACAACGGACAAGAAGTCATTAAGGGACTGTGGGAGGTAGATGTGCCTGTGTGCGTGCGCACAGACACACACTCACACACACGCTGAGACAGAGAGAGACAGAGGGAGAGACAGAGAGAGAGAGAGAGAGAGAGAGAGAGAGAGAGAGAGAGAGAATAAAGTATGTCACCTACTCCGGAAGGTGAGCGTGATTTGTCTGGCACAGAAGCACAGGGTGTGATGTGAGATCCTCTGCACAGTATTTGGTCAAAAGATGCAGTGTTTAGAAATTACAGTGATTAGTGAGAGTCTAGAAAGTGTGCACAGCGGGAGACATCTGTTGTCAGAATACTATACTGTACAGTGTTTTGCCCGCCATTCAGGTTGGCTCAGCTCAGATCAATATGAAAGTATATACTACACAATATATACTACACATAAGGCCAGAGCCCTCTCTATTTTTTGATAACAATGTGGGCATGGAGCTGGACCCTCTGATGGTGGTGTTGGAGAGGTGAATGTTGTCCAAATGTAAGGACAATACCTCCCACCGACTTCATAACCTACTGAAGAGTAACAGGAGCACGTTCAGTGAAAGACTGATACCACCTAAACGCTCCACTAAACAACCCAAGAGATCATTCCTACCTGTGGCCATTAAACTCGTCCACAGACCAACATCCACTGACTGTTTTTTCATATTCGTGTGATATGAACATTAGATCATACAGATATGTATAACAGTTGACATACATATTCATATTGGACATTCGATCATCAAATCCGTATGTCTTGCATTTCCAGGTTAGAATAATAATAATAAGAAGAATAAAAATACCTTATTTGAAGTAATAAGTGCCCTGCTCCAATAAGCCCCCCCCAATGTTTTTGATTTTATGTCTAATAACCACCCACGGGAGCAAAATCTGGGAGCAAAAGTACCAATTTTATTCAATCAGTCTCTGTAATGGTAAAATGAGGCGTTCACTGCCTGTAAAAGTGAGTGTACATGGTACAGACACTCCCTGCTTTACGTTTATTCATTTTACATATTTTTCAATTTTATGTTTAAAAAAAAAAAAAAATATGTAAAATTTTGAGTTTAGCGTGCTCTCTGTAGTACGAGATGTACCTACGTAGTACGCTGACGTAATACGCTACTTACGCATGACGCTGCGTCCATTGTTTACAAACGACAGACTGAACGTGCCCCTCCTTCTTCTCAGTTCATTGCGTGTTACCCTTGTGTTAAGACGTCGTCTCTGTTATCTTTGTGTTTTCACTGTTTTGCGGACTTTTGTAACCCAAGCAGATATGGTTGGTCAGAAGCGTAAGCCTACTAGTGATAGTGGTAATCAGAAAAAGTGGCAAGCCATCTCGTTAGAAACGAAGATGGCTATTATCCAGAAAATTGATGCGACTGTTGCACGTTTCTTCCAAATGGCTCCGTCGACCATCGGAACCATTATAACAGGGGTGCTCAATCCTGCTCCTGGAGATCTACCTTCCAGATGACTTTATCTCCAACCCTAATGTGGCCCATGTGACATGTAAGATCCAGTCAGGTCTTGATGAGATGATTGGATGGTTAGGTGGGCGTGATTAGGGTTGGAGTGAATGTCTTCTGGGAGGTAGATCTCCAGGAGCAGGATTGAGCACCCCTGCATTATAAGCACTAAGATCACATCACAGAAAATGTTAAAGGTTATACTTGATACTGTATTTTATATTTGATGAGTGAATTTGATTAAAATGTATTGATTTGAAAATACTATGCTCGAATTTATTTTTTTTTAATTAATGTTGATATTATTTGATATAATTTTACAATGTTATGTTTATAATAATTGATTTACGTGTGTTTTAGGAGATACGGTAATGGTAGTTATGGCTGTATAGTACAGTATGAACGTCATATATCACTGGAACATACAGTAACAACTTACGTTTTTTGTTTTTTTTTCACCTTACGTTCGGCCATCCGGAACCGAACTAAAACGTAAGTCGGGGAGCATCTGTATTTCCAGACCCCTTGCCACTGGGGAATGTCTATAATGTTAATCAGTAACAACACATTTGATTGTTCCGCCATGCTTTAAAGAACAGGAAAATATTCTGCTGTGTTCCCTTGGTAAATGTCCAACAACCGATGAACCATTAGAAACTGCTACAGCAAAACTATCGGACGCTCTGAATGAATGGAGCGATGAACCAGATATGGACCTATCAGAAAGTAATGACGGTCATGTGCTGAAGTTGACATTTGTGTTGATTGGCTCAATTTTACTTCCAGGAAAATGTTTAAAGGAACAGTACTGTGAGGGAAAAGTAAGGTTTTTTTTTTTTTTTAAATGCATGCTGTTTTCTGTTTATTTTCAACTTTGATGTAAGTAGTTTGGTTGATACCACAAAATGAATAACACAAATACCAGTAAAACTCTTTTATTGTTCTGTTATCATTCATGTTTTTTACCTTGATGGGAATAAGCACATATCATTCCACTCCGCTGGTAACATTTTAACAGGCGCCAATGCACGCCAATTTTTAAAGCGCCCTGGGTGCTTATCACGTCGAATACGGTATATAATAATATAACAATGCACAGCAAATACACGTATGCAATAACAGTGAAAAAAATAATAAATCACAAAAGCAGCACTGCATTCTTCATAAATAAACAACGCCAGGGCAAAGGCGGAATGCTGGCCATCATCTGTAGGCAAGAGAGTACTCAGGAGGATGTGTGCAAGAATAAAGTTAGGGATTGAGAAATTTTTTTTTTTCAATTTTCCGATTCATATTGTTTTTCAGGTTACATCAACAATAACTCAATCCTTCTCTCTGAAAATCAGACATGATATGTGCACACCTGCAGGCAAAATTCCACAAAAAGACCTCTATTCCCTTTATCATTCCCAAGGCGCTCTCTCTCTCTCTCTCTCTCTCTCTCTCGCTCTCTCTCTCTCTCACACTCACTCTCTCTCTCTCTCTCTCTCTCACTCTCTCTCTCTCTCTCTCTCTCTCTCTCTCTCATACACAAACATCTTTCATGTGCCAACTTAATCAGATACACTGACACTGCAAATGCTTCTTTCCATGAGAGGTGGAAAAACGAACCTCTGTTAGTAACAGTATGATTATTTGCACGATTAAGGAAAAGAGAAACACCTGCTTCCTCTCTACTTGTAAAATATTCATTCCATCCTCTTTGTTTCTCACTTGCTCCCCTCCAGTAACTGTGTCCAAACATTTTAATTCCATGATTAAATTTCAATTCTCTGCACTGTTACTGAAGCTGAAAGGATTTGTAGTAAGGCTTTGAGTCTTATGAACAAAAACCTTCACACTTATTTAGATATCCACCTTTTAAATGCAGCCACATTTCCCAGGATTCAGTAGCATTTAAAAAATATAGAACAAGAAGTGTTATATTAAATTTAAAATGTGTCATGATTACTTACTAGTATATAAGTTTATAGTAAGTGTAGACTACAGTTACATTGCTCAGCCATAATATTAAAAAGATTATACCCAATATAAAAGTGCAATAAGTAACACCGATTATCTCTTGACAGTAACATCAACCAGGCACTGGGATCGGCAGACGGTTAACAGTCAATTCTGAAAACTGTTGTGTTTGAAATAGGAAAAATGAGCAAACATTAGGATCCGAGTGAGTCTGAGAACAGCCTCATTGTGATTGTTAAAATCTAGAACTATTTATTTTCAAACACGACAGGTCTTGCAGACTGTTTCTGATATGCAGTGGTTAGTACTTACAAAATGTTGTTTTAGGAAGGACAGTCAGAAAGCTGATAGTGTGCTGTGTACACAAGGCCACTGATATGGGTCAGCCTCTCAAACTGGGTCAAATTTAATGATTCATATTTTGGGCCTAATATTTTTCAAAATCTATAAAGAATTCAAAGAGCAATACCTGAACAAAACATACCACATACATGTCAGAAAAAAAAACAATTTTGAACAGAAATTATTATAATAATAATAATAATAATAATAATAATAATAATAATAATAATAATAATAATTAGTTCAGTGTGTGGAAAATTGTGACTGTTTTGTTCTTTATGTTTCCTGCCAACGCTATTGCCAAAGTAATAACTAAAAGTGAAAATATTAGGACTTGTAATTAAGATCTTTATAGTCAAAGAATAAAAAATTTAAATTCAAAGTATAAATACCAGTGTTTTTTTTTGTGTGTTTGTTTGTTTTTTTTTACTTTATGGACCGAGAAGACTTTGCACATCAATTTACGGTTCTATACGTAACCAGTGGTATAGGGTGCTGGATCGCTAATCCTAAGGTTGGGGGTTCAAGTTCCACTCTCTACAAGGTTGTCATTGTCCCCCCTAGTGCAGCGAACTGGGTTTTCAACGGTGGGCCATGTCTCTCACTGTCTATGGTGAGAGGTTCATGTAAAAGAACCATTGCTAACTTTCGTAAAGAGTAGCTGCAAAGCCGTCAGCGTGTTTCTGCCCGTTGCTAAAGGGTTGTGTCAGGAAGGGTATTCGACGTAAAAACCTATGCCAAATCGAATATGCGAATCATTACGATGACTTTCATAAAGATGGAGGCAGATGATTCGCTGTGGCGAGCCCAGGAAGAAGGGGAACAGCCGAAAAGAAAAGAAGATGTAGCAGGTGGTGTCCACCAAGTTACATACGTCCCAGACCCATTTTTCCTGCGAGGCCTGAGGTTCTATGTTATGATGTTCACCATACAATTACATGATCGCCTGAGGAGAATTTATTTTACAAGAAGTCGAGCGGTAATTAATTTATTCATCAAGAATAAACTGTATGTGAATTGTACTCATCTGTATGTGAATGAATTTGAATATGAATTTTTGATGTTACATACAGATTTCTTCCTGTGTTTTTACGAATAAAAGTGAGGTTATGTGCATGAAAACGTTTTCTCATTGTCTTTGTAACAATGATTCATTAATTTATGTTTAATACAGAGGGAAATAAGTTGGAATACATGGAAATTTGGTGACTGTGATTTTTTTTTTACCCCCAGTGTCACACATCATGGGTCCAATTTCAGAGAATGAGCCGTATACATGAGAAGTGAAATCGTCGGATTTGATCCAAGAGAAGAGCTACTGACAATGTCACTGAGTTACAGTACTGGCAGGAGTCTTATTCTGTTTGCTCAATTTGTGATTCATCTGCAAAACTTCATTTCAAAAGTTGCTTGGTTCAAAAATAAATTATTTTTATCAGTAACTGAAAGTTCTAAAGAGCTGAAGTCCATTCATAAGTCATAAAATTAACAAAACGCATTTGAGATGAATAAAACACATAAAATCTGAATATTGAGTTATTTCTAAAACTGCATTCATACACACATACATACACACACATGCGCACAAACACACACACACACACATGCAAACACACTCACACACACATGCAAACACACTCACACACAAACAGACACACACACGAGCAAATACACACGTGCAAACACACACGCGTGCACACACACACACACACACACGCGCGCGCACACACACACACACACACACACATGCAAACACACACACGCACACACACATGCACACACACACATGCAAACACACACACACACGCGCGTGCAAACACACACACACACACACATGCACCAACACACACACACACACACACATGCAAACACACTCACACACACAAACACACAAACGCACACAAATACACGCACGCAAATACACACGAGCACACACACAGGCAAACACACACACAAGCAAACATACACTCACACACACAAACACACACACACACAAGCAAGCACACACACACACACACACACACACACACACATACACACACACGCGTGCAAACACACACACACTCACACACACAAACACACAAACGCACACACGAACACACACACAGGCAAACACACACAAGCAAACATACACTCACACACACATACACACACACACACTCACTCACACACTCACTAACATACACACACACACACACACACACCAAACACACGCAAATACACACACGCACAAACACTCACACACACAAACACACAAACGCACACACAAACACATGCAAACACACACACACAAGCAAACACACACACGCTGCAAACACACACACACACACACACACGCAAACACAGTCACACACACAAACACACAAACGCACACATGAACACACACACACAGGCAAACACACACACAAGCAAACATACACTCACACACACATACACACACACTCACTCACACACTCACTAACATACACACACACACACACACACACACACACACACACACACCAAACACAAACACACAAACACACACAAACACTCACACAAAAACACACAACGCACACACAAACACACATATACACACATGCAAACACACACACACACACACACAAGCAAACATACACTCACAGACACATACACTCACGAACACACTCACGAACACACACACTCACACACACTCACACATACACAAACACGCACACTCATACACGCATACACACACACACACACACATGTATGCACACACACACACACACACACACACACACACACACGCACACACACACACACACACACACATGCACGCGCACACACACACGCACATGCACACACACGCGCACACACGCACACACACACACACACACACACTTTGGCGCATTGCTATACATTTATTTTTATTGATTTTTTTTTCACTGTGGTCCTAAAATCTCATTCCTTTTTAGGCTCATGCTAGTGTCCGTCAACTACAGAGTTGCATGTAGCGGGGGGTTTGTGACGTGACCTCTTCAGACCTCTATATTGATACCTGCTTTTATTAGAAATTTGAAATCCTTCCAGAATCCTGTTAAAACAGACAGTGAGGAAGAGAAGTGAAGTACCGAGTAGAGTGAATG